>OX326947.1:20116486-20643986 GCA_946800315.1 Misopates orontium
CTCTTCTACCCATTTAAGTCTAGAAAGAAAGTATATACGATAAAATATTTCAAATTATAATGAACAATAAGACTAGATAAACCTAAAATCACCTATTTAAGATGGGCAGTTTTAGTTGAAATGTACATTATATCTGCCCCTTCAAGTCCAACGTTTTCTTGAATATGTGCTGAGCACTGCTAAAATTGTTGTCTATAATCAGCCATGGGACACGAGATTTGGAATAAACATGCAGTGGCAGAAGACTGGCAAGCAATTTGACAAAATAAACACGATTTAGAAGAAAAAGATTGTTACAGCACTACAAGGTGTCCAAATCTTCAGGAACCGTCAAATGAGGCAAAGTGCATAATCCTGCCAAACTTAATTATAATGAAGAGACTGCAAACCATGTAAGAGAGAACTATATTGTTTCTATGGATAAGTTCCCAACATTAGAAAGAAAAGAAGGAACTAATAAGGGGGATTTTTTCAAACTTTATGGAGTCCATTGGAATTCCATTGAACTTTTCAGTCCTGATCGAACATTGCTTTGATACACAATTCCAGTATTTTGACTGGTCATTCAAGATTTAGACTAGGTTTATGAAAAAAAATCCATCAACCTTGTGACACATAGCAAAATTGTGGGCACAAGGTCTACGATTTTTTCACAGATCCAATGCAGCCAAGAATATTCCATATTTCACAACTTATGTCCAGTCAGAGTAAAACACTTGGTTCTTAAAATTCTTGTTTCTTCTATATGCATGATTCACAGAAAGCATAGCATTTGAGCTACCAGTCCAATCCCACTCGTAAGACAGTAGGATTCAACTCAGATGCATGTTGACCCATACCCTTTAACTTGCTTCCAGCTCTAAACTGAGGCTGAACCAGTAATTTCCTATCATCGATACGATTTAACTTGCTTCCAGCTCCAAACTGAGGCTGAACCAGTAATTTCCTATCATCGATACGATTCTTGTTTAAGAAGTAGAAACTCAAATTTCATGCCACCAGTGTCGCTCGACCTTTAACTTCTATGCGTATTGAAGAGTGAGTCAGAAAAGGCAACTCCAGAATTCAGTAGCTTCGCGAGTCATTATATATTACGGGGAACAATACCCACCTCTCAGGTCACTGCCCCTTTTTGTTTAACAATATCAGCCTAAAGAATTTTAAAATTTCTGTAAAGCATGCAACAATTTGGTCTAGTACGTGATTCTCAATTCTAGTGGCTAGTTGACTTGAATAAAAAGTGTCATTTACGCAGACCTTTTAAAGGTATTAGGAATGTAACTGCTTCCTACATCTAAGAAGCAGCGTACAAGCTGTTTATCAACTTCTTGCTTCACCCCTCCTGATTTTTTTTCTCACATACTACATAAGTAAGCATCAGGATTTTTATCCTAGGGGGAAGAGGGGTTAAAGAAACTTTATTACAAACGCTTCTAATCATTATTTTGATTCCTGCGAAAGAAAAGCACTTATTAACAGCTTAAGCTCAACAACAAAAAACTCATTATGAAAGGGACCAAAAAATACACTCCATGTATACTAGACTAGTAGTGCATCAAAGAATTAATATTTAAAGGACTTGCAAGTTTTCATTCTTGTCTCAGTCCCGCCACTTCTGTTCATTTCAATCAGAGAGAAAGAAAATGCGAGAATAATTCAGAATACAATAATCAACAAGATTCGATGGACCTAAGATTGCCGAATTAAGTTGGTACTTAAGTTGAAAATACACTCCATCTGCCCCTCTAAATCTATTGTTTTCTTCAATATACGCTAAGCACTGTTAAAAGTGGAGTCCATTTTCAGCCATGGGATACAAGGTTGAAACAAATATGCAGTGGCAGGACTGGCAAAGAAATTGGACAAAAAGATCATTATAGCCCTAACAGGTGTCCAATTTCCAGGAACAGTCAAGTGAGGTAAAGTACCTAGTCCTGCCTAATAACTATAATGAAGACATTACAAACTATGTAGGAGAATTTTCTTTTTTGATGGGGTTACCATCAGTCACTATCATAGAAACTAAGGAACTCATAAGTCGTAATAGGAATTTCAGACATAAACAGCTTAAGATTGAGCGTGCAAGAATTCCATCAAACTAGTTAGTCCTGATCAGGCAATGGATTTGACACATAATGTCGGTATTTTCAACGGTCGTTCCGGATTAAACTGATTTTGTGAGAACACCATTGACCTTGTGGCACGTGGTTTATGAGTTTTTCATTGACCCGACGCAGACAAGAATATTTCATATTTGACAATAAATTACTGTCTCATCAGTGTAACACGCTTTTTATCAGAGTAAAATCCCAGCAATTATAGTATTTGGCCATCGGTCCAATCCCAGTTGCAAACAGTAGGATTTTACTCAGTTGCATATTGACCCATATACTTAACTTGTTTCCAGCTATAAATGAGACTGATACAGTAAGTTCCCATCATCCACAGTATTCTTGTTTAAGAAGCAGAAACTCAAATTACATAATACCCCTATAACTTAAGGAATTTTAATCGCTAGATCTGTTCTGAAAGGTGACTTCAGAAGAGACAAAGGAAACTCTATTTCTGGCAATTCATCTGAATTTCAGTAACTTCGGGAGCAGTCATTATGATAATATATTACTGGCAATCCATTGGCTGTTGAATACTTGTTACGAAGATATAAATTTCAATCTGATAAAATTAAAAAAGTTTGGCTGGCCAGATGCCATCGTGTATTTATATAGCAAGAATGCCAGCATGCATTAGCGTCTAAGTTAAACATTAAAAATCTACTGATAGCAATTTGTACGACAATGAACATATTAATAGAAGAAAAAAAATGATTAGAACTTCTGTTTCCGTATATCCCATTATAAAACTTTTACATCACAACTAAGTAGGTTCACTCGTTAATTATCTTAACGTGTACATTGACTATAGTGACTTCAATAAAACGATAACAAAATATGTACTATAATCAATGAGAAAAGAATAAAGAAGAGATGGTTCAGTACCTGTGTACCCCCAGCTTATCCAAGACAACTGAGTTTGTCCGTTTAAAAATGCTTTTTCAGTCCCCAGCTTCTCTTTCCAGGTGGAAGTCATAAAGATTATCAAACCAAAGGAGGGTCATGAGAACAAGGTCATAAAACAGAAGAATGATCATGAAGATCAGAGCAACTCAAAGTACTACAGCCAACTATGATATTCCTGTGAGTTTCACAATATTTAAATATCACCAGCAAATCCTGCTATGGAAAAAATAGCATTTTACAATGAAACACCAAGACACTTGCTTCCCCATAGAACATATACAGATGACAATAAGATGTACAGGTCTCACCTAGTTATAAGTTATTAAAATAATCACAAAAGATTCATGGAGTCTAATATTGATTTGCTATGCATTAGAGTATCATAGTTGAACAAAAAGTTTTAGCTACATAAATTATTCCAAACGTTATGCTTATTTGCAGAAAATATATAAAAGACATAATAGTAATATCATCTTTCTTTTCCTTTGTCACTGAAATGCAAAAATGAGTAAATGTCCAAAGATACAGAACAAATTAGATATTAGTAGTGCAGAGGCATGTTGTTGATAAATAGGCAAACAAATGCATGCATTTTCTAAAGAGAGACCACAAGCTACAAGTTAAGTTTGAATAAACTGCAGCAGATACCAACTCGGATACAGAACTTTATATGGAGTAGCAAAACTACACCACAATTTGGAAATCTTCTGAATAAATGTATTTATTTAAATGTACACATCATTCCACTATATCTGGTCCTTGTTTAATGAATCTGTGTAACATGCTGATGGAAAATCCTGTACATAAAACGCAGTCTCTTCCCCCATCTTTGATCTATTCCTTTAACTCTCTACAGTTTGCCAATAACACTTCAACATTTATTTGCTTCTTCAAGTATCCAGTTAAAGCACTTCAAGCAGCAAAAATTATTACCTCCAAGACTTCCACATTTTGGCCTGCAGGTTTACAGACACGTTAGATGAAAACACTTCGAGTAGCGAAATTCTAATTCGGCAGCTGGTTTTGGAAATATACAGCATCCAAGTAAGTAATAATTCAGACTCGATTACTGAGTCCCTTTTATATTGGAATCACCCATTCCCAAAGAATGTGTAGTCTACGTATGCAGTTAATAAGACAAATAAATAACGCTTTGAAGAAATTTTTGAATTAAAGCTGCACTTACACTTGGGAATCTGTCAATCTTCTACGGTGCTACAATCTGTATTCACAGCACAACCATACAATAATCTGCTAATCAAAAAGAAGAGAGCCTCATATCATTTACAAATTAAAAAAAAATCCAGCTATATCAAAGACATTGCACAAACGCCACAACTAACAGCACGAATTATTATTAATTTTTAAACATAGGCCAAAAATAAACAATATTCGGCCACATATCAATCATAGGCCTAGCTGTTAATTATTTCAAGGTCATTACAGGCACTGAGAATGTACAAGCACACAACTTCATATATTTATCTTAAATTTCCAACTAAACTAATTCATTTGTTTCTGCCACCACAGCCAAATCAAATTTATCTCATGAACTAGAAAACTTTTATTGAATGAAGGTAGCATGCACTGAGAAATATTAGTGAATCTAGTTGAAGAGCCCAAGATTCAGTGTAAGGCTAGACCTAGTCACATAAGGCTGGTGCGGGTGCAGGAGCAGGTAGACTTGCCAGTTCACCTAATCTTAAAATTCTACACCTTAAAGTGTCTTAAAGCATCTATTTAAAATTTAATAAAAAATATCAAAAAATAAATTTCATTATCCAATCACTAGAAATATATAGCTCGTTTTGACAAATTCATGTAGTGTATGAGTTAGGGCCTATTCTGCCACTTAGTCATACTGGTTCATTTATTGAAAACCAAAACCAATAATTCATTGCAACTTTTAGCCCATTATTTCCAATTTTTATATTTGAGATGTGTGGAACTAAAATAACGGCTTATACCCAGGGGCGGAGCCAGGAATTTGGTTTAGGGGGGCAGAATCACGTGATTTTTTTTAAGTTTGGATATAATTGTTTTTAATTACTTTTGAAAACAATAAATCATCTTAAAGAATAAAAGTATCTTAAGATGCATATATTTAGTGAATGTTTTCATAAAAAGCAACTAAAAAGTAAAACAGTTATGGCTAAAATTAGTAAAAGTACTAAAATAAAAATACATAAATATATTCAAAAAACATGTCATAAAATAGTGGTACAGCATATGTCCCTAGGAGTTTTCTATTTCTTATGTTCACCTAAACATTTCTATATAATTTTGTCGTATGGTTTAAGAGAGTAAAAACTATAACTAAATCAATATCAAAGTACTAAGTATATCTTTCTTATTATTGTGTATGATTAGAGCAATATATAAGAAAAATAACAAGCTTGGGTGTAAAATTATACTAAAGTGTTAGTGTAGTTACAGTTGTATGCAAATATTACACATAATATATTTACAATACAGATATATTGTATAGTATGTAAAATATATAACATAGATAATTTAAATGTATAGGTATATGAAGGGTGGGCTGGAGCTGGGGGGCATATCCCCCCCCCCCCCCCCCCCCCGGCTCCGCCCCTGCTTATACCCACCGAATCCTAATTGGTTTTCGTCTTTTTCCGCTGTTTCTGCTGTAACTATCTGCATGCTCTTCTTTACTTTATCATTTGAATTCATCTACTCTTTGTTTCATCACTTACATCTACTAACGACATTTCCTAATTATTCTTCTCTTTTCATCTGGAGTTAGGAAGATCCTGTAAATATCATTTACAATAAGCAACGCATGCCATGGTAAACCACTGAGCATTCTCTTTCATTAACACCAACATCATTCACCATCATTACATCTTTCTTTCTTCTGTGTTTTAAGTTTGCGAAATAGTCAAACTTACTTCACGATTTAGTGAAACTCAGAGCGGCTTAGCGCGCTGCTCCCGCTTCAAAGTCGCCAGGTCGCGACTGGTCACTAGTGCGGGACCTTATATACACGAATTATGTGACCTAGAGCTAGACACATGTCAACAGCTTAAACAAGAAAAGATGATAAGCCTTTCTCACATCAAATTTGACATTTACGGTAAAGCTATTCCCTTTTCATTCACATTGTTTGTTGATGTACACTATATACAAAATGTCATTAAAAGGCATCAATATACACACGTATGTATGAGCTTTTATGCATAAATAAGAAGAATGCCTGCTGTAGGCTTACGGCTATTCTCAAATTAGTGGACTATATAGTACAGCAGATTGTGTAATTCATGCGCTAAGCTCGATTAACTTGTTGCAGCTTCAGCTGGCCTACAACTACCGTGACCAAACCTTACTCTAGCATGAGTATTTCCAAAGCAAACTTGTATAAGGTAATGATCAAATTCTATATAAAAGCTTCCTCAAGACATTACCTACTGACTGATCCCTTTTCACAATTCAAGCCGGAACTATTTCTAGATCATCCTTTGGGACTACCAAATGGCATTTTGTATTCGAAATCGTAAATAAAGTACTAAACCTGTATATCTAACAACCTATCAAATTGTTAGTTCAAGTTCTTTCAATTAAAACAAAGAATAATCTCCAGTTTAGCTAGCTACTAGTATTGTCTTAAACAGATGAAGTAAGAGTATATACCCGCTACTTGTCAGGAAGCTCATTCAGAAAAATGCAGTTGTACAATTGATGCATCATTCCCATCACATGGAACAGGGGAGATGCAAGCTGAAACACAATTAACCTGCCCTGACAATTCCTTTCCTCCTCTTGATGAGTCCATTCATCAGAGTAAAATAGGTGGACTTATTTACAGTAATACCCTTTTCAGTCTGTTCCATAAAAAATTGCATTGCATCTTTGTATCTCCCTTCAGAGCAAAGCTTGTCAATCTGTTCTGAATAAGCTGTAGAACTTGAATCGGACTCCTCAGACAATTCACTAGCAACTGTGTTTTGTTTGTCATCAGTCTGCTTTGACTGCTGAACTAATTTATCCCTCTCAATCATTTTTGATAAGAGCTCCTCGGCTTCTTCAGTTCTTCCAGCATCATTCAGAGCACCAACCATAGCATTGAATGTATAACTATCAGGGCCTAATTTCTTTGCTTCCATATCAGCAACAAGGTCTAAAGCATCATCAAGTCTCCCAACTTTACATAGGCCTGTTATTAGTGTGTTGTATGTTACCGTATCAAGGCCTTTACCTTTTGAAATCCATGTGTTGAAGAGTTTGATAGCTTTTTCTAGCATTCCTTCCTTACACAATCCTTGAAGGAGAATGTTGCACGTATAAATATCAGGTTTAAATGATTTTTCGACCATCTTATTATGAAACTGAAATGCCTTCTCAACATTTCCTTCCCAGCAGTAACCATGTATGATTGTGTTATACGTGGTTTCATCAGGAATCAATCCAGCCTCCAATAGTTCATTCAGCTTGGCTATCGCGAGATCAGTTTTACCCAATTTGCAGAGCCCTCCAATGATAGAATTATAAGTAATAGTGCTAGGAATTATCTCTTTCTCTTTCATTTCGTCCCAAAGCTTCAAAGCTCTGTCTGCATTTTCTTCTTTGAAATATCCAACAATAAGTGTACCGTAGCTCACTTCATCAACAACATACCCTCTCTTATATGCAGAACTCAGTAACTCATATGCATCAGTAAGCTTCTTTTCTCGACAGAGGTTATGCAAAGCAGTGTTGAGTGTCACGGTATCCATTTTCAACCCTTTCCCGCCCATTTGATTCATCATCCTAAAAGCCTCTGCCAAATTCCCGGCTTTACAAAATCCGCTAATCAGAGTATTGAAAGTGACGTGATTTGGTGAAAATCCAGCTTCCTCCATCCTCCTAACCATCTCACCAGCTTCATCCATCTTCCCTTCCTTACAATACCACTTGATCATAATGTTATGAGTAACCTCATTCGGTTGCACTCCTTTCTCCCTCATTTCATCCACCAATTTAAAAGCCTCAGAACTGTCTTTCGACTGGAAAAAGCCATTAATCAAAGTATTATAAGTAACCACATCAGGAAACAACTTCAACCCCTCCATCTCATCTCTCAACCTGAACGCCTCCTCGATCTTCCCCGTATTACACAACCCGTTAATCATCATATTATACGTCCAAACATCAGGCAACAAGTTATCCTGCGTCATCAACTCAACAACCTTAGCCGCATCCTTCAACCACCCCATCTTACAATACCCATGAACCAAAATATTATACGTGTTCCTATTCGGAACAAGCCCCTTCCCCTTCATATCCAACAACAAATCACGCACGTCATGCAACCTCCCTTTCTTGCACCACGCGTCCAACACCGTGTTATAACTCGCATTATCCGGCCTACACCCAAACTCACACTCCATCCTCCTCAACACCTCCACGGCCTCCTTAAACCTGTACTCCACGCAATACCCACTAATCAAAATGTTAAAAGTAACCACATTGGGCCTCACACCAAGCCTCACAGCATCATCAAACAACTCCTTGCAAAAATCCGCGGAACGAGAAGACGGGGTCCTCTTAACGAGCGACCCCAGCAACGAATTCAGCGTAAACAGATTGGGACGAAGCTTGTGTCGCTTCATCTTCTTGAAAATCTGCGCGGCGAGGTGGGGCCAGCCGGAGCGACAGTATGCGAGGATGGAGGTGTTCAAGAGCGCGGCTGAGGGTGGAGGGAGGGGCGGGGAGGGGTGGAGGAGGTGACGGTGGAGCGTGTGGTGCGGGTGGTCGGAGACAATGTGGGATTGGAGGATTGATTTGGCGTGTTTGAATTTGTTGTGGGAGATGAGAGAGGATAATAGGGGTAGAAGGGCTGGGAGTGGAATGGGGGTGAAGGGTGTTTGTGTGGAGTTTGATTGTGCCCATGAGAAGAATGAGAGGAGGGTTGAGGGGTGGTTGTGGAGAGAAGGGGAGGAGAGGATAGAGTGGATGATGGGTGGGGTGAGGTGGGGTAGGTAGGGGGTGAGGGTGTCGTGTAGGCTGGTGGTGGAGGGGTTGTGGAGGAGGGCGGTGATGGCGGCGGTGAGCTGACCGGAGTTTAGTGGAGGGGGTAGTGGGTGGGGGGGCATTGTATTTTGCTGATTTAGGGTTTTAGAGAAGAGGGTTTTGGGGAGGAAGATGATGGGCTGGGGGTGCAAGGTGCACCCATTTTTTCAAATAATTAAATTAAAGACACGTGTACCCTTTAATTTAATATTACAAAGTACCCTTCAATAATTAAAAAACACAATTACCCTTTATTGTTCAAATAATTAAATCAAACAAGAATATAACAAGTTAAAACAACTCATGTATTTAATTATAAGAAGAAAAAAAGGTCCCATCCCACCTCGTACCTTGACTACCATCAACCCACCTTACAGCACCCCAACTCACGAGTTACTTTCTCTTGCAAATCCACCAGTCAGAGGTTGAAAGGGAGAAAATAACCAGACGAAGGTATTGGTGGTGGCGGTGAACGTGTTCAATGTTCTACGGTTTCGGTTTCGGTTTTTGGGGAACGTAGATTTGCTCCTTCTTCATTGGAAATTCCAGCTTTTCATTGCAAAGCGCGAGCCCCGCCGCCCTAGCATGGCGGCGGAGATAACATAGCAGCCCTGATATTGAACATTGAGGTGGCGATTGTGACCGTATGGGTGGCGTGTACGCCTCGATTTCTGCATTTTTTTTAGTATATTTTCTTTTTGTTCTTTACATTTTGTGAAATCGTTTTTTTTCCTGGTAAATCAAAAATCTTAGTTTTATTATTATTAGTATAAGAAATAATATTTTGATTTGAATACTAACGTATTCCATCCAAATTTAATTTGTTTTAATTTATAACTGCGAAAATATTTTTGTAGATATAATAATTGTTTATAATGATATTAACTTTATATTCTTGAAGTATTATATAGAGTCATCCCTAAAGTTTTTGTAATATAATTCATACTAAGAAAAGGGCCACCTCATCTTAAATTTTGAAATGAAGTGACTAGGGTTACAAAGAACTTCTTTTGTCTTCTTTATTATTAAATATAGGAATTTATTTAATTTATGCATGATGATCAACGATACTCTTAGTTGATTTTATTATTTGAATAATAAAGGGTACATGTGTCTTTTATTTTGAGGAGTTTTAGGTAATAATATTAAACTAAAGAGTACAAGTGTCATTGTATAAGTGACACCCCTGAAAATCAAACTGATATTATTAAAACCTCAGGGGTGTAAGTGATATTACACCAAACCATTCTCATGGGGTGTGAGTGAAATCGATTATCCCTTAAAAGAAAATTGAAACGTTACTTTTTATCTATTTTTTAGATTTATAATATAATGTGCATAACAAAACGAGAACAGTAGCAAAATTAAATCCAAATTTAGTAGTTATCTTCGTTTTTTGGTTAGCAATGTACCAGGTGTCCCGCGTGAGTCCCCATTTTGCTTTTGCCACAACTCATTTTCACTCACACAACAACAACAACAGAATAAAGAATCTGTTAATAAGTGCTGCTCAATTCTCGCGCAATCTTCACCACATGGCGGCGGCGGCGGCGGCGGCGGAGGTGATTAAGCTGAAGCCGATCGAAGCTACTCCTCAAAGTTTTCGTGAATTCGGACAAGTTGTGGAGGCCTCTCACGACGGCGATGAGTTCGGGCCCCACGACGCGCAGCTCGACCTGTCTCAAGGCACTCCAAGGTATATAAAATCATTCACACTCATAAATCTGGTGATTGTGGAGAATGATAAGATTAAGACGAAGGTAGTAGACTTTATAATTTTCAAAAGAGGTTGATTGATATGCTAATGAAGCGAATCTTTGTTTTTTTGTGTTAATTAGGGATGAATTTGGTGGAACTGTTGATGTATCACCAAGTTTCTATCTAAAATTTAAAGGCTGGTGTTAGAATTCAGGCGATTAGCCCGATCAGAGAAGTGAGTAGGAGTAGGAGTTGTTAATGTGTTCGGTAGAGATTTACTTGTTTTCGGAAGAATGTAGATGTGTTAGATTTCGGTCTCGTAGTTATTCGTATCTCGGCCTCTAGAAGTTTAAAAACCAAAGTGGTTACTCGATGACTACAATGTACTCTTACATGGTGGTACAAAGAAGCAATGAAAAGAAGAGCAGTTCAAATGTTGAGACATAGGGCTCAATAAGAATTAATCAGGATAGGCTCTTTGGAGATCTATCCGTGTAGGATTTTCCATGGACAATCGAGATAGTAGGAGCAGCCTACTATGAAATGTTGTCATGTACTCTTGAAATTCTGTTGCTCTGTTTTCTTATTTGAAGGAAATTGTTATATATATTGGAAGAGCAGCCTACACGTGTAAACTTCTTATTTAAGCTCTCAGGGTTTACAATCGAGTTAATGAGGATACGTTAATATTGTAACACTTAGCATCATGTAAAGCATTACCGAATCACATGATATTCTCTTCTCCTTGCATAGAATTATGTCCCTTTTTGTTCAAGTATACAGCTGAAAGCTTTATTTGCTTTACTCAAGTTTCTCTGAATTTTTTGTATTAATAAAAAAGAGGTAATGGAGTTCTGAACGCTATTTATCAGGTTTTATATCATGCATCTCGAAGACAGGCCTCTTGAATTTTCCACAATTACGCACCATGCCAGTGTGACCCAGTGCCTAGGTTCTATTGGTGGCCATGTCTGGTATCTTGGAGTTGCCAAGTCATCTGTTACTGATCCAAGTGAAATCAAAGGTGCTACTGGAGGAGATGTCGTGCAATCACCCTGTGGACATTTCTATACTCCTCTGGATGTTGATGATGTGCGCGTTTTCAGGATTTCAGGTTCCAAGTTTCTGAAACTTAATAGGGGTACATGGCATGCTGGGCCTTTGTTCCTCGAGAAAAAGATGGATTTCTATAATCTGGAATTGAGCGATACAAACGTGAGCATTTGTTTTTTTTTTTTTTTTTTATCAGAAAAAAAAAACGTGAGCATTTGTTATTTCTGTCTGCAGTGCACGTCATAAGTTATGCTAGGTCTAACTGGAAGTCTTTATCATTTGCCATTGGTGATAATATATTTGTATATATTGTTTTCCACTTTTCTACTCATTTTTTTGTTAAAACGATAACAAAGAAACTTTCTGTCTGCAATCAGTACTCTTACTATACCAGCTTTTGATTGTAGTTGACTTTCATTCAACAAGTTATTAAAAAACTACAGGGAAAGTTGAAAGGAAGCAAAACAATATAGTTCAGGTGGTTGGACTTAAAGTCAGAGCAGTAAACTTATACAGGACGGGAGACTAAAACGTAGGAAAAAATTTGTTAATGAGGTTGCAGTTAGAAGTCCATATATGGGAGAACTTCAATATTTGTCTTTGATTTATCAATTTATTTCTTTCTTGTGTCATGCTTTACAATTACATTGGGGAAACATTATTTGGGAGGAGTCGCTTCAGTGGAAAGCTCTCCCCCCCCCCCCGGGAATTCAGAATACATGGTTAACAGAAAATGAATGAATCATCAACTTAAAAAATGGTTTAGTAGCCTTCAAAAATCTTAGGGAATGTGCTCAAACAAGATGCATTGAAGGTGTGTAGGAGTATGTGATATAGATATAAAGGTGTATACATTAAATATCAGTTGGATCTCGATTTAGGATATTTATTAAACTTCCTTCATACTTGTGCTTTTCGTATCATTCTTCGATTTCGCGTGGGATGCTTGCTTTAATCAAACAACTCTCATTTAGTAGATCAATAAAAGAGTTTCTTGCCATGCCATTGACCTCAGTGGAAAGGGTAGGAGGCTCATTTGACTATGATAAATTGCTTTAGGAAGCTGTATTAGCTTATGAAGTTTCGGAATAAGTTAAAGTATGGGCACATATTCATTTCTTTTTTGGGGAGCTGAACTCCTAGTGAGGTGGTAACTGTTTCCTAATTTTAAGTCTACTTTTAAGCTTGTTTCTCTCTTTTACTATCATTTGTATCAAATGTATTTGGTGTCTGCTAATCCAATTGGCATCTTGTGTTAACGGATCCTGGAAATTTATGTTAGCATGATCTGATGAAAAGTGTTGTACTGTTGTAAACCAATTCCTCAATCTGTTTTCTCATGTGCTATAAATTAATTTATTTAAGGTAGCTTCTTAAATATGTTAATGAGTATAGACATCTCCAAGAATCTAATATATGTGCCGCCTCATGTTTCAATTTTGAAGCCTTAACTTGTAATTCTCATGCATGTTTGATGTATCATTCTGCTTGTGCCTTTTGTTTGCAGGTGGTAGATCATACAACCCACGACTTCCTCAAGAAGAATAAGGTGGTTTTTTCTTTCGACGAGTAGCTCATTGTCTTCCGTCAGGCTATTACCATCTATGGAGGAGATTGAATGAATTTACTTTTTGTTCTTTCTCTTTTTTGTGCCCGTAGCAGGGAGATGCTGGTTCTTCTTCTTCTTCTTGTAACAAGGACAATGCATCTGCATACTTATGCTTTGTATACCGAATTATCTGGCATAATTATCCTTGTATTTGTATAAAAATGTCTTTCAATTAGAATGCATGTTACTGCATTTGTTGAAAATAAAATCTAAATGTTTGTTTCTGGATGGTTCATAATATTTTTGATTGATAATTTGCAGGATCGTTTCCTGTACTATCAAATGCTTGCCTTGTAGGCTGGAAAAAGACTAAACTTCAGCAACTCAGTTCATGGTTTGCACCAATTCAAATCTCCACTTCCTATGATACTTTATTAAAAACAAAAGTACAAAAAAAAAAGGTCTTTATGTAGTACATATCTACTTAAAATTCAGAGACCATTGCCAACTTTTATTACGACATACAGTTCGTTTAACCTTGGAAGTGGAGAAAGTTTCCCTCTAACTTGTCATTTTTCCATATCTTCCCCATTGTTGACTGAAATGTTCTCCTCATAGATCCAACCATACTCCTTCATATAGGGGTTGACTGTTGTCTTTGGAGGGTACCCTGCAATTACATCCCCCCATACGTTTCCATCCTCCAAATCTCTCACCACTTCCCAAACACAACTGTTACACTTGAAACCTGCACCAAAACTGATCATCCAAATGTTTTCACCTTTTTTGAGCCTCTTCTTAGCTTCCATGTACCCCAGTACATACCAGAGGCTACTTGCAGATGTGTTGCCGAACCTATGAAGAGTCATCCTAGATGGCTCCACATCATGGTCAGTTAGCCCCAAACTCTTCCTAATTTCTTCAATTACAGCAGTCCCCCCAGGGTGTAAACAGAAATGGTCTATACCAGCCTTAAGATTGAGACTCTTTAATTTTTTGAAGTAATTTAGTACAATATATTTGATAAGCACCTTCAACGGCAAAACTCTTGGTGCCAGCTCTATTATGTTCTTGGTAAAGGCACGAGCAGCCGTTCTGGGAAGATCTTTACCAAGGTAAAATCCTGGCTTACCTTCATTATCCTCTTTTTGCATGCAACAATTAAGTGCTTCGTCACTAGCTCCTAAATGAGTCCGGACCAGGCATTTCAATTTCAGCTTTGCGCGTGTTTCAAAAGCCCTGTTGTTTGTCAGGAGAATCGAGCACCCTCCTGAACGAAACAAGCAGTTGGTGAGAATCATGGACTTGTCATTGCCACAATACCAGTTTGGAGCAATGGACTCTGAACTGACAACAATTGCAAAGGCGTTCTTATGGGACTTGAAGATGCTCTCCACAACATTGATTGAAATGACACTGGAACTGCACCCCATTCCCGTGAGATTGAAGGACTTGATATCGTCCCTCATTTTGTAGCGGTTGATGATCCTTGATGGTAAAGAAGGAACTGAAGCAAGTGACGACACATTCACCACAAGAATGTCTATCTCCTGGGGAGAGACACCAGTTTTCTGGAAAAGCGGGTCTAATGTGTCCACAATTAACTCGTCCATCTCCAAAATCCCATCTTGTAAAGTAGGAGAGGTTTCTCTTCCTGCAATGATATTTCTTGGACAATACGTCTCCTCTCCAATACCAGAATTCACTATGGCACGCAAAAGGAATTTGTGCTCTGCAGAACCGAGATTCTTGTTCCTGGCTATGATATCGCCACTGGCCTTGGTATTGATTTTTCTGTCATCCGAAGGTTTGTGGCACTCGTAATGCAGGACATAGCAGCGTTGATCTCTTTTTTGATCAAAATGGTTATACAACTGTTGGAGGAAAAACAAGAAAGAAAATGTGCAGATTGCAAGAATAACAGGTTCCATTTTTGCTTTCGCCTGAGAGGAAAATAAGAGATGAATGACTATGAATATTGGTGACTGATTTATACTTATAGCGTACCGACCCTTTTTACTTAGAATGCCGTACCTGTACGCATTAACTCATCGCCAATACTTCCAAACTCTCATGCCAAAAGGTGCGGGAAGCATGGGAGAAATCGAGATTTTCTTTTGCTTCTTGGAGATATTATGAATTTATGAAGCGTGTTAGTTAAGGAAAATAGCTTAGATTGTGTGAATGAATTGAATGCATTGATAATTATTTACTTTGAGCTGAGGTAGACTGAAGTTAATCTTTTTGGCAGTTTCTCAACCTTCAACTCCCTTCCAAGTTCCAACCACAGACAAGAGATAAGGTATGCAGTAATTTCTTTTTGAAGTTTTCTCAACTAATTTTTTCTTGGTGGTGAAGGATTAGTATCCTGCCAATCCTATGTAATGCTTTCATTTGTGAAACCGCTTAAAATGCCAGCTAACAAGTAGTATGTATTGTGCATGTCATGGTGATGGTAGTCATCCCTCATCAGCTGTGACTGGTGTTTGTTATTTGATTTTCCTTAAAAGTTTTGAGCCAACAATCTTCACCGTGTTGGCACTTATTCGTATTGAGATAGAAACTAAAACTCCTTTATTTTTCACCTGAAATGCTTTATTATATAGAAAAAAACCTCTCTTTAGATACAATTGATTTGGATCTTCCCAAGTGACGAAGGGGATACTTCTTAAGACACGCCCCTTCACGTGTGGACTGATATAAATCTCAACGTATTTCTTGTGTAGGCTAAAATAAAATTTAAATTCTAAATTTCGACATGATATTCCTATCTAAGATAACGTTGGAACTCCTTTCTAATTCTTTGTGTATTTTGGTTTGTGAAAACAAAAATGCAACATATAAGTATGATTCTTGAAAAATTTATTTTGCTATTCTTATATTTTTTTCTCATGGGAGTGAATGTGCTTATTAGATCTAACAATAGGAATATAATTTGTTATTATATTTTTAACATCTGAGGTGCAGTTAGTTTTTACCAAAAAATAATTAAAATATTATAAAGTGCACTTCATTTATTTATGTATAAAAACGTTAATTCAATTATAGTTAAGGGGAGGGAGGGGCTGTGTATTGTATTATGAAGATAGAGATTGATTATAAAAGTAATCAACTGACAAACCTATTTTGAAGTTGGAATGTACAAAGAGAACCAAATACATACTCAACCCCCCAAAAACAAATTGAACATTTTACCACCCACAGGTCAATATTAAGTACTCCAACCCAGTATTAAATAGAACATTTGACCCAAAACAAGAACATGTGTATCAACAGATGGTGTTACACTCTTCAGAAAGGCCAAAGGTAACGTTTTTCACTTTTGCGGGGCAGAATACTACATTAAAGTATAATACTGCTTTAAGTTTATATTAAACATAATTTAGTTAACTTTATTTCAGGATAGAAGTCAAAATTTATCTTAAGGCTAGCGATATTGCCAGAGCAATAATTGTTGGAGTCAGAGCAAATTTTTAAATATCTCTAATTTACCCTTCTTAATTAAAGAATATAAAATCAGTTTTTAAATATCTTTATTTTCTTAAATGAGCCTCCTTAATTATAGCAACAAATAATCTAGCCTCTCTTTATGTGGGACATTCTTTTGCATATACTATTTGATTATATGGTAACTCAATTTATTTATTTAGTTACCTAGTTAGATCATTATTTATTTATTTCCTATTACACACAATACAATACTCCATTTTAATTTGTAAGCACATTTAAATTTTGTAATCCAATTTAGCTGAAAATAAATATGTAAGTATATGTTTTCTAAGTCGACTTTTCTCTGCTATAATATTTAAGATGTGTATTTGCAATAATAAAAATCACTGATTGAATAATGATTACATTTTAATTTTTTTTATTTTAGATAAAAAAATAAATGAAGAAAGACTAAAGTTAGGCTATGATTCAAATCATTTTTCTGCACTTATATATATATATATATATATATATATATATATATATATATATATATATATATATATACACAATACTCCATTTTAATTTGTAAGCACATTTAAATTTTGTAATCCAATTTAGCTGAAAATACATATGTAAGTACATGTTTTCTAAGTCGACTTTTCTCTGCTATAATATTTAAGATGTGTATTTGCAATAATAAAAATCACTGATTGAATAATGATTACATTTTTTTTTTATTTTAGATAAAAAAATAAATGAAGAAAGACTAAAGTTAGGCTATGATTCAAATCATTTTTCTGCACTTATATATATGTACATATATATATATATATATATATATATATATATATATATATATATATATATATATATATATATATATATATATATATATATATATATATATATGTATCATAATGTTTTACAAATATTCTTTAGTTTTAATCTAATAATTTTGCTTAAATTAAGATGGTCATTATTCAGTTATTGTTATTATAGTTACCCTGAAGTTTGGCAGATGAATATCCTTAAAGAAAATAAAAAATTAGCAGATGAATAGTTGTTTTATTTATTTTTCATAATGCAAACTTTGTGAAAGAGACTTAAATATTAGAATTTAATTTAAATTTGTGCCAGGATAATACTTGAACAATCCGTTTCTTTTTATAAAATTTATTGAAGAGAAACAAATTAATTTCCATATGAAATTATCGAATAGAAAAAATTAGTTGCTATAATTAAGGGATGCTAATTCAAAAAATAGATACTACAAGATTTATGAATACAACTATTAATTCCTATAATTAAGGGATGCTAATTCAAAAAATAGATACTACAAGATTTATGAATACAACTATTAATTCCTATAATTAAGGGATGCTAATTAGAAAAACAGATTACACAATATTTAATGAAATTGATATTCCTTACTTAGGAGGGGTAAATTAGAAATAACAAGAATTTTGCTCTGACTCCAACAATTATTGCTCTGGCAATATCGCCAGTCTTATCTTAAACCAATTGAGTTCAAAAACTCAAAAAGAGATGACCAATTCAAATATTTATCTCAGTTTTGAACTTTTGATGAATGCGATGCCCCAATTTACGAGAATTACTATATCAGGACATAGATGATGATAATGATGTATTGGTGAAGCTGCTAGGACAAAGTCAACGCAAGTGTTTTTCATTGCCAGATTGCATCCGTCGTAAGCAGACTCGCCATCATCTAAGTTTGTTGCCGATATGCATACCATAATGTCAATTGATTCACACGTTTCTAAATATAAATATCTCTAGAACAATCATAATAATAATGTCGCAATTAGTCTCTTTATATCTATGTTCTTCGCGCTAAAGTGCAGTGTAGTGTTATTTATGAATGACGTACTCAATGTTTTCGTCTTGAATGCCACAAATTCGAGATTCACACAAAAAGTTTCGGATTCACTCGAACGACATAGGTAACAAATCGCATCCAACTAGTCACTTCTCATAGTTTGACATTTTATCACTTGTGTAGAAATATAAAACGCGAAAAAGAAATTTATATTGAAATGAAAATATTTTAATCCCTTTCTGATATAAAAATTACTAAGTACTTATAGGGCTTATATTTGATCGACGATTGAATATATTGATTCTCTCAAATCTCACAAACAAGAGTCGATATAAGATTTTTACAATAAATTAACGAATTGGGAAAAGATGGATAAAGTACTTACAATTTATTTACATATCATGTATGCATAATATAGATATGGAATTAAGATCATATCAAATCAATATTTGAATGACTATAAGTGAGGCACTATTGGTATTATAAATGGAATGAGTATTTGAAAACAAACCAAATCAGAAAACATCCAAATCATATATGACCATATGATAACAAAGTATTTTATGCAGTTAGTTGCACCTACTTGTAGTGTACCCGATCAAAAATGCTATATATCCAGCATTCTTAATATATAAAAATAATTCAAAAAACACAACCGCAGCACAACAATAAATAATTAATCGATGTGAAATTTTATTTTAGGGAGAATTACACAAACACCCCCTGAGGTATGGGCTAATTACACAGACACCCCCTCATGTTTGAGAAATTACACAAACACCCCCTATAGTATGCATCTCATTACACAAACACCCTTTGTAGTGTGTTTTTTTAATCGAATATACACACTTATGGTGTTGGATCATAATGTCAATAATGATGTGATGACTAACTTACAAAATCTTTCGAAATATACCTTATTTTTAATGTTTTTTTATTTTCTAAAACAGAATAAATGAGACTTATTTTCTATCGTTTTAGCAATTTTAGTTTATTTTTCATTGATTTTACAATATAAACGAGAGACGGAAATTTAAATTCAGCAAAACATAACAAATTGCGAAAGGAATTTTATCACAGGGGGTGTTTGTGTAATTTCCCAAACATGAGGGGGTGTCTGTGTAATTAGCCCATATCCCTTTATTTTATTCTTATGGGCATAGAGTTACTCTTCTTGTAGCCGTTACAAACAGACCACTAAATATTCCATTAAACCAAAAACTGATAACGAATCCCATCTTTAATTTCCTCCAAATTCAAAATTTTAAAGTACATCCACCTTCTTCATTTTAACCAAATCACAACACAAACAGGGCAATAGTAATTTAAATAAATTGAATAATCAGTTGCAGACTGGTGGTGCATGGAACACTGAAAGCAATGGAAGGTATGGAGAGTGGTATAGACAAGAGGAAGATGAGTTTTGGGTTCAGTCTTGGAGACGACAGAATTAAGCTGATCGATATCTTGTCCGAGGATGATGACGATGATTTTCTCGTCGCTCCGCCTTTCTGTGATTTTATGAAAGACTCGTTTTCAGGTTTTAATCTTATATTTTTTGACTCTGTAAAACACGCCTGATAAAGAATTACACACAAGGACCCTGGCCATTTAGCAACCTAGTGGAGTGGTTCTTGCTGAAGAAACCCGAGAAAATGTTCTCTCAATTTTATGTTAATATTGAGATCCAGTTGATGCTAAGTATCTGCAAAGAATGGTTACTGATGAAGAAACCAGAGTACTCATATCTTTAAGTTAGTTCTCAGTTTAACTGGGAATTTGCTCGGCAGTTGCATTGTGATTTTTGTGTGTTCCTATCTCAGTAACTATAATCTAGTGAAATTTTAGTAAATGGAGAAACTCTTCATGTGACAAATTCCTATGCAAATGTTTTACTTTCTGTTATTTCTTTTAACCTGTCAAGCTAAAAATGAGCTAGAACTAACTCTGGCTGTAAGAACAGATAATTTCACAGGTGAAGGAGGATTCAGGCTATCAGGGTTTGGAACTCAAGAAATTAAAACAATCCAGCAAACAGAACATAAATTATCCGCTTCCACCAACGTGGAAGGACGTCGACCGAGTTTTCTGAGGAGAAGCTTAGCTTGGGACAATGCATTCTACAACAGCGCTGGTATATAGCGTACATTCATCAATTGTACAGAATTCTTCACCATTCTTAATACTTTGTTTTACAAACAGGTGTTCTGGATCCTGATGAGTTGTCATTCATAAACAAAGGACTTGGGAAAAATGAAGTTCAACTGCTACCCGAAACTCAAGGCGTGAAGAAACGAAGGGCCGAAGTCGAATCAATGGCAGACGGGAATGGTTTTTGTCCTAACTGGTCTGAGATGGATCCCTTTGAAAGCAGAAGCAAATCAGCCTACATTTCAAAGTCAAGTAAAGTGTTTGATACTGGGTCCTAAATTTGTTTTCTATCTTTTCTGCTTTTCATAAGTTCAATTTCCTTGCAGCTCGCACGAAAGTTGACGAAACTGTAAGAAACATGGTGAGCAGAAATAATTGTAGAGGGCTCCTGAAATTAAACGTAGATCTTATTAACAACTGATGCTGGCCTACTCACTTGGATTTTGATCTTTCCAGAAAACTGACAGATGCAGGAGAGGAGCTATATCGTCTCCTAAGCCACCAAAGGCAACAGGAAGAACAATAAACATTTCAAATAGAAGGAATATTCCAGGAGAATCTAATGTCAAACTTGAAGATAGCTCTGTTAAAACTGGTTCTGGTTAGAATTTTTTGGACCTTACTCAAAATGATTTTCTTCAACAATTGTTGAAAAATTCACCTAACACTGTCAATTTTTACAGGGAAAAGTACTGTCCTGGAAAAGAGAGTTGCTTCTCACAGATCATCAACTCTTAACTCAATCCGTCTCTCATCGCCTATATTTTCTACTGTAGTTACACCAACAGCTGCAATGGCTTCAACACTTCCTATTCCATCATGTGGTATGCCTATAGGTGCTACATCCTCTCAATCTTCTGCTACAGCTTTTAAAAGAAAAATCAAACCTAGAAACTGTAACCTTTTTGCTTCTCTTTCAACCCCCAAAATATGGAGAGGTTCAGAGATGAGTAAAGGGATGGCAAGTGCTACTTGGCCGTCGCCTGCTAGCTGGGCCACCAATTTTACCTCTCATTCTCCCTCATCTTCTTTAAGCACGAAGTATAGATCTATGTCCGGGACAGCTTTTGGTGCGAAGGGTAAAATTAGATGCCGGTCCCTTAACAGTAATGTGAAAGAAAAATCAGATTTGCAGTGCAAATTGCCAAGTCCTTTGATTTTTTCTCAGGAAAATCAAGGTACGAGATCTTCAAAACAATACAGTTCTGGAGCAGCTGCAGAACCTTGTTCTGCTGGTTCATTTTCAGTAAAGAAATTCAAGCCATCTGAACTTCGTCCACCATCACCCACGATCGGATTCTTTGACGAGGTTAGTTCTAGTATTTTACTAATCCCATTTCTGCTAGTGGTAAATAACTGTTAGTTCTGCATGTATATTCACTTAAAATTAACCAGTAGCAATTAACATTTTTGCAACTTGAACTTGGAATGCAGAACACACCACTCAGTTCACATGAAGCAACAAGCAGAAAAATGTCTCAAAAAATATTATCGGAGGGAACTCTTTTTGGTACAAAAACACAGTTTCGTTCTTTGGATACTGACGTGTTGTCAAATTCAAGTTTCAGCAGCAGACACACTTCAGCTTGTAAAAAGCATGAAAGTGGAACCTCAGGTATGGGTAGGAATATCAACAGGTCGAAGACCCCTCATAGGCATCCATCCATGTTGACAGAAACAGAGAAAAGCTTGAAAAGTGATGGCAAACGTCCCAGAAACAAACTTGGGTTGAATCCCAGTTTGGAGGAAGAGAAAAGAAGGGGCTTGATGAAGAACAAAAGGTGCAAAGGGAGTCAGGGACCTATTAATGACTCCAGCATTCATCATGCATACGTAAACCCAATCAAGAGGAGGAATGAAGAAAATGGAAGGCAAAGCCTGTACTGTTCTGGAAATCAAATAGGGGATCTAAGCAAATATCTTGAGGCCATTAGTCTTCAGGATAAAAAGATGCACCTCGAAGAAGAACATGAAGATTTACCTTCAGATTGCAATAAAAACAAGACACAAAATCATGGTGCACCAGTTTCTCCACTCTCTAAACAAGAAAAACAGCTAATAAATTCACCAAACACTTTGTCAAAGCCTTGTTCACTGTCTCCACTATCCACAACAGTTGCTTCGGTATCAAGCATGAGAACTCCACTTGCCGATAAATCATTTATTTCCAATTTCAACATAAAATCTGCATTTCTTGTGGAGCCAAAGAAAGAGAAGCTCGTGCAGACAACCTCAATCTACACTTCTTTACAATGTAATAACAAGGGGAAAAATAGGGGGAGCTAATTCATCGATTTTGTCTCATGCCACATCCTGTTAGATGCTTCACTAATATTGAATTCCATGAGCTCCTCATTTGAAATCTGACATGCTGCTAATGCACATATTTCCTACGATAATGTTAGCAATTTTTTTTTTCACAGCTGGCACCAATTCTAGATCTCAGAGTAAGAGTAGCTGATTTTATTTTCTTTCCCAGTACTGCAGAAATACTTCTAATCAGATTATGTATAAACATAAGAACTTACACAACACGGTGCTTGTCTAATTTCTAATTGTAGTTCAGAATCTTGCTTAACTTGAGCTAGACCAACACTTTTCTTGCAAGATTGTTTACAAGGTAATCCATGTACAAGATGGGAAGTACAAGATGATAATATGTAATTACTTACATCTAACAGAATTTAATTTTTTTTAAATTTTATAATTGAAACATTGAAGATTCTTAAGTTGCAACACAAAGAATAAAATATGAACATTATTTTTGAAATGTAAGAAATATATACCAAAAAATAGACTTATAGAAAAGTTCAAGTTTGAAATCAACTTCTCAAAATTTATATTCCATGTGAAACAATGTGCAGGTATCATGTCGTGCTCAAGCATCGACTACCACTGCAACTTACATGTAGAAGTGTTCTGATACAAACTTAGTACCTTCAGAAGTTTTCAAGATCAAGTTATTGACAAGAATAAGGAGTCTACTAGATAAGAAGATAGAATCTATTATCTTAAGAGTGTTTTAAGTAGGGTAGGGTTTAGTTAATAGGTGTAGTTGGCTAGTTTTCTTTAAATTGAACGGAAAACAATCTTCCAAATTCAATCTTTTCGATTGGTTCTTTTCTCTTATTTGTTCTTCAATAGATAAATTGGGTTATTTCTATATAAAAAAATGTATGCAATCTATCATATCCTAGATCATAGCTCCTAAATGAAGGAAAATGCCAAATTATGTTGCAATATGATGGTGAAGCAGAAATGTTGGTTTACAAATTTTATATATAGAAGAACTGTCCTGCAACTGTTGAATTGTTTTAACCAAATCCTGAATATTGGTGATTTTGACATTTTCAATTAACAAAGATCTTTGTACAGATTGAGAATATGGGGAGTAACAAGTTTCTTCTCGTGTCAGGAGAAACATAACAAAAGCTTCTTTCTGTAGCATTCATTATCTAGAATTTAATATTGTTTTCAGAATGTCAGCACCACGACCCCCATCCTCATATTCCGAATAAGCATGTCTGACAAGCTCTTGTTCTTTTAGAACACAAAATAATTATAATACTCCACAAAATAGGATATCCCCCATCACAGAAACATTCAACAGGAATGTAGGAGGGATCAAAATATGTGGACCAAGAGCTTTTACGAGCCAACTTGGCGAGATTGTTAGCTGCACAGTCATCATTACAGTTACCGAATTTACTTAGGCCAGCGATTCAAAGAGCGTCTGGCACGCTCTTTGGATGACAAAGATCATACATTTTGATGTTCTCCACCTGATTAAAAAAATCTAAGATTTCAGCAGAAAATCTAGAAGGTGAGGCCTCAAACACTCTAAGTAGAGCGCGATTCACTTGCACCTGATATGTTGTGGTCAGATTCTCATCGCTTGCACCACTTTAAACAAAATTTAAATATAATCACCCAGGAAACAACAACATCAAGTTGCATGAGAAACATCTATTGCCACTAATCAGAAACGTCTTTTGTTATTCATAGTAACTATGGTAATTAAATACCAAGCACAACATCAGAAGTACAACAATTTATACAAAAAGCTAAAATAATGCACATCCAACGTCTTGATAGATACAACACAGTTCCATCTCTAAATTTGAAAGAAAAAACAATAATCGAGTAACAAGAAAAAACATATTTAAGTTACCTTCCAGCATCCATTATGAGAAAACAATTCTCAACTGCTTCCACACTCTTTAACCAGGTCTTTCTCAATTTTGTAAGATTCAGGGCAATGGTTGGGAAAAGCATTAGGAGATAAGGACAACTGTGCACAAAAAGGAGAAGTTATAAAGCCGTTCATTCAACTTGCATATGCAAAGCACATACAAGATAACGAACATATGAAATAGAAGAATCCAATTTTCTAATAATTATTAATAGACAAGATTAATGAGACAAATTCTGCTATAATGAAGAAAATATTGAATCATGCTTTGCCTAAGAGGTTTTGATCGTTAAAAAGAAAGCAATGTTAAACATACAAAGGTAGTGAAGAAGATAGCAGAGTAACCGTCTGCAAGATATTTCACAATTTATAAACTAACAAACACACCACAGCTCTAGCGTAATTTCTAAAGGAAAGTTTAGACTGGTGTTTGAGTCTACTATAATCCCACCCCCACCAACCTGCTTTAGCCTATATTCGTTACTAAAGGAGATGCATTGGATTCATTTCCACTTCTAGGCACAAGTTGCTCTTCCCAAAGTTACGAGGGCCTCTATAGATATCTTATACCATAAAGTGAAACACAATTATCTTTAGTATAAAACATATGAGCAGATAATTACCATACTCTGGAGCTACATCGTCACAGTTGCATCTTCCTCTCCCTGCGGCATTGCAAGGGGCAAAATTTTCACAGAGATCAGCGGTGAGTAGCCTATCTCATAATTAACAAGCACTGGCCCAAATATGCTAAACTTTTGGGCACTGCTGTGGGCAACTTCTGCATCAGAACCTCGCTTAAAGATCACTCTGGCACGGGCAGAATCATGATCAACTTCTGTCTCAGATTCCATCAGAGGTCCAAACCGCCTAAACATCTTATTCAGGTTGATTTCAGATGGAACACGACTCCTCTCTGCAAAGTTCAATATAAGCTCTGCAGGTGAGGTTTCTTGCTTCCTCCTTTTAACCTTCTCATCTAATTCAGAAGATGCTGTTGGATAGTTCCCACTGAAAAATCTTTTTCTAGATTTACGACCTGGTTTTACAGATCTCTCTGCATCGAATGGCACAAGTTGATGATTTCCTGCACCGCTCTCACCATTGTGCATTAATTGCTTCTCGGAATAGTTTTGGACAATTCTGTCCGTCCAATAAGAGTCATTCACATCATCAAATTCAAATTCTTCTGCAGACCCATTTATTGCTTTGTCGGATTTTTTCTTTCTACCTCGTTTATTCACAGCAACGGAACTTTTGAAACCAGCAAAGAAAGTAATGATCGTATTTAGGGAGTTGTGTCCTTTCTTTGGATCCTGTGCCACAAGCTGAAGTTGCAATAGCATCTCATTCACAGAAGAAGATTCGGCTGAAACAACCATACTTTGTCCAGAATGGTCATTAATCTTGGGAGAACCATCAGCTACCGTTGCTGCGGACCCAGTCAGTTGGTTAGCTACTCTACGGATGCATTCACCAATTTTAAAGGAAGGTTTAGGAGTTTGATTCACAGAGGCCGATACTTTTGCAGCATGGACACTCAGCCTTTTATCTGACCCATCAGCTAGAGGATCGAGTGCTTTCCGTTTATTCCCAGACAACAAGGAAACCAATTTGCTCGGGTCTTCTACTGCAAACTCATCTTCGCCATCAATAGAATATGCCTTGTCACCCACTAAATCCGTCAAACTTCTCTCCTTTTTCCTAGACTGCAAGCTATCATTAGGAGTATGCTTGTTTTTATGTGATCCAACAATTTCTTCACCTATTTGTTCAGTATCTGCATCATTTTCTAGCAATTCCCCAGATAAACGATAATCAGTTGGGGGACGATAGCCCTTAAAACGACAAAAAGCAGACAACTGTGCTCGAGCAATCACAATGTCCAAGCGATCAGCCCCAGAAGATGCACGAGGTGCCAAGTCTCTAACATACTGGAGAAGTTTATCCGGTTCAAAAGAAGTGGCTCGGCTAGACTGATCAACACCATATCTTTGACTTGATTCTTCACGAATCCCAGTGTTCTCTACAACCTGAGTTTCAATTTTCCTATAGGCATCTTTTGGTGTACAAGAACATGCCAAACCCAACTCTACTCGTCTAGAAACCTCTTCTAGAGCACAACTGACTGCATTTTGGAACGCTTCAGAACTACTTTGTTTTTCAATCTGGGAAAACTGCGTTTTGAAGGGCTTCAACAGTGTTGCTTCATTCCAAGCAAAAGTTCGATCACCAAAATAAGCAACCAAATAAGAGTCTTTCTTAGAATGCTTAACAGCTTTCTCAGAAGCATCAGCAGGGTCAAATATTTGACCAGGCCACCAGGGATGGCTCCTGACTTTACCCCAGACCAGATCTGACACAGCAAATTGACCATCATTTCCAGGAGCTGCCAGATAACCTGATTGGTTCATTCGCAAGGAGCTCGAAGACTCCACTGGTTCATCATTCGACACAGTATCAGAAGCAGGTTCATCAGAGCCTGATTCAGGCTCCCTCCATTCCATTTCATTTGCTTCTTGATGTTTTTGGTCATATTCCATCTCCTCCACTTCCATGCCTTTTGCTTCAGAAGTATGACCCTCCATGATATGATTAACTTTTCCGGAGGTGTCCTCTGCTTCTCCGAACTCAGGTACCTCACCATTAAGAGTAGACACGTCAATCATCAAAGTGTCTTGAATGTCACCTCCATCAAGGAAGCAAATGTCAGAATCAGACACGTGAAACTCTGTCTTTGCCGTTATTTCTTGCAAGGTGTCAACGTGATTAGTATCAGAAACAGCTGCAATGGCAGTAACTTCATTGGGTATTAAACAGACACTCTCAAGCTCGCTAACCTCGTCATTTGGTGTTTCAGTCTTTGGCACAGAAACATCTACTGTTTTAGTTTGAGGGGATCCACATTCAGTGATAACAGGATCATTGCATACAACAAGATTTTCTGCCATCACAATTTCAACTGTCTCGACCTCTGAGGATACACTATTTTCTGGAAGTTGCATATTTTCAGTAGAAGAACAGAGTTCTGGACTCTTTGACGTTTCGTGGCACTCTATGAACTCTGTTGCAATTTCAGCACCAACAACCTTGCTCATTTCCCTGGATCCATCCTCTTCCACAACGTTCACTTGAGATATTACAATATTCTGGTCATTAGTTACTTCATCGACAACTGTGTCAACGACAGGTTTGTCCGGATGTTTGCCAGAATCATCTTTTACAATCTCCTTGTCATCTGGAGAACTTGGATTTGTTGTATGTGCCAGATTTTGCTGCACACCAGCTTGATTTTCAACACCGAGGCCATTGTTTTCACATAATGCAGAAGTATCACCAATGTCTGCCAGCTGAGTCTGTTTGCTCGAGGAGACATTGTTTTGCAGTATGACATCAGTTTCTAAGTCTTCTCCGGTCTCTAAAATTTCATTATTGCTGGCGGAAGGTAAATTATCAACCTGCAGTGGTGCATCTTTAAATTCTGTTACGTCATCAAGGTCCATACCCGTGGGTTCCTCCCTGTAATCGACTAAAGATTGCTCATGTGAAGCACTGTCAGTCCCATCCATTGCCTCAGAATCTACGCCAGGGATCTCTTTCAGACCTTGATTTTCATCCTGAGTGTCAGATTGTAAGTTATCCGAGCAAGGAATCAAGTCTTCACTTTCTGCCTCAAGAATTTCTTTTTCATCAGCAACTTTGGCATTTATGCCATGATCACCATCAGAGCTCAAACTTTCAGCATAAGCACTAGGAACTCCAACTTCGGCACTAGCAGTTGTCAAGATTTCTCCACCATCACCGGCTGGAGTAGCGATTTCTGAAGCTGGTATATTGCAACTCATAGTTACAGATGGTGTCAAATCACTCTGGTCCTGATCAATAGGTGAAATTGCATCGGAATTAGCTGAACCAGCGTCAGCAGCAAAATCAATCCCATCAACACGAGCAGTCCTGAGTTCTTCACCGTTAGGATCAGCAGCAGGGGAACTTTCACGACCCTCTTCTGCATTAGGTTCCTTGACACCATCAACCCCCTCAACATGAGCAGTCTTGGAACCTTCACCATTAGGGTCTGCCGGAGGGGTAACTTCACCAAGAGCTGCTGCACTCTTCTTCTCGCAAGAGACTGCAGAATATGCAACCAAGCAATCTTGCCCTGTAGCACAATCAATAGTCTTTAATATCTCTTTTTTGTCGGCAATAAACCTATCTCCCACAGCCAAAACTTCCATTGGCTCACTTTGAAGCTCAGAGTTTGCCTTGTTATCACTATCACCATTATTGTCAACTGCTTCATTTTTAATTGCACTCTCCTCGGCAACCACCACAGAACTTTTCTCGGCTACTTCTTCAGCCTTTCCGGACATGGACTCCTTCGCTGCTGATGAAGCCACAGCTGTTGCTTCAATTCCGGGATTCCACACCTCGTCATTCGAAACAACCTCCCGCGGTGACAACTCGCTAACTGCACCACAGACAACGTGAACAGATTCGCCAACTCTGACTTCTAATTTTTCCGAACCCGCAGAATTTTGTTCACCCCTCGATTCCGAGAGTCCTAACTCACTTTTCACCAGCTTGTTTCCACCCCCCTCGTCAGAGGCAGCTATATCCTCTGACAAATTTCGAGTCTTGGTTTCTTCTCTGTCCTCCCTGACACGACCTCCTAAATTCTCTACTTCTCCAGCCACAACATCACCCTGTATCTGACCACTGACCCCATCAACAAACACATCAGACCCCACAATTTCCACCATTATTTCTCCTCCATCTCCCTCTTCAAAAGACCCCTCAACTTGATTCTCACTGGCCATATTCTCATCAAGGGTTTCACGGGTCAAATCACCACTCAAAGACAACTCCGAAACATCATTAGAACTAACTGGACCCACATCACCTTGCTCCTCTTCCATAATCATCAATATATATCTGAATCAAGATTTACAATAAAAACTGAATCTTGCGAGTACAAACAGCAGAACTACACAAATCTATCAGAAATTACTACAGAAAATCAAGAAAGCTGACAAAAAATTGTACTTGTGAAAGTAATTCAGAAAACCCATGTACCAATATTCTGTAAAATGGAAGTAAAATTAGTACCTTTGTTGTGGAGTGATGTTCTTGGAAAATCGAAGCTATAATTCTTGAGGGTTTTTAGAGAGAGAGACAGTACAACTGTAGAAGTAGTGTTCGGTTCGACTGAGTTAATAGTATTATTAGTTTGTAAAAGTACAAAAAAAAAAAAAAAAAAAAGGAAAAATGAAACGGAAAGTACTGAATCAGTGTCTAGTTGTGGTGAAGTTTAATTACGTATAATTCTGCGCTCATCTTCTTTGTGAGAAAAAGCATCTACTTGTTTGAGGAATGAAATATGTGTTGGAAAATAATTTCTTTAGTGATTCTTATGAGATTAAAAGTGTTATATATACAAATATATTGAAATAAATTAAGTAACGAGTGTGTTATTGTATTACATGAAATCGTATCCAATTGACACATACAATAATTTCAATTAGAGAATACAATGAACACAAATAGGATTGACCGGAAAGTCAGAAATCTCGTAATGAGAATACGACAAAGACAGATAGGACCGGCTCTTATAGCTTTTCCGATTTTCCCTATTTTTTCCTTTTATGGTTTTCCTTGTTAAACTTCTTTTCATATTTTTTTGATATTTAGAATTTATATTCCTCATATTTTAACGAACTATAAAGTTCAATACTTTTGAATATTTATCTCAAATCCTTTTAGTTTTGTTTTAAGATTTGTGTTTTCAAATGCGTTGTGCGTGTGTAGCGCGTCTAATAGACTTTGAGGCGGGGCGTAAGCCCCAAAGCATGGGTGCAAGGCCAACAAATTTTTCTATTTTTTATTATATTAGTAATAAAAAAAATGAAAAAGACAAAAATAGTTAGTGAAAATGTTAAAATGAGATATTTGTGACAGTTTAAAGTTGTACAAATAAATGTAAGGTCACACATTTATATAAACTGCATAAAGATACTTTTTTAGACCCTACTATATTCCAGAATTAATTAATAATTATAAAAACAGAAACATGGTGTAATAAATAAATAAACAAAAAGCCACACAAACGATGATAAGTTTGATTCTTTATTACTAAAGCTTAAAGAAAATATAAATTTTGAGTTTGCAAAAATTCTATTTAAAATTTCAAATATCTATCAATACACTTGTTTGGTTGCAAATACAATTTTGTAAGTCAAATAATGAAAAATAAATAGAGATAAGTAAACAAAATAAATCGTAATATATTTATTCTTTGAGATGTAAACACAGCAGTTTGGGGTCTATAAGGTGTGCATTTTGGACTCTGGACGAATGCCCCAAATCTCGAAGCGTAAGTCTCGTAAAAGTTAGCCCCAAAGAGCCGACTCATGGCTTTTTTGGAGTGTTAGCCCCAAACGATCCATGCGGCGAGCCTTTAACAACATTATGTCAAATTGCAATATCAAACTGATTTTAGAGACGACAACAAAGTATGTAAACGTGAGACTCAACATATAAAATTCACCTCTATTTGAAGATTAAGGGATTAAAGGTAAGAAGAAAACTCGTGCAATCTGTCAAAAAATAGAGTTTTTGCAATTTACCCATGTGTTGTGCTGAATTGACATGTTACCTCCCTGTGAAATAGCAAATAATGCTCTTGTAATTTCAAAAGGTGACAAACTACCCCTATATATGAAAGTCTAGCTTGCCCAAACTCGAGAGTAAGGATAGTAATTTTTAGCGAAAAAAGGACAATTATATCCCATTTTCTCAAAAAATATGTAGATCTTTTGGTTTAATACTTTAAATTGTTAAAAATTGAAATATAAAAATTTAAACTAAAATAAAGTTACGACTTCATAATATACGTGTTCATAATATTTTTTGTACTTTTACTTATAATTTTTTTATTAAAAAATGCTAAAACTCGAAACAATAAAAAGGAAAATATTAGAAACAATAAAAAGGAAAATATTAGAAACAATAAGGGTTTGGTTACTAAATCTAAAAATTACAACTAAAGAATTGGGTGGGGGGGGCTATACAACTTTTTGAAATCAAAGGGAGGTAATTTGCCTAATTACTTTTTACAAGAGATAATTTACTAATTTGACATAATACATGGGTAGATATTATTAAATGAGTCAGTATATTTTCTGCTGTCCCAACTTTACCCAAACCCCTTATAAGCAAGGCTCTAAATTTAGATGGAAATATGGACGAAAAATAAGAAAAACAAATATATATTATCAAAGCATGCGCTGAGACAACATATGATGTTTAATTGCCGTGGGCTTGGGACCCCGATATAAAATTATGTTTAATGTTCTTTTTATGGATTAGATATGCTTTATTGCATATTTTAGATACAGAAGCTCAATATATTGCATATGCTTTTATTTTTCTTCTTTTGAGGGGGAAATATTTCATCTTATTTCTTTTGGATATTGACGAACGCTGAATGATTCTTTTGATCTTCAAATGTGCAATTTATTTAGACTATAACTGGGATTGGGACGGTATTGCGCCATCAAGTGTGGGCTATGATATTCATTCACTTAATTAGTTAAACTTATGTCTCGTAATGCTACTATTGCACATTGCACATACTAATGGAGGAGAAATTATTTCATGTTGCCGCGGCATGATAACATCGCGAGACAGATAATTGAGATTGTATATAATTCTTAAACTATATAGCATAACTTTTCAACACCTCTTCCTAAAGAATTTCTTTTTAAGCAATTGTTGCATTGCTAATGTGGTGCAACATCGACGAATATTATGATATTCTTCCAAAAATATAGGTATCAACCACCCACACCCCCAATCTCATCTCTACCATGTATATACAACAATAATCATCTCTACCATGTATATACAACAATAATCGACTTCTTATGCCACTTCATCACACAAAGATTGCATGAAATAATTTCTTCTTTTCAACATGCATCTGCACCAATAACCAATTGATTGCACCACTTTATCGTGCAACAATTGCACCTAATAATTTCTCTGGATGTAGACAGTTGCCGAAATGATATTGAAATGTATCGGACTAAAGATAAAAATACATTGACTTTATTACCATGAAGTTTTTTCAAAATGATTAATTAAGCTTAAAAGGTATCTTGATATAGCTACCCATATGCTATGCTGCAATGTATATGATACTTCATGTATTGTATCACACTTCGACACCTTTATGTCGTTTATGTTGCACGCACAATTTTTGTCTGAATATTTAGGCAAATTGGATGTTTAGACTTTACTAATAGATTTTAGCTAGATTAGTTTTTGATGAATTCTAAAATAAATTTTAAGTAATATAGATTAAAATAATCCACTCCCGGTTGGGGGAGCTCTTGGGGCGTCTCGGGCTTTGAATTAATTCATATTCAGATTTAATGTTTAATAAGTTTTTTTAATTTTTTTAATTTTTTAAATTTTTAAATTTTTTTTTTGTTTAGTAATTTGAGATTTATTGTTTTCTTTTTAAAAAAAAGTGAAAAATTAATGTTTGTTATTTAAATATGAAGTAATTGACATTTTGAAATGAACCAATGCAACTTTCAAATAGTTGCATACGTTGGAACAGTTGCACCCATTCGAATAGTGTCTCATAGGATTCCTATGTTAAGGGACGAATTCAAATCATCCAATTTTCTGCGTTTGTCTCAATAAGAATTAAGCTAGCATTGTTATATCATGTAGTGTAATATTTTGCATAAAATAGTGAGAAAGATATTACCTTGAGGAAAGTGTTCTTTCACGTCTTGCAATATTTCCTAACAAAGCAGACATCTAAAATATTTATGAAGCTCCATGACTCCTAATCTGTGGGTTTTGCTCGTAAAAACAAAGTAACTCTATTCTATTCTTTCGATTTCTATGTAGGTAATAACTGAAATTAGTTACATGCATGGGCGGCACTATAACAACCCCCCCCCCCCCCCCCCCCCCTCCCCCGTTACTATTTTTATTGAAGTAGCGAAAATATATAAATCAAGCATGTTTTTTTTTTTTTTTTGATGGATAGCATGTTTGTTTATATGTTTATGTTCTAATTCGTAACAGAATAGAAACCTAAAAGTATTTAGTTTTATTATAAATAGACAAAATATCAACCTTTTTATTTTATTACAGAAAAATCTAAAAATCACCTGTAATTGTTTAAGAAATATCACCTTGTTATAACCATTAGCGTTTTAATTATTAATATATAAGTTTTAATAACTGAAAGTGCTTTTATAACTTTTGTATATCGATTATCCAAATTTAAAACTTTCAAAATGGGTTGAAAATTCAAAATAACATGCAATCTAGCCTGGTTCTAATAAGAATTAGTTGAGTTTTTATAAGTATCTTTGGGCTTCGAAGATAATAAAATTACTCTGGACTATAAAGTATGAACGTATGTTTTGAGGTTCGAGTAGATTAAGCTTTTTTTAAGCTACAAATTATATCAAAGAAGGCCTTAGACTTGAAGGAACAAGGTTTTCTTTGTTGATTGTAGTTTATCATCTAATGAGATCATTGACGATACTAAAAGAAGGAAGATACATGGTCTCATCTTCGAAGTTGATTTTTAGCGAGCTTTTTACTGCGTTAACAGGAGATATTTGGATTATACGTTGAGACTGATGGAACTTTGCGATAAATAGAGAGGCTGAATGAATTGGAGTGTATGTACTCTACTTCTGTTTCTATTCTTGCGAATGGGAGCCCGACAGAGCTATTGAATGTATCTAAAGAGTTACGTCGAGGGGATCCACTTTCATCGCTTGCAGCAAGGAATTGGACGGATGATCAGAACAACAAATAAGCTTTAGTTGTTCATGGAATTAAAACTGGAAGTGAAAATCAACAAGTGACACATTTACAATATGCATATGCCATGATTTTATTTTGTGAAAACTCCATTGACAGTGTGAACAATCAAATATATCTTTCACCTCTTAGAATTGATTTAACATTGGAAGATGTCAAGCAAATAATTCGTCAATTTGGTGGAGAGATTCGCGATGAGCCTGGATAAAGGTTGTAATAGTCAAGCATGGTTTCAAAATGCAATTACCAAAGAAGTCAAGAACAGAGAAAAGACTCCTTTTGAAAAGATAGATGGATTGAGTTGAACCATTATTCTCAAAATTTGGCAGATTGTACTGGCATCTTCCTTAAAGCTTTTTCTATAGCCAGCGAAAAAGGGTGAAGGGACTGGTGTTGGCTGGACGAGGAGAGGATCATTTTTCTGGGAGCAAAATTGGTTAGGCTAATTAGTAGTTTCCACAACTCGGCAATCAAAATTGGTGACGACGATGAAAAAGATACTCTGTAAAATCGGCATATAAACCTCTTGCTCCTACATTAATCATGATTTTTCCGGAGGTGCATTCGGATCCGAATTGGAGATGTATCCGGTATTCCTCCATTGCTGTAATATGCACCATTAGAAATTGTAAAACTTTTTGCTTGGCACAGGCTAATGCTCAAGATGCGGTATATTTCATTAAAGTGCAGGTTTGGAGTTAGTTTTACTTACTCTTTAGCTGAATGGTCAAGTGCCCCATTATATTGTACCTTTTGAATTCTTGTATCATATTGGAGTATTTCTTATACTCCTTATTCAATAAAAGTTTATCTGCCGTTCATTAAAAAAAAAAAAAAAAAAAAGATCTCTTTATCCCATTTAAGTACAATGAAAGGTACAAATGAATCCCATACCATATGAGAAAATTAAAATCAATACACTACCATAGGCTACAACAATTCCTTGTTCAATTGCTTACAGCAGCTCTAGTTGAGATACCCCAAGCAGGTTAGAGAAAGCAATAAAAATGAATGAATTTGATACAATACCTACTAGTTTTTAATAAATAAAAAATACCCAATTACCAAATGAAAAGAAAAGAAAAGAAAAAAAGTTGCCACTGCAGATCTGATAATAATGTTCTGAGCAGCCATGCCATGCATCCCTATGCATAACTGATAAAAAGTACCTACTGTCTTTTAAGCTTGAAACTTTGCTGCAGCCAACTGTACCTTTTCATTATTCCACAGCTAGGCAAACTGTAACATATAATATTACTAATTAGTTCCAGAATCATGAAAGACAGCAATTTAAAAGGTTAACACAAGTTATTGGTAATAAGTTAATAACTTCAAACTAATAGCATGATTATTTGCTTAGCTGTTTTCCAACTAGTTTCATGAGTTATTCACATGGTCATGTTCAGGTTACTTTGGACCACGTGGTTAAAGATTCTTGTTTGGATTTTTTATTTTATTTTTTAATTATTTAGTATATATGCAGATGGCTTTTATCATGAATCTAATTTTTCTATTATTCAACTAGATTTTCTAATGAAACAGTCATTGGATGGTAGCCAAGACAAAGCAGCAGATATTAATTAACCTATTGTTTCTTCTTTAATAAGATTGTAACTGGTAGATGCTTAATTTGTGCAACATTTCAAAGTAAAAAGTTTTCGAATCTATTAATTCAATGTTATAAATAATATTATAATGACAAGTAACTTTTATGGACCCTTAGACTTTAATTATATGAAATTAAATTTAGCGAGGATTATTTACCTGCTTTAGGAGCAGTAAAAGATGTGGGCTTGGATATCATTGAGGCAGATGTTATAGGTAAAAACATATGAGCTGGAAGGCCCATCGTCTGGTAATGGTAGAGGGGGTACATCGGCATCATTGTGTTTGCACCCATCACAGCCTGACCTGGATACACTTGAGAATATGGCCCGTTAATGTATGCCCCACCTGTAAAGCCCAACTTCTGCAAAAAAAAAAAAAAAAAAAAAAAAAAAAAAAAAATCAATCTACGAAATTGGAACCTAAAGCGTACGTAATGTTGTAAATGAAAAAGCTTCGCATGTCACTATAACTCTATAATGAGTACGAAGTTAAGTCAAAAGAATTCATGGAGATCTCATGCAGAACTGTCAATTTTTAGTGTAGTTTAATTACTTTAATTTTGGCTAAAATAAGTTTTGACGATTAAATTTAATTAAATATTGTGCGTAAAATTAAAAGCTTACGTGATTATAATTCACGCCGGATGTCGCAATGTAGGTGGGAGCATAACCGTACAAAGGAACAGCTTGGTGCTGGTGGTGGTGGTGAAAGGGGGTCGCCGTAGCGGCCGGTGGATAGTACCACTGCACGTGATTCGCAGGTGCTATTGATGTTGCAGCCCTTGGTCCAACATTAACTCCTTCAAAATTGCAACAAGAAAGAGATTATTAAGAATATAATTTATATTTCTAATTAGATAGATCGTAGCTAGTTTTAATTAATACTTTCATGTACAAAACTCTAATATATATATATCCAAGTCATCTATGCCAAAAAGGCCTCAAATCTTGTAACAAAAAATCTTACGCACCAAAAAGATGCGTACCTCTCTCGCTTGAGCCAGTTACATTTATGTCACTATTAATATTGCTAAGCTAAAAGTGTAAATATTAATTTTTTAACCATCAGATTCAATAAGATTCCACGCGGTATATGGTTCATCTATGCCACTTTATGTGCCTATTAATTATGATGATAGCACGACATTTGAATCATGATATACACTCCGTACATGAGAGGTGAATGGTTATATAGCGCATGAAGTGGTACACAAAAAGTGGCTTAGATAATCCACACTATATGTCGTGCACAGAAAAAAGTACAACTTCAACAATTAGTTACCTTTTTGAGGAGATGGGCTGGAGGACCTTGTGCGGCGGGCGCCTAGGATGGCCAGATTGCAGTTGGCACGGCGGCCGTTGATAATCGGAGTTGGGTCCTCACAAGCTTTCTTTGCCGCCTCAGGATCCTTAAAAGTAACCTATGTACGCATATAACACAAATATAATAAATATATAATTAGGATCGCTCTCAAATTATATATGGTCATCAATACTGTACATATATAGTACATAGAAGAATCTGATATATTGCATGTGAGATTATATATAACTAAATACTTACGAATCCGTAGCCTTTGGATCGACCGGTGAGTTTTTCGGAGATTACGACGGCCTCAACAATCTCACCGTACTTGTCGAAATGTTCTTTCATGGCTTCCTTCGGAGTCTCCCACGCTAATCCACCCACAAACACTTTGGTCATCCTTGTGTCAACATGACTACCACAACTCATGTTTTCAACATTATTCAGTTTGTTGCCATTGACAATCGTCATGGTTTGTGTGTATATGTGTGTGTTGTGTGAAGACTTGAAGTGGCTTTTGAAGTGGGAAAATAGAGACGTATATAAAGTAATGGACTTTAGAGGGTGGGGTGTGAATCTGAACATATGAGGAGTGAGTGTGAAAATTCATTTATACATGTACGTAGTGCTTTAATTAACTTGATTTGGGTTTGAGTATATTCTTATGAGCTGTTTGTTGGGATAAAAAGTTATTACATATATGGACTTTTAGATTAGAAGCTTTAAAGTACAGACTTTCGACTAACAATAAGATAGAGTCTTCAGCACTACGAGATGGTTGGAATTGACTCATCACATGAGGATATACAACTTGTTGTCGCCTCAAATTTTTTATATATGCTAAATTGTTTTGAGAGAACACATGACCATCCAACTTATCTCATCGGACATGTGCATGATATCTGGAGGAGCCTTATTAACTTCACGGATGTTAGAGGCATCTTCTCTCACAGAGAGACAAATCAGACGGCAGATACCCTGTAAAAATTAGGGATTATGACATTCTCAGAGGACCACAATACTAGTCTCACAAATGTACACTCACCATTTTCGGTGTACAAACATATCCCCAGTGATTGCGACGTAACCCTTACTTTTATTTGATAGTTCTACGGTTGTTTTTTCGTATTTCCAATTATTTTGTATCATGTACTAAAACAATTTCGTTAAGTTAATAAATGACCTCTCGGTCTTGTTTAAAATAAAAAAGACCAGATTTTCATTATATTCTCTAAATGAAAAAAGAAAAGCTTTTAAATATAGCGATCTGAATGTTAGGGTGGATCGATGATGTATGAGAATGTCGTAAGAAAAAGGGGTAAAGTAAAAAGTAAAACACATAGACAAGGAGGACAGACAGATGGGATTTGTGTTTGATGCGAAGATGAAATTATAAACTGGAACGTGGTCCCTCTTTTCTAAGTACTTTCTATATTGCTTTTGATTTTTTCATCAAATTAGCTGTTTTGAGAAATTTACTACTTCACTGTAGGCCGCCGACAATCTAAAGTAGAATTTTAATACTAACTACTAACTAATAACTAATAAGGCATGCAATTGGAAGTTTCGAATACAAAAAATAGACTCTTTTATATAATGTAAAATCAAAACGCTAAATTTATGAGATTCAAGTATAATTTTTTTTATTATTAAATCTCGGCCATGATGTTAACTCGGACGTCTAAATTTAACACCTCATTGATACTATAAATCTAGAATTATATGATTGTATCTTATTGGCTGTGATCTAGTTGGATCAGTTTGTTTTTGTCCTTCCAGGTCCAGAGGTATCTGATTTTTCAGAAATAAACTCGCGATGCTTTTAATTAACATATAATCCAAAATTACAATGAAATGAATATTCGATCAATATGTTTACAAAAACAGTTGTACTATAACTTGAATAATTATAATGTCCTAAATAAAGTATGACAGATACTTAGAACCACTTATAAAACTGTTGTACTTAAGCTTCAGCATAAATTAGTAATGCAAACATTTAAAAAGAATTCTAATAAATAAGTCATTTTCATAAGTTGTTTGCAAAGCTTATCTTTATTTAAAGTAATGGATTAAATAAAGGCACAAGCCTGCATGATTATTTTAGCCCACTAAAATGATCCACTTTACACAAGTTTTGCTAATTGAATCTGCGTGAGTCATCGTACATCCGCTGCATCTAATAATTTTTTCTCCGACTGTCTATTCTCGTTTAGCAAAAGGCCATTATTAACTGATAATATACAGAGTTACTTTACAAATAAGCCTAACTGTCCTTTCTCGAATATTATTTAGTTAATATCAAATGCAACAAAATTACACAGAGGTTTATAAGAACTATTTAAAAGATAGCAAATAATTACAAAAAATTTGTTACTGTCAATTTTAAATATAAAATTTTATTTACTACGCATTACATAAAAGATACTACATGTTATTAATTATTTGGGAAAATTACAAAATTGGTCCTTTAAAGTGGCCTACTTGCAAAATTGATCCTCTAAAGTGGCAGTCTCCAATTTAAGTCCTCTAAAGTGGATCGTGATGCAATTTTAGTCCTCCGACGCCGGAATCAATGATTTTGACTCAAAAATTGGGTGGATTCTTGATTTTGACCCTCAATTTTGGATTTTTTTATTTGCACCCCAATTTTTTCTAAAAAATCGCATTTACATCCTAAAACATTTCAAAACATTTATTATATAAAAAATTAAGTTAAACGTATTTTAAAATATTTATTTATAATATTTTGATTAATTTAAGCATAATTTCCTTTGATTAACACTTCAATTAATTAAAAAAAAAAAAATTCTTCTCCAACCTCTTCCTTCCCCCATATTCACCTTCTTCTTCCCCATACACTATCAATTCAGGGCTTCTAATTACAAAAAAGCTCGCTTTACAAACACGAAGGAAATATTTTTCAAACAAAATGTTGGTTTTTGTTTTTCATTGTTAAAATGCAAACTCCGTGTCTCCACCTAGAAACCTAATTAACCTTCTTGTTTACGAAAACCTTAAACCTCCTCTCCCTCCCCGCCGCCAACACTTAAAATCTTCATCACTTGTCATTTTGTCTCTACTCCGCTTTACCCCAAAATTTCGCCGCCAATTATTGCTCACACTGTTACAGCACAATCTCACCAAATTCCCTCATAAGATATCTATCTTTAGTGTCTCCTGCCAGTTTTCATGCTCTATTATCGCTACAAGGCGCGCGAACATCTTTTGATGGCTTTAACTGGTACAGAATGTGTATGGGGGAAGAAAAAGGTGCGTTTGGGGAGAGAAGAAGACTGTCGGGTAGAAGGAAAAGTCGAACATGATTGTTTTTTTTTTTTCCTTTAAAAAATCTTTCTTTTTTTCCTTAATTGTGATAAATTACTTAAAAAATCAAAAATAAATGTTTTAAATAAATTTAACTTAAATTTTTATATAATGAATATTTTGAAAAAGATTTAGGATGCAAATGCGATTTTTTGGAAAAATTTAGGGTGCAAATAAAAAAAATCCAAAATTGAGGATCAAAATCAAAGAATTCGTCCAATTTTTGAGTCAAAATCGTTGACTCCGGCGTCGGAGGACTAAAATTGCATCACGATCCACTTTAGAGGACTTAAATTGAAGACGGCCACTTTAGAGGACCAATTTTGCAAGTAGGCCACTTTAAAGGACTAATTTTGCAATTTTCCCTTAATTATCTGATATAACACATCTCTTTAGCTATTGGCTTATTGCACGCCCATGAAAAAACCAGGATGCCCCTAAAACTTCAGGCCACAGCCCACAGGTGCAAATGATGAGGCTCGCAGAATAACATTGCTTTATTTCCATTTTATCCCTAACAAACGTAACATGGCCAGCTGTTTCCTACTAGGGGCCTTTTGGTAAATCAAGTTTGGGTTTTGACCGTTGACTACAAATTAATTAATTAATAAGTACGTGACAGAATAATTTGTCTGTCTAGAATAAGTATAACTATTGCAAGGGTCACGCGGGTTATGGTGGTAGCGAAACACGAGTTGGCAAATTGCGAGATTATACTCTAATTTCGTAATTTTTCTTCTTTCTTTATATTTATTACTATCGATTCAGTTGGATGATATTTCTTTTCTTTTACATTCTCTTGTATAATCTAATCGTATATACAAACAATATATACATATACATACATATATATATATATATATATATATATAAATAAAATTGAAAGATCGTTGGTACAAGAAATACATGCATTGTTGTGGTTTGGACAGAGGTGGCAACTCGTGCGGGCAAGAAATGATGGCTAAGACGTGCACTTTAGAAGCTTTAACATGAATGAAAAGGAATCTCTTCACAAATCACAACTGTATTGTACTTTTTGTTCCATAAAAGACATAAAAGAAACTTACACTCAAAAACGCGTGAACTGTAACGTGTTCACTAGAGATAAACACGTGAAGGCCAGGCGCCAATGATTCGGTCATAACTATTTTGACTCCACTTTACCAATCAAAATAATGATGTTTTTTCACAGCTTTACTTACTACAAAACCTCTAGTTTATTAATTTTTTTATAGTTCAAAACCATCATGTAATTGTGGACTCTATTTCGGTCATGGATTGGCTGCATATTTAATTATTTCCTACTTCTTTACAGGATTGGAAGTGTGCCTTATACCCACATTTCTATATCGAATAAACTCTTTGGTTTTGTAGATTAAAAAAAAAACTCTAAGCCCTGGAACACATTAGTAATTAAATATAATGTAGTCACCATGGCCGAAATCGTTCTACGGTTCCTCCACAGTTTTGAACTATAATATTCAATAAATTAATAGTCTAGATATATATTATTAATGTAGAATCTTAATTTTAAAAACCCATTATACTTAGCTTCTGAAGATAGTTTCAGTTGATTAAAACAAAACCTAACTTCTTATGCACCAAATTTGGGTTTAGATTATTTTTGGTAATTATTGTGGTCTCTCTCCGTTTTTAGTCCTATAATGTGACTTTGTCCAATTTAGTTCTTTATTGTGGTAAAGTGCACGATTTAAGTAATTTTTTCAAGGACGAGACGACAAAAGATGGAAGAACATTTTGCACCCTAATTCTCTTCATACACTGCATTTTTTTTTTCTTTCGGTTTTTCAGCAATTTGATTATTTATTTACATATTTATAAAAATAACAATAAACAAAACGGGTATATTTTTTGGTAAATAACTCCCTAACGATGGACTCCCAAGAATGATTCTTTAACCACAGTATTTCTTTGAGCCCACGAGCTAAAAGTAGTTATTCTGTTCTGATAAATATGAACCGGCACCCAGAGATTTCTGTTTCAAGAGTTTTTCTGAACGGTCTGGTCTCCTAGTAAATTGCCAGAATAACGTTTTCAGAAAAATAATTGCCAAAGTAACACTATTGAAAAAATAATTCCCACAATATCATTTTCCAACATAATATTCCTTTTCTACCCTTTTCCTTTTATCAAGTAATTGCTATAACAATACAAATATATGCTGTAAACATATAAGAAAGTTATCGATAAACAAATCAAAAACTAAAATAACAAGAAATATTGTCTTCCTCCTCACACAACCCTTCGCCCCCAGCCCCAACCCCGCTCCCCCACCCAGGTCGTTGCCCCGGCTCAATTCTCTCTACCTTTTTATTTTCGCCCATTAATAACAGCTATTTGGCTTCTCTTCTACGCTTTGGTTTTTTTGAGAATATATTTTGTATGTTGTTGATTGCTTGATGGTAATCCATTATGGTATTATTATATTATACCATTGGTTTCTCAAAAATAGAACAAAAAGAGGAAACATATCATCTTTGGCTATCGTTTTGATTTATTGTTTGAAATCCTTAATATTATTGCTATTTTTTTTTTAATTTTTTTTTGAGATAGGGGGTTGAATTAATTGTAGTTCTCTCTGCTTGTATATTGATTTCTTATTCATTGTAATGGGAGCTCAAATTAATTTGCACCGAATTAAACTGAGATTCTCAACAACGGAATATGAGAATCAGAAACGAAGTTGGAGAAGCTTGTGTTACTTCCGAATGAATTAGAATTGGCCTGATTTAGCTTGCCACCTGCAACAATGGTGGGGTGAGGGTGCAGTTGAGGAGTAGGTTGGGCGAGGAAGACAAAGTACTTTTTAAAAAAAAAATAATAATTGATTTTTGACATTTGCATATAGATATATGAAACGAATTATAATTTGTTTATGTTTTTGTAATTACTTGATAAAAGGAAAAGGGTAGAAAAGGGATATTTTGTTGGAAAATGATATTGCAGGAATTATTTTTTCAAGAGTGTTAGTTTGGCAATTATTTTTTCTGAAAGCGTTATATTGGCAATTCACTAAGTTCGAGCCCCTTGAAACACCAATTTATCCCTAGTCTCACCATCCAAAACAGTAGATCTTTCAACACACACTATCAAGAACGTTATAAAACGATTACATGCGAGTGTTGCACGCCCACACACACTCAATACAATAAAGTATTATCAAGGCGGCTCAACTACATATCATTTTTCCTATTTTCTCAATTCAATAAGCAATCAAATATTCGTAGTATAAACTGATACCCAGACAATTTTCAGATTTTGGCGTAAAAGACAGAATAATTACCCAAACATACAACAAAGCACTCAAACGCCTAACTTTTGTAATGTCTTCCTGAAACTCTCTATAGTATGTGACAAGAAATAGAAACTGATATAAATCAATAAGGCTGCAGCATCGAGGACTTCAGGCTCCGAAAAGTCCTGGAAAAGAAACGTACTTCTTAATGTAAGAGTCTGTCATCTATCATTGATATTTATCTTTTAGAAGAACTTTGATTAATGAAGTTAAAGAAATAGAAAAGATATATGGGCTAGTACGCAAATTGAATGACGTCAGTCCACTTAAAACTAGCTATATAGACATGGTCAGATGCAAGTGGAGCAAGAAGTGGTGTTCGCTTTGTGGGAGGAAAACTTACTCAGTAATCGATATGAGGGTTTGTGTAGCCGAAGGCTTGTGAAAATGATCCTTGATTTGAGAACTGCCAAAGTCATCCATAAGGTCAATATTAAGGTAAATGTGCAATTTCTTTGTAGGAGAACAAAATACTACATACAGCTAGCCGAGGCCTAAAGATGGCATTGAAGAAAACTTAAAGCTACCTGTGCATCGGAACTCGACTGGGATCCAATAGTTTCTTTCTTAACAGATCCATCTGAAACCCTAGCAGAACCCTTGGCATCACCCTGGCAGTAGGAGACAACTTGTCACAATACTATGGCCAAATTAAACAAGGGAAATATTATAGAAATGTTTATTTACATACCTCTAACTGTTTCATCAAGGAAGGCAGATCAACAGGGCACAAACAGGGCAAGTGTTAGTTTGAAATCATACAGAATTCATATAGTAGAAAACCCCAAAAAGAATTAAGCTTAAAGAAGAAAATGGTGCAGGACAATTGAGTTTATCCTTTTCCGTTTGTTTTTCTGCCATCAGGCAGCAAATAAGATAAAGAGCAATACAAACTAATGCACTTCCGCAGAAAGAAAAGACAGGAATATTAACGGAAAAAGAGAGAAACAGTAAGGGAGTTTCCAATACCTCTCTGTACCTAGCTAAATAGATCTTCAGCGGTGCAATATAATCTTCAAAACCTAAGGTTGCCATTGCCCATAACAAATCATCCCCATTAATTGTCTTTCTTTTCTCTTTTTGGCACTTATCACTTGCTCTGCTCAACAAATCAAAACAAAGAGAAAAGTTACTCGTCTCACTTAAAGATTGCGTAGCAGTAACTTGATCTCTCATTTTCCGCAAATAATTATGAGTATCTGATTAATGTATAAATGCACCCAAATAGCTAAGCACCAACCAAAGTTTAATGCACAATTGAAGAGATATTATATTAAAAGGCAAGCATTGCCAGCTTCACTTACACTTTTGAGATGATAAAAGAAACCTTTTGTATTGTTTTAAGACAAAGCATTACCATCAGAATAGTTTAAGCTTCTGCAAACTTGTACAACATAAGAACTCCTAGTCTGTAATATGGTACTTAGAATCAGACAAAGGAGTTTCAGTTTCTTAAATATCAACCTAGTCAAATAAGACCATATCCAAGGTGTAATATGTTAATGGTTAATAATCTAGCTTCAGCTCTGCACAAAGTTTGCACAAGTGAGGTAGGTGGCTATCAACCACTCTGTCACAAAGCTCAGGGCACATAACAGTGGTGGTAGTGATGTCACCATGTTTTTTGCTGCAGGGAGCATCAGAAGAACCAACATCTTATCTTACCTGAAAATGCCAAAAAAATATCTTCCCTTCAGCTTTTAAGCACTCTACTCTCAGCTTGGCTCCTTGTTATAAAGGTGTCATGATTGGTAAGCGCATAATTGAGGCTACTTGAGAACGTGGTACCATCATGATTTATGAGTGAGGGGATTCAAATTACAATCAATATATAGTAACTTGACAAATAATATAAAAAAATTCTAATTGTAAGCCAGACTGGAGAAAACAGTATTCACTCCGGACAGAACATAACCAATTCCTCAAGGAATTTTGGAAGTTAGTTTCCATAAAAATCAGTAGATCTATGGAGCTCTTCATCTAGCTCAGGACTTAATAAATGCACAACTTTCGTAGGGCCATATGATCCTCTACACGAATTACATTTGGCTACGGCTCAAAATCTGTCAACCTGCGAGCTTGTTTGCACAATCTGGTTGCTTAGAACTCTTGAGTGGGGCTGTGTGGTTGGCATGATGAAGAAAAACAACAGTACTGGAGAATTCGTCCGAAGTCTTTCCATGACTCCATTGCCAGAATGATTTTTCTTTCTCATCAGGAGACATTGTTAAGATCGATGTCAGAAACTTAATACTAGAAGACTTTTAGATGCAACATGAAAAGTGACCTGCGTCAAAGCGGATGGAAGTCTTGTTATTGTGGAAGAAACTTGCTCATGTACTCTGCTAGACTCGATTATAAAATTAAACGTGATAAAGGTGCAAGAAAAATCACTATTTGCACTTGTTCAAACGAAATTTTGTGGAAACCCAATACAATTTACTAGAAGTACTAGTCAGAGGAAATTGAAAGGTGCCATAATGAGTTACCATGCATGTATAAACAGTGGACTTGTGGAAAGGTAAAAACAGCTGGTAGAGAGGATGATGAGGGTATGCCTTTGAAGGCAGTTGCCACGTCTTACGATTTGACACTTTAATCCTATAATCAAACAATTAATTCAATTAATTTGGACACGCTATATGAACCAAACACAAATCACTTAAGTCAAATACATGGAATCGCCTCCTACACTCATCCCTAAAAAGTGTCTTTATTCGATCTTGGGCAATTATGACAAGTTCTATGTATCCCCTCCATCTAAGTTTTCTTCAATTGTCCATTCATAATATTTATTAGGGCCAAGTAAGGAATTTAACACATCACACTAGTGCGCCTGTCCACGTCTCAATGGGCCAAACTATCGCAAAAGACATTCTTGTGTCTTCTCTTGTAAGATACAGTAGCTCGTCAAATATTATCACATATCCAGAGAATTGTGCGGATTTCAGCTAGACCGAGATATTACACCTGGCGACTAAGTTTATTCATTAATGCTATGATTTTATGTCCATCACATCTTCTAAAATCTCCAATTCAAGCTCGTGGTGCTGGGATAGTTGATAGTCTGAAAAATCTTACATAAGTTTCTTGAGACCTACATGAACATATAAGGAAGCATGACTCTCCTAAGATAATTGATATGTGACTGTTAATTGTAAAGGAAGCATGAACCTCCTAAGATAGTTGTTACGTGACTGTTAATAGAAAGAAAATGCCGACACTCTCAAAATTGTCTGACAGCAACCAAAAGTTATCTTAAAGTACGTAAGAGACACTAAAGTTAATCCACTCTCCTGACATCATAAAGACCGATTGAATCAGACCCTAGAATCCAGTAATGTTTTAATTCAGACATACAAACAGTGAACACTATGCAATCAATTTTAATCCAGGACTCACCAATCTTACTTTGCACTAATCGATACAAAATAAACCAATACTAGTAACTCGAAAGAGAGCAACGATGAATTAATAGGATGCATACGCTGAAGCGTTAAAGAGGCAGTTCGCTCCACGAAATCGACAAATCACAATCACATAAAAGTGAAAACAAATCCACAAAAGCGAATACACGAAAGCATAGGCGTACTCGCTGGTGATGAAGCTGATGAACTCGGAGACGCATTCCTGGACGGTATCTTTGGCATCCTTGGCGATCTTACCGTTGGCAGGCAGAGCTTTCTTCATGATTCGGCCGATATTCGCAATGGGTAGAAAGCGATCCTGTTCTCGGACGTTGGACTGGGGGCTCTGATCACCGCCTCCGCCACTCTCGTGACCGCCAGGACTGTCCGCCATTTGTTCGTTCGTAGTGATGAAACCCTAGCCAGCGCCATAAATTAGAGTAATCAGAGATTTACAGTGCAAGTGTTGATGTTTAAGAGAGAGAGAGATGATACCTTAATTTGTATTTGGCGCGCTGACAAGGGAGAAAACGAGTGTGGATTGGCTGATGGGATTTGGGGAAATCTGAGAACACGATCGGACGATTGAGAGAGGTGAGTGACTTCTTTATTAATGCTTCTTTTACTAACACTTTTTATTTTTCTCCTCTTTAAATACTAGTTACTGAAATAAGACAGATATTATTACTTTTAGTCCCTCAGTATAGGCCATTTTACAAATTTGACGATGTTACTACCATAATCCACTCTTATGAACTTTTCATGGAACAACATTTTCTTATCAAATTGACACAAGTCCATAAGATATTTGCATATTCACACACCTAAATTTTGGCAAAACTGCGCATCAAATTTCAACACTTCTTCAAAGTTTAAAACAAAAAGAAATTCAATAAGAAGAAAATAAATCCCCCGACTTGGTGCCAATTCTAAATAGTTTATCCTATATTTAATTATTTCAAATAATAAAAAAAAAATTGAAAATGTAATTTTGACTATATATGAGACATATTTTTGCATATAGAAGGATAATTTTATTTAGAATTCAGGTAAACTGGTGAAGTCGTGTCTAGACTGGCCAAGCATATAAACTTCAACTTTTTACAAACAAAATAAGCAAACTCCATCTATTTGTATGTACATTTGATATTTCTGGTATATATGAGCAGAATTATAAAAATGTCTGAAATGATTTGTTCTTTCCGATTAAACTTTATATTTTTCTTTAAAGGTGTACATTTTGGTAATATCGACACTTCCTTTGTTTTAGTCTTTTAGAGCACAGTAAACTCCATCAATTTTTATGAGTTGTATTGTATCCATTTGCAACTTTCAGACTTTCACGCATGTATACCGAACTTAATTATGCAACCAAAATTTGGACCAGGTATAATATAATGCTTATGACGGAATCAATATTACAAAGACACACTCACGCGGTATCAAATTAATCTTTTGAGGGACATCCAAAATAAATTCAAACAACATTTCAACTTTTTCAAGCAAATTAAATATTTATTTAAAAATATATTAATTCCAAAACTTTTAAAACAATATTCAAGTCCTGTTTTAACTGTCTCCCATATTTCAGCCAGCCAAAAAGTGAACGGGCCAAACCAATTCTTTGAACTGAACTACTCCTGGAGTCCTGATCATGACCGACTTCATAACCCGTTTTCTCGATCTCAAGTAAGCCATGGCAGATCACAAGACAGGCAGGTCCTCCTCAAATGAAGATAATGGAAATGTCTCAATGCCAGCTTGTTCCAAAATCTCCCTCTGCCACAACAGAAAATTTGCAATTATCTACTCATGTTACGGAAGAGGTACTTACAGACTTCCTCTCCGTTTAACATTTAAAACAATATCGGAAGTTCTAGTAGCAAAAGGTGACCAAGAATGTTTAAATGCTGCAATGGACTAAACAAAGAATCGAAGTTTGAGTAAGAATCTACAAACTGAGCTGATACTGGTGAGAAAAAAAGATAATCTAAAACTCGCAGATGAAAAGATATCAGGTGGACCTGCTGAAATTCTCGGTACAGAGAAGACACTGAAAAATGTAAAAACCCACCGCACCAACATCAGTAATTTCTATCGATAACTAATTAGCATAGGTGTAAAGTATGCCATTAGACAAGAATTTGTTAACCTGTAAAATTGCTGTGATCCTCCCAGGAGCATCCTGATACCAGAACACACAGAAGAAAAAAGTAAGTCTTCCAAAGATGATTCCTGTCAAATTTATGCACTACAATTACAAGTTCATGCACCTCAAATTTTTTCTCCTCCCACATTATCTCCTTCCAAGTTTCAAAATCCACTAAATTCCACGAATTTGGTACTTGAATAGTCTCCACGTGCTGTATAATCCGAAGGCTGCCTGACGACAAAGCATAAGTTGGATTTCAATCTCAATTAAAAATGAGAGAAGTATGACTGATTTAAACAATGCCCTTTTTGGTTGAGATAAAAAGAGGTTTATTAAAGATCAAATCATCATATATGGCATGGAAATAGGAGCAGTGACTGATCCAAGTTCCAGCTTTGAGTGCAGTCAGCAGCCTTCTGAGCTTTAAGGCTCGATTATCAAATGAGCAGGCAAACTTACTTGTGATAAATGCTTCTGTCCATAATTCACGTTGTGACCATGATGGTGCAACTTCTCGAAAAGTAATGCCAACTTTCAAGCATATGCTGCAAGAAAGTGAAAAATGTATAACAAAAAGCATGATTGAAAACAAATACATCAACTTTTATGTCAACATAAAAAGACATACTCTTTAATCACTTGACGTATAACTCCAGGAAGAACACCATTACCTAGGGGAGCAGTCTGCAGTTCAACAGATCTCAAAGTTTCCAAGCCATTCTGCTTCGCAGATTTCTTGTTTCCATCTTTCTCCTATAAACACATTTTTACGCAGAATCCACATTGGAGAAACTGATAAAAGTAGTGCGTTGAAGATAATTAGTTCATTTTAGTATATGAATGCAACTTTATCGTTGAATGATTCTAAAGTTTGGCAAATTTGTTGCCCTCGAGGTTTATCCAACCATTTAGCTTGTTCATATCTGTTCCCTATAGAAGAGTTCGAGATTTGACACATAGATACTCAACATTATACGACTAAAAGCAAGTTAATTAAAGAATCATCCAGTTAGCGATGGTTTTGGAGTCAACATGAATTTGAATGTTCTAATCCTATATGTTCCCCCCATATCTTTATCATCTGACAAACATAAGACTTAAAATCCCCAGCTGGAAGAATCAATTTAACAAGGGAAGTTGCAGACTACTTTTTACCTTAAGACAAACAACAAAAAAGTTTGTCAGACAGCCTTCCAATATGTGCTCACCATCATTCGACAACAGAAGCTCGGTAACAGAAGGTGGCCTCAGCTTCTCCAAAGGCTTCCTTAGCCTACCTAGAAAGGTCATATCAAACAGGAGACAAACATATGTATCTAACAAATAAGAGTCCTACCAATCAACACACAAACAAATAAAAGACGAATCAAACAATGCAGAAACAACACATATGTGCAACAAATACTAATTCAACCCAATAATAAACAGCAACAAGCTCTGCGAGTGCTTTGGTACCTAAACTTTCACAGTATCCTCGCTGCTCAATTTAATAGTTTCTTCTGTGTGCTGCTTTTGTATATAAATGTCTCATATCTCCACACATTACACTCAACGTATCGATAACCAAATAAGAAAACTTTACCAATTTAGTACTAAAAGAATTACCTGACCCAATCTGAATACTTGGCATTCGCGAGATCCCTGCCACGTCCTACCACAGCCAAACGTGCCGCATTTCCTCCAAAAACCGATGGTACATACCCACCTACATGCGTATACACATCCAAAACCCCATTGATCCTATCCTCAACAAAACCACCCTCCAAACGACCCACGTTCTCCGAATTCCCACTCACGAGTACCGTGATCGCCAATTCCTCATCTTTCCTCACAAAAGGCACAACTTTTCTCATAGAATCGTCAACAAGACACCGAATAACAGAGTCCCACGCCATTTCTCGGTGCGATAACTCCGAAAATCGAACAATGGGTTCTCGAAATAAAAGGTTAGGGTTCGATTTTAACAAAAACTGTACCGAATTTGACAGCCTTTGCATATGTCGCTCCCAGAACAAGAGCTGTGAGCCATTGTTGTGAGTACGAGTCGTTGTATATGCACCTGAATATATCAATCACTACACCAATTAGTACTCGAACAAAACATGTTCGCGGATTTTGTTTATTATTTTTGTTACGAAGAATTAAAAGAGATTGTGAAGTACAATCTGTGACCTGAGTGAGCTTCGAGAAGAGCTGCGACTGGTGGAGTGTCTGCCGGAGACGAAACGACACCGTTTTTGAAGAGGAATTTGTCGCCTTGTGACATTTGGTCAGGTTTGCGCTTGTAATGAAGAAAAATTGTCGCAGTTGGAGTAAATGTAATGAATTAATTAATAGTCCCATTGTACTAGTTTCACAAACTCTGAGATGGAAGAGGAAATTTGCATGTATCACCCCCTCAAATTTACTAGTTTATGAACTTTCGACCCCTAAAAAGAATATTATTATTCATTTTATCGCCACGATCTATTACGTCAGCATATAGCATCAATTGATGGGTAAGCTCGAAAGCACCTATTTTAATGTATTTCACTTCTTATTAAGTCAAAATGATTTGAAATCATCTTGTGTGAAAGAACTAAAATTCCCCTCATTTTAACAATAATTTGAAGGAATCTTGTGAAAACATCTGTAAGTTCTCTAATTTTAATGAATAAAATACTTTTTGACTTGTTCCTATTCCGACTAAATCACGTGAAATAGTTGTGAAATGGTAAAGCTAATATGAATCATATTCAAAGAAGTAAATTATGGAACCTAAAAGAAAAAAAAAAAAAAGAGGATTTGGCGACTTACCTCCCCGTGTTATGCTAATTTGGCAAATTACCTCCCTGTGAAAAATAAATAGGTAAATTACCCATGTGATTTCAAGATTTGGCAAATTACTTCCTTATACAGAAAGTATAGTTCACTAGCTCAAATTTGCGAGTGTAAATGGTTTTTCAGGCTAAAAAGACAATTATACCCTTTATTTCTCAAAAAATTTATGTAAATTTTTGGTTTAATATTTTAACTTGTTAAAAATGTAAAAATTAAAACTAAAATTTAAAAACAAGTTATGATTTCGTAATGTATGTTTTATAATATTTTTCATACTTTTACTTATAATCTTTTAAAGAAATGTTGTAATCAAATTTGAAATTACAGAAAAAAAAAAATTAGAAATAACAAGGGTATTTTGGTAATTAAGTATAAAAAATACACTAAAAAAAATCACATGAAGGTAATTTGCCTATTTGTTTTTCACAGGGAGGTAATTTGCCAATTTGACATTGCCTATTTATTTTTCACAGGGAGGTAATTTGCCAATTTGACATAACACAGGGAGGTAAATTGCCAAAAACCCAAAAAAAAATACAAAAATGATACTCAATTTGTAAACATATATAGATGATTCAATAAACTCTATAAAACTTAGAATAAAAAAGATCAAATTTCATTACTGGCATCAATTTTTATCCAACATTCCTTCACAGAGATATGACATATGTTTGGCAATTCTTAAAAGTGAAGAATCTTATTGCAATTTGTCATCTGGATTTGTAACCGCGCCTTCATTCAACAACTGAAAATTAGCGACGAGGAAAAGACTAACCAAGTTTAACAATTCGCCCCTTCATATCGGCTTCAGAAAATAAATTAAAAGCAAATTCATCAGGTGATATTTATGAGAGGCGACGAGCAAAACATGCAGTATTTCTCAGATATTGAAGTCCATTTTCTGTCAAATTAAGACTAGGCAACATTTCTCAACAATGCAATGGCTTTTTCTGGGAAACAATCTTTACCATGTAAGAACACAGCATAAAAAGCAGAAATAGATCATCAATCAAGAACACTTGCAAAACAAAGTTGCGCCCTTGCAGATTGGGGGTGATTTTATTATTTTCATACGATGGAGGCGAGGATCTTGCTCATGGAAAGGGGCACACTTTCTCAAACTCCTTTTGCTCTTTGCGACACAATTCAAATTCATTAGTGTGGTAGTACATGCACCCAGCATAAGAATCAAGCTCCTTGCCGCAGCTCTGTTGGAGATCCCTCAGCCTGCAAACACATTGTCACTAGAATTAGTCCTTGAGGTCAACATATGTTGGTGTAACAATAATGTGTCTATTGAACATTCCAAAATAATTTACTGTTGTCCCTCGGTCATCGACATTGGAGAACTGTCAGCATTTCGAATGAAAAAGGGTCCTCTTGGGCTTCAAGAACTTAACTATAGCAGATTGGATTGGTATAATACTAGTTATGTGAAGTTGTTAACAAAATAATTCAGGCGCACCTTGATTGTTGACATATGTGTGTTTGGAACAATTAAACAATTTCCTTTTTTATGTTTTATGACAAGGGTTATATTGTCTTCTTGGTTCTCTTATATTATTTCCAATACCAAATTAAAGGGCAAATTTTTTTTTTTCAATCATCATGATATGCTTCTCGCTGAACAGTGTTGGTACTGGGGAATCGAGCTGGAAAGAGATGCTTATCTAGCCAAATGTTAAATGTGGAGTCTCACAACTCTCACTCATCAATCTTTGCTAATCAGAAATTAGAACACCGAAATAAATCCATAGACAATATAAACTTTAGCTATGGGCCGTATTTCTGATAGATACGATAGCTTTTGAGTTAATAGTACTGTAAGTCAACGGCTTAAGCAGGAAATCACACCTCCAGTGTAACAGGCAAGGGAAAGGATTCACGAGGATTGATCCAGAAAGAAGCTCTAAACATTGCCTTGTGGCAGGTTTGAAATAATTTGGAACAAATGCCGATTCACATTCGCTGAAGGTCATAGTTGTATAGAAAAAGCATGAAAATTATATTTTCAAGCATTTAGAAAGATTTGTTATTAAATCTTTTCCTCAATTCTTCGGGAGGCTAATTCGTTCCTCATACCAGGAGAAAGTCTTTCCAAGTTTAAAAATCGCATTGGTTTCTAATCATAAACTCCTATATTTTCCAATGGATATAGACAATGGAGTTTCATGACAAACCTTGATTATCACATTTCCTGATAATATAACTCTGTGTTGGTGTGTGAGTTATGAAATTCCAGTCAGTAAGTGACTCATGAACATATAATGTATACACTAATCCCTTTAACAAACTTTTTTACACTGAAAGAAAGCCAAGCCAAAAAACTATCCATCTATCTAATGTTCATAAATAAATAATTCAACTGACATTCAATAGCTATATACAGATCCTTGAGCATATCAGAATCATCATTCGACTGTTAGACGAGCCGTATAAGTAATTAATCCTACAAGGCATCATGATTCCATGCTTAAGTTTATGGATTCATGTGCAGTTAAATGAAATGAAAATGGAACTATAGTACACATCCCATGTCAAAAAGAGTAAAAAATAAAAATAAAAAGAAGCTACAGTATTGAGAGCTCAAAACGTGAGGATGGCCAACACAATGTTTTGACAAAAGCGTAGGGTGCAAATCACATCATAAGTAACAATATATTGATTCTACCTTGTGAGGAATAACTGGGAAGCTTTAGCCATGCATCGTGAGAACTGCTCAGGAGATACCAATAATACTAGCTAGCTATTCGTGAAAGTTTAAGATATTGGCACAAGCATTCTGTGCAAAAACTCGATGGGGATGACTGAAACACTCTCAATCCATAAAATAAGATGGTTCAGGCATAATTACTAAGCAATAGATCTAACTGATAATATTGATTGAATGCAGAAGAAACCAAGAAACCAACCAAAGAGAAAAATGCTAAACTGGGTATAATCAGTCATATTGCTAACAAATATATTCATGCTAAAATCTAATGGAAGATCGCCCCCCTCAACAATGCCTGTGAGATGGTCAAAAGGCTCAATACTACAAAGAGTGCCCTTATTTGCCACCCTAAAAAGGCCAAACAATCCTCTACACGTCCCACTATATCACAGACGTGTCAAAAAGTTGAAAGAACATATTTTGCATCAGATATAACTATATTAAATTTTAACTTACAGGTGAAAGACACATTGAGTCACTTGGCGTCCTCTGTCAAGGCACTTTTCGGGGTTCGGGTCATCCTTCTTGCACTTCAAAAACGCTAGATTCTCGTTGCGGCATTTAGTACTTATATGCTTCGCTGCTGCCATCAAAACGGACGAAGTTGGGACCGGTTCTCCCGCTGCGCTTGCCATCCTTTGATTCAACAATTTCTAAACTGTTAATAAGACTTCATTTACCTCCCTTTCAGAGACTATCACATAAAATACACTTTTAACACTCAAATCAGAAACTAAAAAGGTAACTGATAGCAGAAGAACAAACCAGCAAGTTTTTATAATGTGACAAAAAAATTCAAAATGGTCATATTTGAAGTGATTTAATGTTCCCATAAGCGATCAAACAATATGAACTAGATATTTGTATCTCAAACAGAAACATACTCGAAACTGTATTCGACACAAAGAATCAAACTTTTCAGCAGTAACGATCGAAATGCATCTGAATATTACAATTTTTGTACGGTATTTGGAGTTAATTTTGCGTTTCAATTAACAAATTAGAATCTACAAATCTGCGCTAAAAACCCAAATCTTCAGCAAAATAAGATTAAGTATTTTTATTTCCCCTTCAATTTAAAAAGAACAAGAGTACAAATATAGATCGAGAGAGGATTATTTACCTCGCTATTTGTTACTTGTGTGGAGATTGAGAGTGCTCTTGGGTTACAATTGAGATTAAAAATGGGGGTCGGATTGTGCTGAGCTGCGCTGAGTTTACCACGTTTCTGTTTTCGTAATTAGTACTGTTCTCAAGGCTATTTCCGTCTTTTGTGAATTGTAAGTTGGGCCTTGAACAACTTTTAGCAAAACTATAAACAGCAGCCCATATTGAGTTGGCCCAGTTATTAGGTGATTCGTGGCATTTAGCCGGACAACTTACTTGGGCTGTTACCTATGTAGATGTTAGTATGCAACGGAAATAGTTATACATTTAGGTTCCGATTGTTTTCAAGGAAAATGAGGGAAAAGGAAAAAAATATTGGAAAATTTTATTTTCCAAGTGATTGGTACCAAGGAAAATTTTGGAAAAGATAGGAAAATCTTTATCTAACATTTTTACAATTCACAAACTTTGATTTTCCTCCAAAAATTATCTAAAACTTATTGTAATTCACATACGGATTTCTTTGTGGAAGCAAAGAATATCATCCTCAAAATTTTTAGATTTTCCTCCAATACAAAAGGTGGGAAAATTCAATCTTCTTTGAAAAAATTTCTAGTTCTCAAAATTTCATATTCCCACCAATTTAGAATCTATATAAACACTTGTAAGATCAATGTTTTCCACCAATACATCTTTTTCAACACTCAGGTAATACTTCTTTATTTGTTTTATATTTTTTATTCTAGTTACTTATCATCTTTAATAATTATTATTATTTTAATTTAATCTATAATCTTGTCTAATATTTTAGGTACTATATTTTGTATTCTTCAGGGTGTCATTTGAATAATAATATTATTTGAAGGTTCTCTTGATTAAATTTGTTTTGTTTGTGTTGTTTCGTCTCAAATATATTAATAGTACTTGCAAATGATAATTATTTTTATAAAGAATTTTTTAAAATAAAAAATAAAACATAAATTAATTTTAAGAAAAAATATAAACTTGATATGAGTTTTATTGAAAAAGATAAGTTTTAAAGAATAATAACAGTTTTTACATTGTTTAATGTGATGAGTAAGCAAATTAAGTATAAAATTTTCCTGGAAAACTAATGGCATGCAAATCACATGGAAAAGAGAGGAAAATTTTATTTTCCATGGAAGTTTTCCTGAAAATCCTCATTTTCCAATTTTTTTTCCTTTTCCCTCATTTTCCTTGGAAACAATCGGAGCCTTAAGGATTTTTATTTGTAAATATGTCAGTCAATCGGACATTTAAAAATGTCTAATTTCAAAAGGTCTGAGAATTTGTCATATGCATGACCTTCTAATTCATCAGAAATTTCATAGTTTCATTAAGTCTGAGTTTGCAGAATTTCAGAGACAGGAATGATAAATTATGGCGATTAGACACTTTTACTGCAACTGCGGATTGCACGATGGTGGAAAACTGGAAATCCTAGGAAGCAGAACGGGTATCCAACGAACTAAGAAAAGAAAAAGGTTGAATTTGAAATCCCAAGAAAGTACAAGAAGCCTAAAGTGCTGGTGAAGAAAATAATTCCAGGCATATATGTAATTACAACAGCAAATTGACCGCTGCAAACTAGATGCAGACCAAATGAAAGAAAAAAAATACAATAACAAAAAAAAAAAAAAAAAAAAAAAACAGAACGTTGTCGAATTTATTATCCTTATTCCGCATCTTCACATTTTAAGCGTCTCCAACAACCAACATTCTTGAACTTCAGTATTATAACAATATGCAATTATGTTCCCTCGAATTCAAGTTTCATGGCGATTGGCGAAAAGAGTTGCACTATGCAACTGATATTATTATATAACGCAATGGGTATAAATAATGTGAGGGTAGTGGCTCAAAATTTTACAGCATAAAGGATTATCGTGATAAAAAAATATAACTCGGCATCATATGTACATCATACTTATCCGCAATCATGAGCCATTGTCCAAATCATTGTAGTGATGATCCAAAGCTGGTTCTATAAAGATGTAATTGCAGACTTGTGAGCAATGTCGTAAACAGAGATGAGGATTTCGGCACCAATTAGGATGATAATAAGCCACTCGAGAAAATCGGACTTCCTATTCTGGAGAATTTCTTGAAGAAAACGAATGTTATGCTGCAGGTAGAAAGATATGCATCAGCACCGACGATTTTTAACACCATAATAAAGACCTGCCACAATTAATATGGAATACAAAGAGCCTCTAAGAAGAAATACCTCTACAAACTTCAACTTGAAATCGAGACTTGCAAATCTCTGAGTTAATTCAAATTCGTCTCTGAGGTACTCCCAAATCTGAGCATATTTAGCATCCTTCCATGCAATATCGGATCTGGATTACATAAACACGAGTTCTATCAATTGCAAAAACCAGAACATAGACCAAAAGTAGTACTGATATGAGAAGCATATCCTATTAAAAAATAATCTCTCACAGAAAGTGCACATAACTTGTCAGTACAAAGAACATTTCCAGAAACCAAAATAAAAAGCATTTTATTTTCCATTAGCACAAGAAGAAATAATTGAGTCAAACCACCCACTTTACAGTCCATTATTTATCTGAGTAAACATGGAGAACAGAGCTCAACAAGCTTAGTTCCTTCAGAGAAGAGGTTGTAATGATGTACTCTTCAGAGGATAAGAACATTGTGCATTTCTCAATGATGCTTATAGATATATTTGTAGAATTTTATACAACAAACTCCGTCATTTGCAAGTGGGAGCAGGTTGAACCAAAATATTAGCATGTCACTAGGAATAACCAACAAAATCATCATAGAGGCTTCATGAGTATATAACTATATATGATCATTTAAAATGTTGCAACAGACGATTCTTACAAGGTCATCCTGATCATCTAAATTAACTTAAAACACATTCCACCAGCTGCAGTGGGAGTAAAATAAAACTTTTCTAGCTCAGCAGTTCAAACATTAATCCCAACAGGTTCACCCAACTTTTACATCCAATAAAAAAATATTTACCTTTCAAAAAGTCCTAGCTTAAGAATTACATCAGCAAGATTGGAGTTAGCCTTTCCAACCAGTTGAAAAAGCTTCTTTCTTTCCATTGTAAAGGTTCCAGTTTTCTCCATTCCGCGATTGATGTCAGTAAATTCTGCAACAATTCCATCAACCTGAAAGAGAAGTCAAAGAGCTTAAAAAGATATATGAAAATCAAAGAGCAATCTCATATAAAGGTTAAAAGTCAACATAGAAAGGATGCTCACCTGACGAACATAATAGTCAAGTGCAATACTCTGACCAAGAACACTACCAATTGTACGGATTCCATCAGTGTTTAGGTACTGAACAATTATGTAATCAAGACCACCTTCCATCCACGTGTTCAAAGTTGGCTTCTCCCGCACCTCATATTCTAGTGTTTTAGACTCAAGTCAGAAATTCATGGTAAAAATAACAGTGTCACACAGCAACGTGGATACGACATCCAACTACTACTAAGCTTCAAACCAATATCCTATAAGATAATACATTACCAACAAATACAATTGCATATATTACTGAAGTAGTGTAGTGAAAGATAAAAATGGGAATAGACTCTATGCTCCGATTATTATAAATGGTCATCCTTTATGTAATTGTCTCATTAACTAGAAAAAGCAATAGAAAGAGGTGATTTTGCATCTTAACGAAAGCAAGACACCAACGTTGACTTCGGCAACAAAACTCAGAATAATTAAACCAAATTAGCTCAGATATACTTTTCTCTAAAACTTCACGAAATTTTCACCTAGCTATTCAGCATAATAAAATCGTGAAAGTTTGCTAGTCACCTACAGATGTTAAGTCACTTTTCGTCTTCTTATGCCTGGAAGCAATCCCTTGATAAAGGCATGCTCAGCACACTACAGTATATTTAGGAATCCACTGCATAAAAAGTGTTTAGTTCTTTAAGAGTAATGGTATTTTACGAACTTTTCTGTGGTCACAGTGAAAATTCTGTATTCAAACAGAAAAATGTATCGATACAGAACTAAAAGAATAATAAGGACTCTCATGGGCAGTTTGGAATAGAAGCGGGCATTATGTGTTTTTCATTATTCATATATGATGTTCTCATTACACCTGAGAATGATAAAAATGATTTGCATGTGTTATAGGACAACTTCACAAAAATGATTGAGATTTCCATTTAAGAATCTTGATATAACTATAGAATAACAACTGAATTTCCTGAATCTCATTTAGATTTATATTTTTTTTATATTTACTATCAGACAGAAATATAGAAAAAAATGTTTTGCAATGAGGCTAACATAAATATAGAAAATGTATAACTTCGTTGAAAATTAGCCAGTTGCCACCATTTCATTCAATCACGGGTAGCCATTTTCTAAAATGACCAAAGAATTCCTTAGTATCTTCTTCCATTCGTAGGGACAAATACAAGATTACAAGGGTGAAAAAGTACTCTGTACCACAAATGATCAAAATTCTCATGAATATTGTCATGTTCTTCCTGCTAGTTTTAAACCTCAAAACAACTCTGAATATCAATATTGGGCACATTCATGTACTTCAACTATAGACATAATATTTGCGGAAAGAACATAAATTAGTAAAATAGTTGGTTAATGGGTTACATGATTACATCAGTGTGAACTATATGACAGTAAGCTAAAAAACGAGCTTACCATCCTTTCTCATCTCAGGAAGCAAGCCTGAAGAATGTCTTTCAACAATTTTGAGATAGCCATCAACTTCATGGTCACGGACATTGAATAGTACAATTGAACCGTACTGGAAAACTACCATGTAACAGCAGTCACTTCCACCTAAACTAGAACCATAGCCCTGAACAACAAGAAGTCAAGTATAAAAAACAAGGAATTCCCATCTCATTAATCTTCAAACTACATGAAATATGAGATTCATTACTTTTTTCTTTCAGTGCAAGTTGGCCACATATTTAAGGCGCTTAGTAACCTATAATCACAAATAAAATAACAAACCAATGCCCTCCTCCTACGTACACGAGACGTTACTAAACACAACTAAAGTCGACCGACTTCACTAAAAATAAAACTATTTAACAGACCAAACAGCTTCACCACGCACAAATCCAACTTCACTGCAAATGCGTTTGTCCAATAAAATCACTAGATCCCTATGAATTGGCCCTTTCTTTCATATTCTTGAAACAAATTTTGCTTCGAAGAAACTGTCATCTTCTTAATAGTACACAATCACTAAGACGGATTTCACAAAGGAAGAGTGTCATAAAGCTAATCAGCATTATCACATGATTTGACAATTCAAATGCATTAATAATTTCGATAAAACAAACTCCCATGAGCCCAGGGCACGAACCCGGAACTCACATCAGGGTCAGGTTTCAAGTCTCCAAACCGCAGAACGATGTAATTCGTCATACGAGACGACGGCGGGATAAAATTCTGTTTATTCTGCTCCACCAAGCTCCTCAAATCCACACTGCCACACAACACAATAACCACAACTAAATAAAAAATCAACCACAAATCACCAATTCATCATCATCACAACAACAAACATAAGAAACTTCAAACCTGGTGGAGAAGAAAAAAGCCCTAACAGGAATAGAAGCCTTTGAGCCCTCATCAATCTCATCTTCCCCCTCCGACCCCGCTACTTCCACTCCCTTACAGTCCTCCAACGACGTAACGGTGTCGTTTAACCAGTCCACAGTATCCGCAGCCGAAATTGAGGACATACATTTCGCCGCGGCGAAATTAGGGTTACGCTGAAGAAACGACGCCGTTTGAGACGCGATTAACGAACAGGAGGACTGCGGTGGATGAAATTGGCGGCGGAATACAACTGACGAGGTGCATTTGGGGTTAGTAGTGTAATAATTAGGGTTTTTGAAGAGCGTGAAACGACATCGTGTGGGGAGTGTGAGAATCGTTTTGGTGCGTGAAGTGATCATTATCAGCTTCATTTTGTTACGCCTAATTTGGTGTTGGGTGCATTTCTTTCTCTGCCAGCCACAATTGGAATGGAGGAAGAGGATTGAAGCTCAAGAAATGGGGGTAATAATAGCAAAAACTACCCAATGTTTTATATATAATTGACAAATGACTCCCTTTTTTATTATTAGCAAAAATCCCTCATAAAATCTTAAAGTGGAAACGAAAAAACTCGCTACGATCAAATTTTTGGTTGACTATACCGATAACTAAAAATCTTGATGCATAAAGTTTTATATCATACGTATGAGTTTTTCGCAAAAGTTGTCCTCTAACTTTCTCTTTTGCAAAATTAGTCATTTAATGATAGAAATCGCAAGTTTAGTCCATTATCTTAATACCCTTCGTAAATTGTGCCTTAATGCAACATAATATTCTAATATTCACTGGAAAGTGACACACGATATGCACATGAGGGATTTTTTGCAATAATCATCCTATAAGTTGACATTTTTGTAAAACTGATCCTCTATATTTTTTATTTGTAATTTTAGTCCCCTGTATTGTCAAATTAAGCGAAAGGTCCCTTTTTCTTTTTAAAATTTCTATTGAATTTTATTCTTTTAACTCATGAGCTTGTGGAAGATGGACTCTTCAGGTAGAGGTCAAGGTGACCCCCTTAGAACTGAGATCATCATCTGTGCAACTCGCACTTAGAATATTATCGGTAATTCTTATTACGTACTGAATCTATTTGGTTTGGTTTTTGATTAACTATCTCAACTAAATTGTTTGGGTGAACTGGTGAGAAGGGCAGAAGTATTAGAAAGTTGACTTTTGTTGTGCAAAAGAGGTTTAAGTTCACATAGAATAGTGTGGAGTTGTACGCGGAGAAGGTTAACAATGAGGTTTTGCGCCATTGCTCAGGCTGAGTCTCTCTGTTACAAGACCCTTAACAGTCTTGTTGTTAGAAGTAATGAATTTGTGTACACTTGTTTCACGTAATAATAACATATCTGGATGTCTTTTGTGGAATATCTTTTATTTTTTGTTCAGATGTTTGATGCATATAGTTCTGAAAAGTTAAAGTTTGAAACCAAGAATTCCATTCGAGTGATGATCATTATAAATATGTTTTTTGATTTTAGTAAGGATTGGAATTACTAAGTGCTAGATGATGCTATAAATAGTACAATGTCATCCACAAAGCAAATGAGTTTTTATTATCAATTTCTGCGTGAAAATTTTAAAAAGAAATGGGGAGCTTCCGGTTAAATTGACTGAAATATTGACGGAGGACTAAAATTGCAACTTGTGACAGATGACAAAAATTGTAAATAAAAAATATAGAGGACCAATTTTGCAAAAGTGTCAACTTATAGGATAATTATTGCAAAAATTCCCTCACGTGCATGCCACGTGTCTCTTTCCGGCGAATATTAAAATATTTCGTAAAGCCTGAGGGCATAAACTGCAAAGATTGCTAAGGTAAATGACTAAAATTGCAATTAATATTATTAAAGGACTAATTTTGCAAAACAGAAAAGTTGAAGGACCATTTTTGTAAAAAAAAGTAGTTATTCAAATAAATATTATAAGCTCAGATTAAGGTGGTTATTTCGTACCTTTTAAATTAAATTTGTAAGAAATTAAAAGCATCCATTAGTATAAGGCTATATGATTGAAGTTATCATGGAAAGGAAATCGAGGGGCATGTCTGCCTCTTGACTTATATATATTTACATATTTGCATTCTTCTACTTGTTCAAATATTCTACAAATTAGTATACATGGAAACAAAATACAGGAATCATGGTGATATGTTCTTTTGGAGACAAGTATTATCTTTCTTGTATTACGATTCTTTATGTTTATTCTGGCTCCGTAATGAACTTTAAGATGAGCATAGTTGATACTCAATATGAAAAAAATAGTAGAATGGATTTCCACTAAAAGAGAATGTGTATACACAATTGAAAAATTATGCAAATGGATCAAGTCCAATTCTTTCTTTACGATCCTTAAACTTAAGTGGTGACATTCCTTTCGTTAAAGAATCAATGGTCACATATATGTCAACGTACTTAAATGACAACTTCTTTTCTTTATCACATTTTATTATCTATACTAATACATAAAGGAAGAGGTATTTGTTACACCAAACTTTTGATTTTCAAATTTAACCTTATAATTTGTGTTCCACTATAGCATCTTGTTATTATTTCCCAATTTAATCTTACAATTTTAGTTAGATGAAATTAATTATACAATTTACTAAGAATGATGAGTTTCCCTATAATTCATATTCTTTCAATAGAAATTACTTTTCTTTCCATTCTACTCTAATTATGTTGATTCACTCTCCCATTAATTCAAACTATTTCCATCTAGACAAATCTTATTTCTAGCATTTTTCTTCCAAATTTTGTTTTTTTCTTCACACTTTAATATGAAAATTTGTACTTTACAAGATAAAAAAAACTAATGTGCGCTGGGCTCCGCGTGCCCCATTTTCTAGTGGTTAGATATTTCATGTTGATGTATTTGCATCATTAGTCTCTGAAATTGTTTTAGCCATAAACAAGCACTGAATTATCGCAAAATATTCTCAATGACATGTAAATAAAATCCATGATGCTAAGCCTATAAGAAAACTCCTTAATCATACACCGTGAGATGTAACCTCAAAATATGAATCAAACTCTCTTCTAAAGAAGAAGTAGAGGTCAGGTTTAACTAAATATGTAACTGTGGATACTCTTGAGGCATCTCATAACTTTTGTCGCAACTCTTGAGTGGTCGAATCCTGGCTACTCTAATATTGTCTTAACATCCCACAACAAATAAAGAATCAAGTCTGATGCAAACTTGAACATACTTCAAGCTTTTGAAGCAGAGGCATATATGGAATGCTCTTTATGGGTTCACTTTCAAGAGCATTCAGAAGGCCCTGTTGTACCAAGAGCGCTCGTAAGTCGTATCTTCACATGCTGTAATCCATAATCGTTTTCCTCAGTAAACTTTTCTATATCTAAATTTGCAGTCTCCATGATTTACGATCCACGTTCACTACACTAAATTGTAGTGTTTTAATCCTCTTGAAACTAATTTGGATGATTCGATTCTCTGCTCAATTCGATTGTAACTCAGTGCTTTTAATCCAATGATCAATTCTCAACCAATAACAAAAGGAACAATGAATCGAAAGCTGGAATCAGAAACAGAGATACAAGTTTGTACTTAGTTCGATTAGAGTTTCAAGATTAACTCTAATCTACATCGATGGTAGGGGAAATTTCACTAAGATCAAACTATGTTACAAAATGCGAATTTTGAGTTGGCTTTCTCCGGTGCATATTAGCTTAGCTGCGTGCGAATTTTGAGTCTTCGCCTATGCTTACTTAATCTGAACCACGGCTCCTTTTATACACAAGAAAGCTGCGCTCAATTACATGCCAAAAACCAGCTGCAGCTGAAACTGGAAACTAATTAACTAACAGAAAGTAACAGAACTTTCCCGCCAAAAATCTGCTATAAAGTTAGCTTCTGTTTCCTTGTGTTTTCTTTGATCAGTTTAAGTTTAAAGCGTGCTTCTCAGCAGCTGAACCAACTTATAATCAAAAGCATGCCCTGAAAATACGCGAACTTTTAGCCACACTAACTTTTTAATTGTAGGAGTTCACTCTTTAGAGTGCAAAACCAGGGAAATTACTCAAATGTATTGATGCATTATGTGCATATTTGATTGCTCATAGTAATTTATCTTTTCAAATCGTTCAGTTGTTAATACTTAATAATTAGATGTTAAATCTCTCTATTGATCAATCATGAATCATGTGATTTCTCTTTCTGTAGCATACTGGTTGCTAGCTTTGAAATGTATAAAAGAAAATGGCTATACTTGAAACAAGAAGCTGCAACTATTTTATCGGTAAAATGGTTTCTTAGGTCTGTATTGAAAAGTTTAAAAACTTACATTCTTCTCTAATAAACTCATGAACGTCCGTGAAAGAAGAAAAAGCCGAATATCCCAAAATCTTAATATTTTCCTAATATCCTGTATTACGTGCAAGTGTAAATGTATCCTGATTTAACCAAAAGCTGCTTACAAAAATAAACAAACGTCGAGTTTGTTAATATTATATCCTGTGCATTATAGATAATGTTGGTCTTAATTTCACTACATATTATCTTTAAGTTTTTTAAACAATACCATAAAATTATGACTGCAAATATTCATTATTTTCCCCTGAATTTATAGATAATGCTTTGCTTGGAAAATGGAGGTGGCGCCGGGCGCATGTTGGAGGAAACTGGATTTCTATGGTGTAAGTTGTTATGTGCTAAGTATGGGACTTTAAAACCTGGGACAGATTTGAATGAAGTTGCTCTTAGAAGCAGAAATGCTTCTATCTGGTGGAAAGATCTTGTTTCAATATTCACAAATGATGATCGAGGAGATTGGTTCAGCAGGGAAGATATTTGATCAACACGACACCGCTTAAGGAGCAGTTCTTATATCTGAAGATACAGGTAATGACATTGCAGAAGTCGGCGAGACGGCGGATGGGGCGTGGCAATGGAGATGGAATTGGAGGAGACCTTGATTTCAGTGGGAGGATCAACTTCATGAGAATTTGGTGTCAAAAGTTCATCAAGTGCAGCCTAGCAGTACTCATTGAAGAGATTCTTGGAGATGGAATATGGACCCATCCCGGAAATTTTCAGCAAAGTCGGCTTTTGTTTGAGCAAGATTCATAGCAGTGAGAATTCAGATTTGTTTAAGAAATTTTGAAATCACTCAGCTCCTTCTAAAATGTCTTTATTTGCTTGGAGATTGTTGGTGAACATAAATCTAACAAAGAATAACCTGGCGAGAAGAGGTGTTTCGAGAGACAATGATAACCTTTTATGCAGTCTATGCGGTTTGTTTCCTGAGACGACGGACCATTTATTTTTGAATGCTGTGTGTCTTATGGGATCTGGACGAGTATTTATAGGTGGTTTGGTGTTCTTACAGTCCTTATCAATAATCCTGATGCCCATTTCGACCAACATGATCAACTTGTCCCTGCTATCAAATCTAAATGCTTGTTGAGACTTGAGGGGACTTTGGTGTGACGTGGTGTGGTCAATTTGGTCGCTCAGAAATAAAGTTGTCTTCGGTGGAGAGGAGATCAAGGTTGAAGAAACAGTGGAGATGATTAGAGTTAGATGTAGTCAAGGTTAAACATCAAGACTATAAATTCTTAATTCAATGACTGGTGCAGTTGTCTTCTCTATATCATTTTCCTTGAGTTTGGTGTGCTTTGTTAAACATTCGTTGTAAGCATTGTTGGGGGTTGAAGCACCCCTTGTGCTTCTATTAATACATTTTCTTGCCCGATCAAAAAAATAAGCCACAAGTTGGAAAACCAATTTTAATGTCTGGAAAACTCTCAAAACTGATATGTTAACGCCGCTCATTTGAACATAATTATTCATAAAATATAAAGTTAAAAAGAGACAAAAAGAGCACTTCACGTCCATGTAATCGACATATACACGGATCAAAGTTTCATTTCTACTGTATATTTCGGTGTGCTAAATATTAGAACCTTTTCGTAATGTTTCAATATATTTTAAAAATTTCGTAAAAATTATTATTGCAATAGACATAGAAGATACAATGTGTTTCTTTTCTGTAGAGTCAAAAAACATTTTGGTACTTTTCGAGGAAACGAAAAAAAACTTTAATCCATGATATTATATATATGCGCCACTCTATAATATTTAGTAATCAAATTCATATATCTAAAGTCTACAACTCCACGTTCCAGTTTCCCAGAACAAAATTATATCCTGCATCAGGAAGAAGAAACAATGAGTCTTTCTGCAGAAAATGTGAGATTTTCCTCTCTTGTCATCTCGTTTTCACTTTGTCTCACTATATTTTATGTAAATGCTAAAGTTCTCGACAACATGATCATTGTCTTCTTCGATTTGTATGGTTATTTTTCTCCATTGCGTTCATTAGGGAATAAAGAATACCAATGTAACAGAAGCATCGGTCGACTATAAACTGATCATTCAGGGTGTTAGTAGATTCAGAGAAAATAGAGACTCATAATTTCATCCATTCCCATTTTTGGTTCTGCTTTCCCCTGTTTAGGAGTTCTATACTATGCTTATTTATTTGTTTTTTTTCTTCCAACTGCTGTTGTAAGTTCTTGAATGAGAAACAAGTTTAGGTGGTTATCTTTGAGACCAAACCAATTTTTTGCATGAGGAGTGGTTAATCATCAATCAACACTTAAAAAGTTCCATTCTTGTTTAACATTCTGGAATTTACTTGGTTAAAGCAGCAACAGGGCAAGAACATGCCATCTAAATTTTTTGCCGAACAAAAAAAACATGCCATCGTCACAGCTGAGTCCTCCCATTCTTTTCACTTTACCTGCATCGACAACTACATTACAAACGGAGATAGCCTCCGCCCTATTTGCAATGCCAAATGGAAATATCCCCCTTTCTCTGCCCCTTCGAAGCCTAATACGAACCAAGATTTAAAAACAAGAGCAGTTCAACAATAACTAGTATCAAGGATCTGTAACTAGAAAGATCGGTAATGACAGGATCATTAAATTCAGGAAAGATCCATGGACTGAATCTACACCCTTGCTTATCCGCTTTATGAGGTTGTTTATGCTTTCGCTTGACAAAGAAGCTAGAGCCAAGGGCAAATCCAGGATTTTTATTTGTCCTAAGCTAACATAATAAGATGTAAATAATAGATCCCTTTCTAACAAAATGTTTAAAAGCTAAATTTAAGATAAGAACAAAATTAAGCAAAAGTGATGCTCGAAAATAAAAACAATGTCAAAAGTAACATAGTTTTCCTCCTCTTGTCTCCTTTAGTTTCCTTTGTTTTAAGAACACGAAAAACGGATCAATAATTTAAACCATCAAAATGTTTAACAACTAGAGACATACCACACATGCTTCTACTGCATCGGTCAAGAAAGTAAAGACCAATGGCACTAAAGTATCAAACATTAGTGAACATAAGTTAAGGATAGTTTCATCTAAAGCTCAGAATTGCACAAAAATGAAACAATTAACACAACCCTTTTGTTTCCTATATTCAGGGATATTCATCTGCTGGTTGGCTATATCACCTTCCTGATCAATATTTTTTGGTTCCGATACTTAATAAATGGCAAGATCATGCAAGCAACATCAAAGGCTGTCTTGAATCCATGTGCCTTATCAGTGTAGAAATCCCATGTCTTTCCTTGCAAGGCAGTCATAGTCGGAACAGCATTCACTCCACAGTTTTGAGCCAAGGTTCTCGCTGTTGCATCAAAAGCATTTGCTGCAGCTTCATAGGGCCACCTTTTTAGGTCCTGAATCGACGAGCAATTCTGCTTTAACATAGCAGAGACAGCCAGCTCCGTGGCACCTCGACCTGGAACAAGTTTTGGATTTTTAATTATGTTCCTCGCGACGGACATTGCGTCCTGCAAATTTCTCTCTACTTGATCCAACAAATCCTTGTTGGCACCCCTTAAAAGTACGGTGCATGCTTTTGGATCCTTGCAGTCAACAATGAAAGAGAAAAACTCATCTCTAGTTTTCCTCACCTGAAATAGTCCTACACCAGTAACAACATCTGATTCCTGCAACTCAGCAGGTCTATTCACAATCACAGCCCCACAAGCCCGAGCAATTCTGTTAGTGTCGGTCTTTCTAACCCTTTCGATTGCAGTAACACCAGCTTTGCTGAAGTAACGGCAAGCTAGATCACTGAGCCTCTTTTCAGTTATAACTAAGTCTGGTTGAACTTCAGAATCTGCATACAGAGGTTCTCGATGTATTCCTGTTCCCTTAATGTTCGGTTCTCCCCTTTGTTGTTGTATTCGACGGGAGAATCAAGTAGAATAATTCTCGGGTTACGTATCTTTCTTTTCATTTTTCCAGGAACAACGACGTCTTTGTTAAACATGACTCCTTTTAAAACTTTCGAGTCTTCCAAGTGACCACCGGGAACCTTCTCTACCTTTACGATATCCACCTGATCCGCCTCACACATAAATCGTTCCATGTCTACCATGAAGGTGGTGGCATCTATCGCCAAGCCGGCAATCTGCAGATTTACATATTGACTAGTACCAGCATAACAACCCTCGACGGCTCGTAACATTGTACCACGATCCTTACCATCTACATTAATTGCGATTCTTTTAAGCAAAGCAAGAGCATCCTCCAGAACTTGCTGAAAAGCTCGAATGATGACCGAGGAATAATAGTTCTCGTCAATGAAATTTTCCCCTACGCGGAGCATTTCGCCAAGAAGAACCCTAAGTGTCCTGTCTACTCCTACAAATTTACCATCATCAAGAATCATATTCGACATTCGTAGTCTTGGGGGCACTAGTGTAGATGCTTTGATAGTGGCAGCGTGCACCTTAGTTCCAGACTCATCTGCCACTAAATCTTGATACTCCTCCATCATGCAGGTAGCAGCAGTAGAAAGAAAGAAACAACGCACGTAGCAAGCTAGGTTTTTAGGGAAAATGAAATATATATATATATATATATATATATATATATATATATATATATATATATATATATATATATATATATATATATATATATTCGATAAGTACAAGGAATGAGTCATAAATATTAAAACTCGTGTATAAATATATTATAGGCCGAGCAGAACATTTTTTTACGTATACCCTTCACGTAATAAAGTAGATTGCATAAATATTGGCTGATTTCTTTGTTCACCTCCTTAATTGTTGCTACCATATCTCTTAAAAAAATAAAATTGTTGCTACCATATATGTAGATTTTGTGATGCCTCCCCAAGGTCGAGAGTTCGAATCCCATTGTGGACAAGTCTCTCCAATTTAGCCTTGGGTGGTTGGTGCCATGAAAGAGCTAGGGGCCAGGTCCTACCCCTGAGTTAGAGTCAGACTCTTCAGGCGCTCCGCAGGCCGAGTCCGGATTAGTCTCACCAAATGGTGGGGACACCGGGCGCCCCACAGGGGTAAAAAAAAAAAAAAAAAAAAAGATTTTGTGATGACAAGTTTCATTTGTTAATTTACTTTTACGGTCCCTGACAATTTTTTAAATTGTAAAAGTTTGTTTACACATCTTGTTTTTCTTCTTGAGTGGTCTTAGTGTTCTGATAAAATAAATTTAATATGGGATTAAATAATTGTAGAAGTGGTGCTACATATGTAAACGAGCTTAGTGATATTTCTCTATTTGTATCGTGACTGCTTTATCCTTTTCCTACTGTATTTCTAGACACAGACTTATAAATTATAGAGATACACAATAAGGAATGAATTATGAGATATAAAGGAATATAATCAACACACAGACCACATTTATGTAACTTCAAAGGATCGCATTGTTATCTAAACCAAATTCTTCTCAATCCTGCTTTTTCATTGATAAGTCATTTATTTCTAGAACTTTCTCTGCAGAAAGCTCCAAACTTGATTATTATTGAAAACTTCCTTCTAATCATTTGAGAACGATATAAAATACACATTTATATTTACTAATTTTGTCAATTTATATTTTGATCGAAAAAAATATTTATGGAAACTTATTCCTGTTATTTGCCATCTCTATTTACAGAAAAGATATCACAATCATGTCATAAGTCTGAAAGAATAACTAAAATTTCTTAAATTTGGCTAATTAGTGGCAGTTTTTTTTTTTTTTTTTCTAAAAGAAACAAGTATACTTAATTAGGTTTATATAAGAAATTTAGAGTTTATAAAACGCTACCGATATTGCTAGAGCAAAGAATGTTGCTGACAGAGCAATTTTAATAAGTTCTCTAATTTAACCTTGTTAGTCAAATTTTACAAAAGTTAAATGATATAGACAGAGCAATATCCCTAATTACAAAGCAAAAAAATATTGTTCTCTAATGTACCCCTTTACACGTTAATCGTCCAACTTTATCTTCCTTTTAAATGCATGCCAATAATGGAAACCTTACCAAACTTTTACAACATCTCTTGTTTCCTATTTATAACATCAAAATATTATTTTTCCTTTTCAAAATGTCCGAGCTTGTTTTGAAAACATAATCCTTCAATTAACTTTTTCTTCTTTTTAATTCTATTTTCCTAATCCTATTGGTACTATTATATCATATTCATCACTTGATTTTTTATTTTACTTTCATCTAGAAATCATTTAACAGAAAGTTAAAACCACAAAATAATTCTCAACAAATTTCTTACACATACAAGAAAAAAATGACTCACGTTCAGTGAATGAGAACATAAAAATATTACAATAAATAATCTTGTAATAATTTACTAAACTTAACTGGAAATTGCAAAGGAACCAAAGAACACGGAGGCTTGTGATTCACACAGTCCTTAAAACAGATCCAACCTCTACGATGCTTGATATATTGTGAGCATCTATTTCTCAGGATACAACAAGAACGAGGGGTGTTGTTTGCACAAACAAGAACAGTTTCGACGAACTAGATCCGTGTCTTTTCTCTATAACCACAATCACTGACTCTATAGAATCAAAATATTTTTGATTGAGCAAGAAACCATTTATGCATATGGCTTTAACCTGGAGAGATGCACACCTCATATAGATTAATGCACAAGAGAGAAAGAAAGAAAAGGTGTTAAATAGCTAATTACATGCACCTTTGTTAAATGAATTTATTCGATAAACAAATACGTATTCAATCAATAAAACTAGTCATAATCTTTTCATAAAGGGTAACTAATAAATTATCAATTTTCAACGCGAGAGGAAGCTCAACAAATTGGTGGATGATTTGCACCCCAACGCCCCGAGTGCGTTGCGAGCTAAGAGCCTCTGTGGAACACCTTGTTACATAGTATAGAAAGTGATCCAACATATAAAATCTTAAAGTGTTTGATATTTTCCATCCTACTTTGCACTTTGGTTTCCAATATTTTGCGACTTCAAGTTTCGCACTTTGAGCATTAATCTTTTATTTATCTTTAAAAAAATTGAGCATATAATCTATTAATTCGTAAACCGTAGGGGAGAACACATTTCATCTATAACTCGTTAAAATCACAATTAAGACTTACTCAAAATCCACCCCAAAAGTGGCTCCATGAACTAATTTCATTACAACTCTTTTTCCAACACATAGAAATTACTAATTATGTAGAGTATGTCACAGCTTCATTTTTTTTTTTGTTTTTGTTTTTTTGGACATTTGCTGTTTCTAATGGTGTTTACTTTTTAGGTTCATGAAAGTTTAAACAGTTCTACATTTTTTTTAATGTTTTTACACCCATCATAAATTACATTTAAATAATGTTTTTTTAAAAGAAATTGGTTTATCGTACATATTTTTTTTTACGAAATTCTCATGCATTTTTAAAAACTCTGCGCCAAACTCCCCTTAATTTGTTTTATTATTTGGACCAAATCCCTTCATGTTATCAGAAACTTGCATGAAATCTGCTCACATGATAAAAAATTTATGCACCATGCTCCCTCATGGTGTTAGAAATTTGCATAAAATTGACTATTCATATTTAATTAGGGTTTAAGTGCATGGTTTTTTGAAAACATGAGAGGATTTTGTAGGTTTTTGTAACAACTATGATTTGGTGCAAACAAGATGGGGGGGGGGGGGGGGGGGTTGCTATAGAATATTTTAAGATTTCATGCAAAAAAAAAATATCACAAGGGAGTTTGGTGCAAGTTTTGTAAAATACTAGGAGTTTTACGTATTTTTTCCGTTAAATATACAAAATGTATATTTAAAGAGTTAAGCGAATATGTAATTTGATATCAGATCGACTAGCGGTTGACCACATGTTCTTAAACTAAATTGAAATTAGAAAGCTATACATTGTATGTCACGAATCTGTAATTTTATGGGTTTGTTATTTTTATGGTGCTGACTTTTGATAGATATTATTGAAAATTAAATCTTTTTACAAATCTTCTTACAGTAAACTTTTTTTTGTAAGAGTTTTCTTACAGTATTTCAATTCTTATCGTCCTCCATATTTAAATAATTATATACTTTATTCTCTATATCTTCTCGATCGGTTTGTCGATTTGCGGTAGATCCGAAGTTCAGAACCCGCTCCGGTTAACTAAAAGCTTCAGTACGTACGATGATGATGATGATTTTAAAACGTGTATTGAATAGATCGCGTAATCCAGCAAACATTTATGATTTATCTAATTAAGTGAGAGACAGGACCACTTCAATTAATTTTGAAGTTTAAATCTTCAACATGTACTGTTCTGGGTACCATATAGTCTCTATAAGAATATGAAACTAGCTGGTTAACTTAAGATCCCTGCTTATCTAACGGAAATAAGCAAACATTTAATGCTTCACAGGCTTATAACAGCCGGTTTTCGTGCCCTTGTTTCTTTCACTCGGTGGATTTTAGCAGGTTGTTAAAACATATATATTAAACCAAATAAGTCAACACGTTAATTATATTGTTAAAAAGACCCAATGTTTAACTAAAACAAATAGAGTTTAAGTAACATATACAAAATCATCATAAAGACTCACTTTTTAATTACCCCATAAATAATGAACTATTTCTTATTTTGTCAACCTCTTAACTTAAATCTATTTTCAGTAAACTACCTTATTTAATTAAACACGTTATCATCTAGCTTTATTTTTGAGTTAGACTATGTAAATTTCTTTGTTAGTTGCAATCTCAAAATCCAAAATCATGAGTAACATACTATATGAAGAAAATTTTATCTACATAGTTTGCTTTCAAAATCCATCGAGAGAAACTTCAGCAGCTATATGGAAAATATTGGATAACGTGGATGAACCGCAAATGCAACCAGGTACTTTTTCAAAGGTCTACGATAAAACTTCAAGTAAGTATCACTGTCTTCTGAAGGGTTGGGTTCTAAAAGGCGTGACGTGTTGTCAAGACGTATTTATGTGGTATCACTATTTTCCTATATATGTTGCTTTAACATTTTTCATGATCATATATATCTAACACTTTTCTAGTTCATATCTTGTCATCGTGTACTCTTGAAGAGAAAATTGTTTTTCTAGAACTACTATCATCCAACAGGAAGACGGTAGAACAAAAGGCACAAGGTACCAGAAAAATATAAGAATCGAGGATATATAGTGCGTGATCCATAAAAGGTAATTAGTGGTTAAAAAACAAACATTGTTATTGCTTTATTAGGATTAGAGAAAGTAAAATAGTTAAATAGTAGAACCAACAAATATTTATGGTTGATTAAGTTCTATATTTAATCTTGTTTCATTTGTGTTCTTTTTTGATCAATCAAAGAAAAACTTTACTGAAAAACTGGAGATGCAAAGTGAAGCAACGACCCTCTTTAAGGATTTATGGACTACTTCGGCTCCATTCAAAGATGAAATGTCTCGGCTGGAAATCGATTCACAACCGTATCCCAACTAAGACCAACTTAGCTAGGAGAGGTATAACGCTTGACAACGACGACACAAGTTACGACTTATGTGGATCTAATCAGGAGAATGCATCACATCTCTTTTTCGAATGCAATTTTTCTTACTTCATTTGGATGGAATGCTATAAATGGATCAGAGTTTCCACGGCTATTACCAACACCCCAGACACGCATTTTTGCCAAAATGCAGGCTTGTTTCCGAGAAAGAGGGGAATGAACTTTTGGAAAAGCATGTGGAGTGTGGTCATTTGGTCAATTTGGCAGGCTAGGAACAAGATGGTCTTCAAGAATGAAGAACTTGACGTTCACAAGATTGTTGAACTTATTAAAGTCAGGTCATGGTCTTGGTTGAAGGCACACCAACATGACTTCGCCTTTTCTTTTTTCGACTGCTGTATTGCTCCTATGGAGTGCATTTGAGTATTGTAAACTGTTGGTTTTTGAGTACACCTAGTACTCTTTCTAATAAATTTTTGCCTGATAAAAAAAAAAAAAAATAAAAAAAACTAGAAAACTGGAGAACAAGGGGTCCTCCAAACCTGTTACAGTTGAGAGCTGAACTCCTTCTGTCTAGACATTCCAGGATGCCGCCTTGACCCATGCCTGAGGCGGTCTTGACTAGTTCAAAATTATATGTTTTTTTTCTTCTATTTAACTTTTAGAAATTGTAATACTAAAAGAATAGTTAAAGGTCGTATTATCATTTTTGCAAAAAATAAAAAAGTTTTTCCAATCAGTTTTCCTTATTTTTCATCATGTGTGCACGTATTGATACTCTATGTTCTCATCTGTTAGTAAAATATCATCAAAGCAATGCGCAACTTAAGATAACGCACAAGCTGATTAGAATCTTGTTATACTAACTAAATATTTTCAAGTAGTGTATGATACTTAAGGCATATTGTTTTCAAATACTCAACAATAAAGAATATTTCGAGGTTATATTATCATTCGTGCTCAAAGACAAATTTCCCCTTCGCCCGGCCCGGTGAGATCAGATTTCTCGAACGAAGTGAAGTGATAGGAAGAGAAGACAATCATGCGACTGTGTGTGCATGGTTTGATGTTTTAGTTTTCTCAGATGTTAATAAAAACGTATCCGCAGTACAATACCCAACTTTCACAACTTTAGAAAAATGAACAAACTAAGAATGTAAATTAAACTTAAGAATCTAACGAGTAGTTTATGATTTGTAAAGAGTATATAGTGCTCGTTCCATTATCTTAATATTATTAACTCAAGAAAAATTTCAGTACAATACACAGTTTATGAAGGCTTACTTGTTGCAAATAGGTAGATTCTTATATTATTAACTCTGAAAGCTATCAAAATTATGTAAGCATGCGCAAAAACTTATATATGATATAAGAATCTACCTATTTGCAACAAGTAAGCCTTCATAAATACGTATAATCATTTGAAGATAAAAAGTTTGCGACAAGGCTTAAATAGAAGTCGGGACATCATAAAGATTATATAAAATATAGCAAAAAAATCTAAAACAAGAGAAATATGTCTAACTAATGAATACAAATAAAAAATTTATGTGTGCTAGACGTTTATAATCATTTCAGTTTAAAAAAAGAAAAAATCATCAAAATTGGTCATTTACGTAGTATCATGTTCTTTTCTTATCTTGCCGCAGTCTAATTGGGGTTAATCAGTTTGAATATTCGCGATGCAAGTCCTTTGACTCCGAGTGCATGCAAATGGCCATCTGGTCCAAAAAGCTATGCGATTGCAGTAATCAAGTCCGGAAAATGCGTTTAGATTTGTTGGTTTGTGCAAAAATCAGAGCTTTCTACCTAAAATGAAAAAGCAAGTGAGGAAATAAATAAGTAAACTGTAAAAGTGACTTATTTGTATCAGGATAAAGATACATTAAAATGATACCAGTGGTGATTTTCCTTTTCTCATGGGTATTGAATGGTTTGCTCATAAGTTTACATATTTTAACATAATGTTAAAATGATTCTAGAAGTTTTTGAACCTGCGTTTTTGCTACCTATACTTAGAAATCATTTTAAGTATGAGTTCTATTGCATGTCAACCTATAGATACACATGGAATAACCTAAAAATTGTCCTATACCGTAAATATGATCAACTATACATATAATAAAAAAAGTGAGAAAGCTCCCTCTCTTTCAGAGCTAAAAGTGACTTTTAACCAAGTAGGCGAGCCTGATTCTCTAGAATATGGACAAGGACCTTAGCAACAATTTCTCGAGATTTCACAATAACTTTTCTCCCGACTCTCCAGTTCAGCCTTAGACCATGAGCTGGAACCAAATCGGACAAGTTCGCCAGGCAAGAGTGAATTCTTTTATAAAGACTAGCTTGGTAAGAGTTAGCAGGCAAAATCACTCCGCTCTTTCTTGTGTGCATATATATATTTATATATATATATATATATATTTATATGGGAATTTTGCCAAATTTAGTCCCACAGTGTGGCACCATTTGTGAAAGTAGTCTGTTTTTGTCACGCCCCTAACTTTAAAACATGGCGTGATGGCCACGTTACCATAAATCCCGACAATCTGAAGCCTTTCAAAATAGTAAGAAAAATAAACTCAATATTTTGCGGAAGCGTAAAATACCTTGATCAAAACTAACCAACTCAAAGTTAAAGATAATCTAATAAAATATTTTGGGTACAGAGCATCTAAAGTCATCAATCATAATCCAAAACCAATCATCGACGACAAATAAAAGATTCAAATTCGAAACATGACTAAATATAACTACTACTGATAATAAAATTCGATCTTCGAGGTGCTCCTGATGGCTTGACCTCAATTCATAATTCTTTGAAAAGATGACAACAATGCGAGGGGTGAGCCGCAAAACTCAATAAGCAGTTCAGGATGACTCTCTTTAAAATCAGGCACGAGATTTAGAAGAATATATATAGTAATGCATACGATTCAAAAAGAGTATTAAATATTGATGCATGAGCAAAATATCGAATTGTCAAGTTATATTTCAAAAAATAATTGTCAAGCTCAAAGATTAACACTACGACCACTATTTTAACCCGTGGCACGGGCCGTCAATTTAATGGATATCCATCCAACGATAAGCCTGCTGGCAGCCCAAAAGTATTCCAACTTTAAGCAAGTTGGCAGCCCAAACGTATTCCAACTTCAAGCAAGTTGGCAGCCCAAAACAAACGCAGGTCTATTCTAAGAGCAACAAAACAAGGACAATTTATCAGTATTCGAAACATATAATCCTCTTCTTTTACATGCAAGAGTGGAAAATAATTTACATGCCTGATCAATGGTTTACAAAAGAATTGTGAAAGTCTTTCTAAAATAATTTCATTTAATCTTTTATAAATAACTCCAAATATAATAAAAACGAACAAATTCTTATGCAATAACTTTAATATGCAATAATTACAATAATTTATATCAAAATATAAGTAAGAAGTATCAAGAACTACTTACCTTAAAACCCTGAATTCCCCGGAAATCTAGATTGGTACTCTAAGAGTCTCTAATTGGGTCTAGAAATACAAAATCAGGAGTCATCAGATAAACGACTATAATTATGCTCTTATTTTAGGTAAAAGGACCAGCATCGGAACTCCTATAACACCAAAATTCTAAAATAGTTCAAAACCCACCTAAAAACCCATATATAAACATGTACATATATCATCAATTCCATAAAATATGAAACCCCAAACACATGATCTATTAAAATAATATAATAAGTTGTTTCATAAATCCTCTTTGTGGCTATACCTTCAAAATTGATAATATAATATGATTGAAAAGTTCTTATAAGTATATAAAAGTATACATACGTCCAGTAGTACTATTTGAAGCTCAAGCCAATCTAATATAATAATATTAAAACTTAATGAAACATTACAAACTCTCACATAGAAAGAAACGATATTCATTCACCTTTATTTGTGCCGCAGCCGCTCGACGATATTTCGAAACAATCTGTTTTTGTTTTGTGGTCTTTGACGTGAAACAAATAAAATAAAAAGAACTGCTATACTCTATTTATAATAGGACTCTAGTTATTCTAGGTTTTCACAAATAAATTTATATAGGCCTTTATAACATGGGCCATTAGTGGTACATATAATAGATAAATCTTTAAAAGCCTTATACTATAAGATATTCAATTTGTTCAAAGTCTGCAAATTTTAAAATAAATATAATAATAATTTTAGCAAAACTCATAAATAAGTAAATTAATATTGCGAGAAAATTATTTGGACCTAAGAACTTAATCTTTGTCAAATAATAGTAATAAAAGAGATTCGGGCATTATAGTTTTTGCCAGGGTCAACGATTTTGACTCGATTTTGGCTAGAGAATTTTGACTGTTGAAATGGGATTTTTTTACACTTATACACCATATCTTTCACAAGATTCCATTTACACCCCCAATTATTTTGTATTGTTTTTTCATAAACCAAAGTTAATTCTTGAAAGTTTTAAACTTTTTAAATCTCATTATTATGTAAAATAATACTAACTAATTTAATTTGCTACAATTTGCTCGTAAATTTTTTATTATTTTTTTCGTAAATTAACTAGATTAAGACGGAACTAAGCTGAAAACTCCGTCGATTACAGCGTGCACGATAGTGTAAGCCGCAACAAACCCACACCGTGGCCCGGGAACCACAGCTCCTCCTCCTCCGCCACTATTACTATTAATAATATTATTGTTGTTATCGTTATTACTCTGATGTTCTTGTTGTTGCTGCAGAGGTGAGGAGGAGGATTGGGATCCAATGGGGTGTTCAGCAGCAGCATTAGCAGTGGTTAGCTGCTTCTCCTATGGATCTTGATCGGTCTCATTAGCCATAGCTGAACCTATGATACCGGAAATTAGACAAGTGAAGAGGAAACACAAGAGAACACTCAAAAAAAGAACACTCTTCACTCTATGGAATCTACCAAAGAGATTAGAGCCACTCGTCAACCAATTGGAATCCACCAAAAGGAATAAGAGCAAAGAAAGTCTTTTTAGACTTTAAAACTCAACTTCAATATTATTTCAAACTTGCTTCAACATTACAAGTCCATAGACTATTTATAGGGAAAGATGCATCATCTTCTAGACAAAATAGTAAATGACTCTATTGACTCCTACAACCTTCTAAGACATAGGAAAACATGAAACTATTAAATAATATGACTCGATAACTTCCCAAGACATATGAATTCAGAATTCCTTGAAGACTAACAAAAATAAAAGCTAGAATTATTGATAATTATGAAGAGACTCAAACTAGACAGATTCCCGAGACAGCTTGCCACACTCCAGACAATCGGCCATAACTCCATCTTGAAAACTTCAAATGACTTTTTGTTTGTTGCATTGGAAAGTAGACTCGTAGTGCTTTCCAACCCTATGCAGCACGTCTTTTGGAATCTTCCCAATCAAAGCAGTTTTTCGAACAAAGTTGGCCTTTCTGCTGAACTATTTTGCTGAATATTCTTGGTTTAAATCAACAACTTCTTTGGGCCATTTTTCTTGGATTAAATTAGACAAATGGACTTGATTTTTACTTGGATCATTCGCTTCCGCTGCGTTTAAACTCGTCCCTGAGTTTTCGTCATCCTCTTCAACATCGCCACCATGATAAGGAGAAAGATCAGCAACATTAAAAGTTGCAGAAACATTATAATCTCCGTGAAGCTCAATTTTATAAGCATTTTCCCCAACTCGTTGTAGAACTTTAAATGGTCCATCAACTCGTGGTTTAAGCTTACCATGTTTTCCTCTTGGAAATCTTTCTTTTCGCAAATTAATCCAAACCAAATCTCCTTCTTTAAATGCCGCCGGCCTGCGATGTTTATCAGCATTCCTCTTGTATCTTTCATTTTGCTTGACGATGCGCTGGTGTATTTCTTGATGCATCTTCTTGATGACCTTTGCTCTTTCATCCACATCTCCACTATAAGAATGAGAGGCTGGAATAGGAACCAAATCCAAGGGACTATTTGGGTTGCTGCCGTAAACCACTTCAAATGGACTCGTTCCCGTCGTTTGATAGCGTGATCGATTGTAAGCGAATTCTTCTTAAGCAAGTAATTGATCCCGTTGCGAATATTACTGCCCACCAGACTCCTCAAAAGATTCCTCAAGCTCCTATTGACAACTTTAGTTTGTCCATCAGTTTGAGGATGGTGAGATGTACTAAATTGCAAAGCCGTTCCCATCTTTCGCCAAAGAATGCGCCAAAAATGACTCATAAATTTGGAATCACGATCCGATGTCATAGAGCTTAACAATTTCTCTAAAATAGAGATAGGCAATAATAGTAGCATCCATTGTTTTGTTACAAGGAACAAAATGAGCCATTTTAGAAAATCGATCAACAACCACAATAATAGAGTCTTTGTTCCTTTGAGTTCTTGGTAATACCACAACAAAATCTAAGCTCACATCTTCCCAAGGTGACGTTGGAACCGGTAATGGCGTGTATAAGCCGGTGTTTTGAGCTTGAGATTTTGCAATGTGACAAATTCGACAAGGATCTACATGTCTTGCAACGTCTCTCTCCATCCTTGGCCAATAAAATTTTTCTTTGACAAGCGCCAATGTCTTGTCTCTTCCAAAATGTCCAGAAAGTCCACCTCCATGAGCTTCTTTAACGATTGCCTCTCTCAACGAACCCTTAGGAACACAAAGCTGATTATCCTTGAAAAGAAATCCATCTTGTAATAAGAAATGATTAGAAGGACCATTTGAACACTCCTCCCATATTTTTCCAAAATCAGGATCATCTTTGTATTGCTCCTTAAGAGTATCAAAGCCCAAAACTTGCACTTGCAACATGGATTTTAAAGAATGCCTTCGACTTAATGCATCCGCCACTTGATTTTGCTTTCCAGATTTATGTTTGATGTGAAAAGTATAGGATTGAAGAAATTCAACCCACTTGGCATGCCGACTATTGAGCTTGTTTTGTCCATTGATGTATTTGAGAGCCTCATGATCGGAGAAAAGAATAAATTCTTTGGCAATAAGATAATGATTCCAATGACTCAAAGCTCTAACAATTGCATAGAACTCCTTGTCATAAGTTGAATAATTTTGCGTACTCCCATTCAACTTTTCGCTATAGAAAGCAATAGGCTTACCTTCTTGGCTAAGAACCGCACCAACGCCCACGTTAGAAGCATCACAATCAACTTCAAATACTTTGTCAAAATCCGGAAGTGCTAGAACATGAGCTTTTGTCATCATTTTCTTCACAATGTCAAAACTCTTTTGCGCCTCATTTGACCATTGAAACTTATCTCCTTTCAAGCATTCGGTGATTAGAGCCATGATAGTGCTGAATTCTTTGATGAATCTTCGATAAAATGAAGCAAGGCCATGAAAGCTCCGTATATCACGAAAGGTTGTTGGAGTTGGCCACTTTTCAATCGCCTCCAGTTTGCTAGGATCAACCTTGATGCCTTGACCGGATATGATAAAGCCTAAGAACACAAGACTTTTGGAAAAGAACTCACACTTCTTCAAGTCAGCGTAAAGTTTTTGTTCCCTTAAAGTCTTGAAAACCTCATGAAGATGCTCCAAATGTTGTCTATCATTCTTACTAAAAATTAAAATATCATCAAAATAGACAACACCAAATTTACCAATATAGGGCTTGAAGACTTGGTTCATCAATCTCATGAATGTGGTAAGAGCATTTGAAAGGCCAAATGGCATTACCATCCACTCGTAAAGTCCATCTCTTGTCTTGAATGCGGTTTTCCACTCATCACCAGCCCTCATTCGGATTTGATGATATCCACTTCGAAGATCAATTTTAGAAAATATTGATGTACCATGCAATTGATCTAAAAGATCATCAAGACGGGGAATAGGAAAGTGATACTTGATAGTGATTTTATTTACCGCTCTACTATCGATGCACATTCGCCAGGAACCGTCTTTCTTTGGAACTAGAAGTGCCGGGACTGCACATGGACTCATGCTTTCTCTTACCAAGCCTTTATCCATAAGCTCTTATACTTACCTTTGTAACTCCTCATGCTCTTTAGGATTCATCCTATACGCCGCTTTGTTTGGAATAGAGGCACCCGGAACAAGGTCGATACAATGTTGGATATCCCTCATTGGTGGAAGGTCCGCCGGTATTTCATTTGAAATGACATCTTGAAACTCTTGAAGAATTTGCTGCATTATTAATGGAACCTCCTTTGTTTCTTCGTTTTCCTCAATGACCATGAGAGCATATGCTTCACTAGACCCTTCGAGAGCTTGATCAAATTGGGATTTTGATATCAACCAATTTTCTTCTCCTTTCGAGGTTTTAGGAACATCCTCTAACTTCAATGGTCCCAATATGATCTTCACACCATATTTCTCAAAGCAAAATGTGTTCTTTTTCCCATCATGAATCACCTTTCGATCGTATTGCCAAGGTTGGCCATGTAACAAGTGACAAGCATCCATAGGCACAACATCGCACCAAGCAGCATCTAATTTTTACCAATCGAGAAATGCACTAGACACCTTTTATCAACTTTTATTTTGTTTCCCTTGTTAAGCCAAGAAAGCTTATAAGGATGTGGATGTACCTCGGTTTTCAGCCCCATTTTTTCCACCATTTCTGTAGCCACCATGTTTTCGCAACTCTCTCAATCAATGATGATATTACATACTTTTCCTCTTGAAGTGCACCTCGTGTGGAAGATGTTATGTCGAATCCAATCTTCTCCTCCTTGGAAAATGCTTAAACATTTTCTAGCAACAAGACTTTCTCCTTGATCGGCAAAAGTGACTTCCTCCGCTTCATCTTCTGTATTTGATTCTTCATCTTCTTGATCAAGTGGTTCATCTTCCTCTACAAGTGAGACAATTCTTCTATTCGGACAATCCGCAGCAATATGTCCGAAACCATGACATTTGAAACATTGTCGTGAGTTTGATGTAGACACGTTTGATTTTACCATCTCATTCTTCTTTGGAGGTACCTTTGATGGAGCTGCCTTGCTTGATGAAGTAGATGCCCTTCCTTTGTTAGAAAGTCTCTCTTTGTTCCACGAACGAGAAAGATTCTTTGGTGCTTCATTGAGTTGTTTCTCGACCTTTAACGAGAGCTTGTAACATCATTGTTGGTCCAATATGGCTGCAATTGAACGTCATTAGCAATTTCAGTGCGCAAACCACCAAGATAGCGGACGATTGTTTGCTCTTCGGGTTCTACAATCTCGCATCCCATTAAGAGATGATCGAATTCCGCTGTATATTTCTCAACCAACTTTTCTCGTTGCTTGAAGTTGTGGAGCTTGAGAAAAGTATCTTGTCGGTAATTATCCAGCAAGAATTTCCTCTTGAGCATCTTTTTCATCTTCTCCCATGTAACAATTCGATCTTTTCCTTCACGAGCTCTTTGTTTTTTAGATGTTCCCACCAAATTGAAGCATGTTTTGTAAATTTGATTGCAACTATCTTCACTTTGCGATCTTTAGGAACTTTATGGTATTCAAATATCCTCTCGACGGTGTGTAACCAATCAATGAATTCCTCCGGCTGCATTTTTCCTTCGAACTACGGAACATCAACTTTGGTTTTGAAATGATTCTGAAATCTAGGACCACGTGCACCATGAGGACATATTAACTGTTAGTCAAGCTACCACGACGATGGAAAGGGTTGTCCACCTCTTCATCAGTTTGATCATCACCCTCTGAATCATGATGCGACTCATCATATTCCAAAGGTTCGCGCTCAGCTAGGCGCTGCTGGAGTTGTTGCACTTGTCTCCTCAAATCTTCCATCTCGATATCACGAAGATCACGCTCACCGCTTGGACCTTTTACCGGATTGATCATTCGACGAGGGGCCATTACAAACCTTGGCTCTGGTACCACTTTGATAACGCAAATTGGACAAGTGAGGAGGAAACACAAGAGAACACTCAAAAAAAGAACACTCTTCACTCTATGGAATCCACCAAAGAGATTAGAGCCACTCGCCAACCAATTGGAATCCACCAAAAGGAATAAGAGCAAAGAAAGTCTTTGGACTTTAAAACTCAACTTCAATATTATTTCAAACTTGCTTCAACATTACAAGACCATAGATTATTTATAGGGAAAGATGCATCATCTTCTAGACAAAATAGTAAATGACTCTATTGACTCCTAGAACCTTCTAAGACATAGGAAAACGTGAAACTATAAAATAATATGACTCAATAACTTCCCAAGACATGTGAATTCGGAATCCCCTTGAAGACCAACAGAAATAAAAGCTAGAATTATTGAGAAATATGAAGAGACTCAAACTAGACAGATTCCAGAGACAGCTTGCCACACTCCAGAAAATCGGCCATAACTCCATCTTGAAAACTCCAAATGACTTTCTGTTTGTTGCATTGGAAAGTAGACTCGTAGAGATTTTCAACCATATGTAGCACGTCTTCTGGAACCTTGCCAATCAAAGCAGTTTTTCGAACAAAGTGGGCCTTTCTGCTGGACTGTTTTGCTGAAAATTCTTGTTTAAATCAACAACTTCTTTGGGCCATTTTTCTTGGATTAAATTAGACAAATGGACTTGATTTTTACTTGGATCAACCTACTTCCATTTTCTATGCCAAAAAACCCTAACTTTTGATAAGATTGGAGCTCCAATTCTCAACAATTTCGCATTTTAGAACTTGATAATGAGAAAGCCCTATATAGCTTGGATCGTTTCAATTTCCTTCCAATAAAGAAGATTCACTTCAAATCAAAAGGACTGCTCACTCGCTACTCTCTATATCTCTCTATGATTATAATACGATCGGCGGCGACGGCGGTGACGTGGTGTGTGAGGGAGTGAGGGGGCACGAAGAAGATGGATGGCCTTTTTATTTTAATTTCTTTTCAATTTTATTTATTTAATAATAACTTGTTTTACAAATTAAAGTTAAACTACAACATCTTTTATTTTGTACATAAAGTTAATATTATAGAAGTTTTTCTTAAAGAAATTGTTTTTTTTTTTTTTATTTGTTTGCCTTAAATTAAATCTACATGTTAAGAAAGAGGTTTTATTGGTAAAAGTATTAAGTTAAACTTTAAATAATTGAAAACTTTTATGCAAGGGCAAAATCAACATTTGGTATCAAGTCTAGGTATCTTAATAATTTCAAATTGTAATTTTACATAATAATGCGATTTAAAAAGTTCAAAGCTTTCAAGAATTAACTTTGGTTTATGATTTAAAAAAGTCGATTTTTTTGGGAGTGTAAATGGAATTTTGTGAAAGATATGGTGTATAAGTGTGAAAAAATTCCAAATTCAACAGTCAAAATTGTTGACTACGGCCAACAAGGACTAACTTTTGCAAATTCGTGCCACACTGTGGGTCTAAAAGAGCGACCTGCCACTTTGTGGGACTAGTTTCACAAATAAGACACTTCGTGGGACTAATTTGGCAAAATTCCCTCCCACACACACACACACACACACACACATATATATATATATATATATATATATATATATATATATATATATATATAGTTTTAAACGTGTCACTAATTAACCATTTTAGAGAACGATCACAACGTGACAATTGTCTTTTTATTATACTTAGTTCGAAGGTATGTTATGATAAAAAAAAAAAGAGTTTTAACTACAAAACGAATAACAGAATCAGTGGTCTAAAAAACCCCTAAAGCATTAAATGAATACCGTTGAGAAACGACAAACAGTTCCCCGACATCAACTTATATTTAATCATAGAATCAATTCCACATTTTATGCATCTATAAATTCTAATACGGCGACGCTATCATAGATATAGTGCAAAAATAGTATGTTTGGGTTGTACAAGAAAGTTTCAAAAACTATCATGCTTTTGGTTACATAGTTGCAGATATGTTAAATAAAAATTAATAAGTTCACAACGGTTTCAGCATAAGCAAGTTTCAAAAGTATCATGCTTTAATTAAGTAGTAAATATGTTATTTAAAGTGTTCATTTTTCATGTTCAAATTTACATTATTTATATTTTATGTGTGTGTGTTTGAATTCATGTAATATCACATACATGCATGTACTATTGTTTGAGAACATATACTTGAGCCATTACTAGCACCAGGGACAAAACTGAAAAGTTTTTAGCAGCACAGGGCAATAAGGTATTATTTATATTTTTGGTGTATATATTATATAACATTCAAATTTAACTGTGTGTTCCTATAAATATCTGAGTTATTCATGCCATACCTCCCATCCTTTTACGAAATCATGAGCAATATACTATGTGAAGGAAAATTTATCTACGTAGTTTGCGTTCAAAATCCATCGAGAGACACTTCTGCAACTATATGGGAAATAGTGCATAATGTGGATGGACCACAAATGCAACCAGGTACTTTTTCAGAGTTTTACGTGAAACTTCGAGAAAGTATCACTGGCTTATGCCGCGTTGGGTTGCTGAAAGGCGTGAAGTGTTGAGAGGCCGTATGTGATAATAATATTTTCCTATATATGTTGCTAAATATTTTTCGTTATCATATATATATATATATATATATATATATATATATATATATATATATATATATATATATATATAATTTTTCAAGTACATATATTTTCATTGTGTACTCTTGAAGAAAAAATTGTTTTTGTAGAACTACTATGATCCAACAGGAAGACGGTACAAGCAAAGGTACGAGGTTCCTGAAGAATATAAGAATCGAGATATATTATTCTTAATCTATAAAAGGTGATGAGTGATTTAAACAAACATTGTTATTGTTTTATTTGGATTAGAGGAAGTAAAATAGTTGTTACCAAAAAATATTTATGGTTGATTAAACTCTTATTTAATCTTGTTTCATTTGTGTTCTTTTAATTTCAACTTTGACATTTTGTGACAGTTCAAAAGTTAAACTCCTATCTAGGCACTCCAAGATGTCTCCTTGACCCATGCCTGAGCTGGTTTTGATCAGTTCAATATTATATGTTCTTTTTTTTTTTTTTTTTTTTTTGTTTGACTTTTAGAAATTGTAATAATAAAAGAATAGTTCAAGGTCGTATTATCATTTTTGCAAAAAAAAAAAAAAAAATCCTAATTCGTGAGTGTTATTTTTCACTGTGTGTGCATTTATTGAAGCTCTATGTTCTCATTTGTTAGTAAAATATCAGCAAAGCAATGCGCAACTTAAATAATGCATAAGCTAATTTTACTTAAATAACGCATAAGCTAATCAAAATCTTGTTATATCAGTTGACTGTTTTACAAGTAGTTGTGATACTTAAGGGATATTGTTTTTATATACTCAATAATAAAGAATTACTGATATTATATTATCATTCGTGCTCAAAGACAAGTTGTCTCAATCATGCCACTGTGTGTGCATGGTTTGATGCTTTAGTTTTCTCATATGTTAATACAAATGTATCCGCAAAAGGATACACAACTTTAGAAAAACGCCCAAACTGAGAATGTAAATTAAACATAAGTATCTTACGAGTAGTTCATGATTTGTAAAATATATAGTGCTCTTTCAAATATTTAATAATATCAATTCAAGAAAAGTTTGAATGAAATTTACAAAGTCAGAAAGCTATCAATATTACGTAACATTCGCTAAAATTTATATATGATATAAGAATCAAATTATTTGGATCGGGTAAGCCTTCATGACTACGTATGATGATTTAAAGATTAAAAAATTTGCGATGAGTCTTCGATAGAAGTCGGGATGGCAATTATATAAACTATAAGAAAAAAAATCTAAAACAAGAGAAATAAGTCTAACCCATGAATACAAATAAAAAACTTTATGTGTACTAGACGTTTTAAATAATTATTTAAAAGGAAATCATCAAAATTTGTCATTTAAGTTGTATCATGTTCATTTTTTATCTTGCCATATTCTAATATGGGTTATCTAAGTTTGATATTTTTGCGATGCAAGTCCTTTGACTCCGAGTGCATACAAATGGTCATCTGGTCCAAAAAATTATTAGATAACAGTAATCAGGTGCAGAAAATGTGTTCGGATTTGTTGCTTTGTGCAAAAAACGGGGGGGGGGGGGGGGGGGGGGGGGGGGGGGGGGCGGGTTTAAGGTGGCTAAAGTAAGTCAACTTCACCTTCCATCAAGTGAAAATTTGGAACTTTCTACCTAATTAATGAAAACGCAAGTGAGGAGAAAAAGAAGTTAACTGTAAAAGTGTCATATTTGTATTAGGATAAGGATGCATTAAAATGACACTAGCGCTGACTTTCCTTTACCAGGGAGTTTTGAATGTTTTTCTCAGAAGTTTACATATTTAACAGAATGTCAAAACGATACCTGGAGTTCTTGAGCCTGCATATTGTGCTACCTATACTTAGAAATCATTTTATGTATGAATTCTATTTGCGTGTCAAATTACCAACCTATAGCTACACGTGGAATAGACTTTAAATCATAGAAAACTGCCAAATTAAATTGTCCTATACCGTAAATATGATCATCTTGGGATGTTTAAAGGAATCAGTAGTCTACAAAATCCCTAAAGCATTAAATAAGTACCCGTTGTGAAACGACAAACTGTTCCCCGACATTAACTTATATTGGATTATAGAATCAATTCCAAATTTTATGCACTTATAATTCTAATACTAGCGGCCCCATGGAAGCTATAGTGCAAAAATAGTATGTTTGGGTTGTTCAAGCAAGTTTCAAAAACTATCATGCTTTTGATTATATAGTTGTATATATAATAAATAAAAATTAATAAGTTGGCTAGGGTTTCAGTATAAGCAAGTTTCAAAAGTATCAAGCTTGAATTAAGTTGTGAATATGTTAAATAAAATGTTCATTTTCATGTTCAAATTTACATTATTTATGTTTTTTTGTGTGTGTAATATTAGTCACATGCATGTACTATTGTTTGAGAACCTATACTTGAGCCATTACCATCACAAAGGACGAAACTGAAAAGCTTTTAACTACATAGGGAAATAATGTATTATATATATTTTTGGTGTATATAACTAGAAAATTTTAATGTGTGTGCCTATAAATATATTCATGCCATACTTCCCATCCTTTTACAAACCTTGAGTTAGACTACATAAATTTCAGTGTTAGTTGCATTCACAAAATCTGAAATCATGAGCAACATACTGTGTGAAGGAAAATTTATCTACATAGTTCGCGTTCAGAATCCATCGAGAGAAACTTCTGGAACCATACGGGAAATAGTGCAAATGTAGATGGACCAGAAATAAGACCAGGTACTTTCTCAGAGTTTTACGATAAAACTTCGATCAAGTATCACTGGCTTCTGCACGGTTGGGTTGCCGAAAGGCGTGAAGTGTTGTCTGGTCGTATTTATGTGGTAATACTGTTTTCCTATATTTGTTGTTTAATATTTTTCATTATCATATATATTTAAAACTTTCCTATTTCATATCTTTCCATTGTGTGGTCATGAAGAAAAAAATTGTTTTTGTAGTACTACTATGATCCAACAGGAAGACGGTACAAGCGAAAATATGAAGTTCTTGAAGAATATAAGAATGGAGGATATATTGTGTTTGATCTGTAAAAGGTGATGATTGGTTTAAAAATAAAAATATTGTTATTGTTTTATTAGTATTGGAGGAAGTAAAATAGTAAAATAGTGGAACCAAAAAATAATTACGGTTGATTAAATTCTATATTTATTCTTGTTTCATTTATTTTCTTTTAATTTCAACTCTGACATTTTGTGACAGTTGAAGAGCTGAACTCCTTCGGTCTAGGCACTCCAGGATGCCTCCTTGACCCATGCCTAAGCCGCTTTTGACCAGTTAATTATTATATGTTTTTTTTTTCTATTTAACTTTTAGAAATTGTAATGATAAACGAATAGTTCAAGGTCTTATTATCCTTTTTGCCAAAAAGAAAAATGGTTTTCCCAATCCATTTGAACCTTATTATTCACTGTGTGTGCATTTATTGAAGCTCTATGTTCTCATATAAAATATCCGCCATGCAATGCGCAACTTAAGATAACGCAGAAGCTAATCAAAATTTAGTTATACTAGTTAAATATTTCAAGTAGTTTGTGATACTTAAGGGATACTGTTTTTTCAAATACTCAATAATAAAGAATTATTCGACAATATATTAACATTCGTGCTCAAAGACAAGTTGTCTCAATCATGTCATGGTGTGGTCATGGTTTGATGCTTTAGTTTTCTCATATGTTAGTAAAAATGTATCCGCGATACAATACACAACTTTAGAAAAATGCACAAAATGAAAATGTAAATTAAACTTAAATACCTTACGAGTAGTTCATGATTTTGTAAAGAGTGTATAGTTCTCTTTCAAATATTTAATTATATCAAGTCAAGAAACATTTGATTAAAATTTACGAACCAAGAAAGCTATAAAAACTATGTCAGCATTCGCTAAAATTTATATACGATAAAAGAATCTAATTATTTGCAGCGAATAAACCTTCGTGAATACGTATGATCATTTGAAGATCAATAATTTGCGACAAGCTTTGAATAGAATTCGACGGCAACAAAGATATGCGAAATATAGCAAACAAATCTAAAACAATAGAAATGCGTCTAACCCACGAACACACATAAAAAGTTTTATGTGTACTAGATGTTTAACTCATTCTGTATTTAAAACAAAAATCATCAAAACTTGTCATTTAAGTTGTATCATGTCCGTATTCTTATCTTGCCACGGTCTAATTAGGGTTATTTAAATTGGATTTTTTGGCGATACAAGTCCTTTGACTCTTAGTGCATGAGAATTGCTATCTGGTCCAAAGAGCTGTGCGAGTACAGTAATTGTTGCTTTTAGAATTGTTGCTTTGTGCATAAAGCAGGGTTTTAAGGTGGCTAAAGTAAGTCTTCACCTTCCATCAGGTGAAAGTTTGGAGGTTTCTACCTAATTAAAGAGTTGATAAAGAAGTAAACTATAAAAGTGTCTTATTTGTTTCAGGATAAGGATGCATTAAAATGATACTAGCGCTTATTTACAGGTGTTTTGCATGGTTTGCTCATAAGTTTACATAGTTTAACATAATGTCAAAACGATACCACCAAAATTTCTGGACCCTGCATTTTCGCTACCCATACTTAGAAATTATTTTAAATATGAGTTCTATTTGCATGTCAACCTACAGATACACGCAGAATAACCTAAAAGTAGTATATTGTCAAATAAAATTGTCATACATCGTAGTTATAATAACCTTGGGATGTTATATATATATATATATATATATATATATATATATATATATATATATATATATATATATATATATACATACATAGGTGTGTGTGTGTGTATATATATCTGTACAATTTTAAACGTGTAACTTATAAACTTTTAAAGAACGGTCGGTCATAAGATGACAAAAAAAAATTTATTATAGTAAGGTTGAAGGTATGTTATGACAAAAAATGAATTAGTAACTACAAAACAAATAACGGAATCAGTAGTCTACAGAATGCCTAAAGCATTAAATTAAATACCGTTGTGAAACGACAAACTGTTCCCCGACATTAACTTATATTCGATCGTAGAATCAATTCCACATTTTATGAACCTATAAATTCTAATACTAGCGACGCCATGGAAGATATAGTGCAAAAATAGTATGTTTGGGTTGTTCAAGAAAGTTTCAAAAAACTATCATGCTTTTGATTATATAGTTGTATATATGCCAAATAAAAATTAATAAGTTGGCTAGGGTTTCAGTATAAGCAAGTTACAAAAGTATCAAGCTTGAATTAAGTTGTGAATATGTTAAATAAAATGTTCATTTTTCATGTTCAAATTTACATTATTTATGTTTTTTGTGTGTGTAATATTAGTCACATGCATGTACTATTGTTTGAGAACCTATACTTGAGCCATTACCATCACAAAGGACGAAACTGAAAAGTTTTTAACTTCATAGGGCAATAATGTATTATTTTTATTTATGGTGTATATAACTAGAAATTTTTAATGTGTGCCCCTATAAATATCGAGTTATTCATGCCATACTTCCCATCCTTTTACAAACCTTGCGTTAGACTACATAAATTTCTGTGTTAGTTGCATTCACAAAATCTGAAATCATGAGCAACATACTGTGTGAAGGAAAATTTATCTACACAGTTCGCGTTCAGAATCCATCGAGAGAAACTTCTGCAACCATACGGGAAATAGTGCAAAATGTAGATGGACCAGAAATGCGACCAGGTACTTTCTCAGAGTTTTACGATAAAACTTCGAGCAAGTATCACTGGCTTCTGCCCGGTTGGGTTGCCGAAAGGCGTGAAGTGTTGTCTGGTCGTATTTATGTGGTAATACTATTTTCCTATATATGTTGTTTAATATTTTTCATTATCATATATATTTAAAACTGTCCTATTTCATATCTTTCCATTGTGTAATCATGAAGAAAAAAATTGTTTTTGTAGTACTACTATGATACAACAGGAAGACGGTACAAGCGAAAATACGAAGTTCTTGAAGAATATAAGAATGGAGGATATATTGTGCTTGATCTGTAAAAGGTGATGATTGGTTTAAAAATAAAAATGTTGTTATTGTTTTATTAGTATTGGAGGAAGTAAAATAGTAAAATAGTGGAACCAAAAAATAATTACGGTTGATTAAATTCTATATTTATTCTTGTTTCATTTATTTTCTTTTAATTTCAACTCTGACATTTTGTGACAGTTGAAGAGCCGAACTCCTTCGGTCTAGGAACTCCAGGATGCCTCCTTGACCCATGCCTAAGCCGCTTTTGACCAGTTAATTATTATATGTTTTTTTTTCTATTTAACTTTTAGATCCGGCATGCAATGCGCAACTTAAGATAACGCAGAAGCTAATCAAAATTTAGTTATACTAGTTAAATATTTCAAGTAGTTTGTGATACTTAAGGGATGCTGTTTTTTCAAATATATAAAGAATTATTCGACAATATATTAACATTCGTGCTCAAAGACAAGTTGTCTCAATCATGTCATGGTGTGGTCATGGTTTGATGCTTTAGTTTTCTCATATGTTAGTAAAAATGTATCCGCGATACAACACACAACTATAGAAAAATGCACAAAATGAGAATGTAAATTAAACTTAAATACCTTACGAGTAGTTCATGATTTTGTAAAGAGTGTATAGTTCTCTTTCAAATATTTAATTATATCAAGTCAAGAAACATTTGATTAAAATTAACGAACCAAGAAAGCTATAAAAACTATGTCGACATTCGCTAAAATTTATATACGATAAAAGAAACTAATTATTTGAAGCGAATAAACCTTCGTGAATACGTATGATCATTTCAAGATCAATAATTTGCGACAAGCTTTAAATAGAATTCGACGGCAACAAAGATATGCGAAATATAGCAAACAAATCTAAAACAATAGAAATGCGTCTAACCCAAGAACACACATAAAAAGTTTTATGTGTACTAGATGTTTAACTCATTCTCTATTTAAAAAAAAAATCATCAAAACTTGTCATTTAAGTTGTATCATATCCGTATTCTTATCTTACCACGGTCTAATTAGGGTTATTTAAATTGGATTTTTTGGCGATACAAGTCCTTTTACTCTTAGTGCATGAGAATGGCTATCTGGTCCAAAGAGCTGTGCGAGTACAGTAATTGTTGCTTTTAAATTGTTGCTTTGTGCATAAAGCAGGGTTTTAAGGTGGCTAAAGTAAGTCAACTTCACCTTCCATCAGGTGAAAGTTTGGAGGTTTCTACCTAATTAAAGAGTTGATAAAGAAGTAAACTATAAAAGTGTCTTATTTGTTTCAGGATAAGGATGCATTAAAATGATACTAGCGCTTATGTACATGTGTTTTGCATGGTTTGTTCATAAGTTTACATAGTTTAACATAATGTCAAAACGATACCTCCAAAATTTCTGGACCCTGCATTTTCGCTACCCATACTTAGAAATTATTTTAAATATGAGTTCTATTTGCATGTCAACCTACAGATACACGCAGAATAACCTAAAAGTAGTATATTGTCAAATAAAATTGTCTTACATCGTAATTATGATAACCTTGGGATGTTTAATGGTTATGGAAATATATATATATATATATAGGTGTGTGTGTGTCTATATATATATATCTGTACAATTTTAAACGTGTAACTTATAAACTTTTAAAGAACGGTCGGTCATAAGATGACAAAAAAAAATTTATTATAGTAAGGTTGAAGGTATGTTATGACAAAAAATGAATTAGTAACTACAAAACAAATAACGGAATCAGTAGTCTACAGAATGCCTAAAGCATTAAATTAAATACCGTTGTGAAACGACAAACTGTTCCCTGACATTAACTTATATTCGATCGTAGAATCAATTCCACATTTTATGAACCTATAAATTCTAATACTAGCGACGCCATGGAAGATATAGTGCAAAAATAGTATGTTTGGGTTGTTCAAGAAAGTTTCAAAAAACTATCATGCTTTTGATTATATAGTTGTATATATGCCAAATAAAAATTAATAAGTTGGCTAGGGTTTCAATATAAGCAAGTTTCAAAAGTATCAAGCTTGAATTAAGTTGTGAATATGTTAAATAAAATGTTCATTTTTCATGTTCAAATTTACATTATTTATGTTTTTTTGTGTGTGTAATATTAGTCACATGCATGTACTATTGTTTGAGAACCTATACTTGAGCCATTACCATCACAAAGGACGAAACTGAAAAGTTTTTAACTACATAAGGCAATAATGTATTGTTTATATTTATGGTGTATATAACTAGAAATTTTTAATGTGTGCCCCTATAAATATCGAGTTATTCATGCCATACTTCCCATCCTTTTACAAACCTTGCGTTAGACTACATAAATTTCTGTGTTAGTTGCATTCACAAAATCTGAAATCATGAGCAACATACTGTGTGAAGGAAAATTTATCTACACAGTTCGCGTTCAGAATCCATCGAGAGAAACTTTTGCAACCATACGGGAAATAGTGCAAAATGTAGATGCACCAGAAATGCGACCAGGTACTTTCTCAGAGTTTTACGATAAAACTTCGAGCAAGTATCACTGGCTTCTGCCCGGTTGGGTTGCCGAAAGGCGTGAAGTGTTGTCTGGTCGTATTTATGTGGTAATACTATTTTCCTATATATGTTGTTTAATATTTTTCATTATCATATATATTTAAAACTGTCCTATTTCATATCTTTCCATTGTGTACTCATGAAGAAAAAAATTGTTTTTGTAGTACTACTATGATCCAACAGGAAGACGGTACAAGCGAAAATACGAAGTTCTTGAAGAATATAAGAATGGAGGATATATTGTGCTTGATCTGTAAAAGGTGATGATTGGTTTAAAAATAAAAATATTGTTATTGTTTTATTAGTATTGGAGGAAGTAAAATAGTAAAATAGTGGAACCAAAAAATAATTACGGTTGATTAAATTCTATATTTATTCTTGTTTCATTTATTTTCTTTTAAATTTCAACTCTGACATTTTGTGACAGTTGAAGAGCGGAACTCCTTCGGTCTAGACACTCCAGGATGCCTCCTTAACCCATGCCTAAGCCGCTTTTGACCAGTTAATTATTATATGTTTTTTCTTTTCTATTTAACTTTTAGAAATTGTAATGATAAACGAATAGTTCAAGGTCGTATTATCCTTTTTGCCAAAAAGAAAAATGGTTTTCCCAATCCATTTGAACCTTATTATTCACTGTGTGTGCATTTGTTGAAGCTCTATGTTCTCATATAAAATATCCGCCATGCAATGCGCAACTTAAGATAACGCAGAAGCTAATCAAAATTTAGTTATACTAGTTAAATATTTCAAGTAGTTTGTGATACTTAAGGGATACTGTTTTTTCAAATATATAAAGAATTATTCGACAATATATTAACATTCGTGCTCAAAGACAAGGTTTCTCAATCATGTCATGGTGTGGTCATGGTTTGATGCTTCAGTTTTCTCATATGTTAGTAAAAATGTATCCGCGATACAATACACAACTTTAGAAAAATGCACAAAATGAGAATGTAAATTAAACTTAAATACCTTACGAGTAGTTCATGATTTTGTAAAGAGTGTATAGTTCTCTTTCAAATATTTAATTATATCAAGTCAAGAAACATTTGATTAAAATTAACGAACCAAGAAAGCTATAAAAACTATGTCGACATTCGCTAAAATTTATATACGATAAAAGAAACTAATTATTTGAAGCGAATAAACCTTCGTGAATACGTATGATCATTTCAAGATCAATAATTTGCGACAAGCTATAAATAGAATTCGACGGCAACAAAGATATGCGAAATATAGCAAACAAATCTAAAACAATAGAAATGCGTCTAACCCACGAACACACATAAAAAGTTTTATGTGTACTAGATGTTTAACTCATTCTCTATTTAAAACAAAAATCATCAAAACTTGTCATTTAAGTTGTATCATGTCCGTATTCTTATCTTGCCACGGTCTAATTAGGGTTATTTAAATTGGATTTTTTGGCGATACAAGTCCTTTGACTCTTAGTGCATGAGAATGGCTATCTGGTCCAAAGAGCTGTGCGAGTACAGTAATTGTTGCTTTGTGCATAAAGCAGGGTTTTAAGGTGGCTAAAGTAAGTCAACTTCACCTTCCATCAGGTGAAAGTTTGGAGGTTTCTACCTAATTAAAAAGTTGATAAAGAAGTAAACTATAAAAGTGTCTTATTTGTTTCAGGATAAGGATGCATTAAAATGATACTAGCGCTTGTTTACATGTGTTTTGCATGGTTTGCTCATAAGTTTACATAGTTTAACATAATGTCAAAACGATACCACCAAAATTTCTGGACCCTGCATTTTCGCTACCCATACTTAGAAATTATTTTAAATATGAGTTCTATTTGCATGTCAACCTACAGATACACGCAGAATAACCTAAAAGTAGTATATTGTCAAATAAAATTGTCATACATTGTAATTATGATAACCTTGGGATGTTTAATGGTTATGGAAATATACATATATATATATATAGGTGTGTGTGTGTGTGTATATATATATATATATATCTGTTCAATTTTAAGCGTGTAACTTATAAACTTTTAAAGAACGGTCGGTCATAAGATGACAAAAAAAAAATTATTATTATAGTAAGGTTGAAGGTATGTTATGACAAAAAATGAATTAGTAACTACAAAACAAATAACGGAATCAGTAGTCTACAGAATGCCTAAAGCATTAAATTAAATACTGTTGTGAAACGACAAACTGTTCCCCGACATTAACTTATATTCGATCGTAGAATCAATTCCACATTTTATGAACCTATATATTCTAATACTAGCGACGCCATGGAAGATATAGTGCAAAAATAGTATGTTTGGGTTGTTCAAGAAAGTTTCAAAAAACTATCATGCTTTTGATTATATAGTTGTATATATGCTAAATAAAAATTCATAAGTTGGCTAGGGCTTCAGTATAAGCAAGTTTCAAAAGTATCAAGCTTGAATTAAGTTGTGAATATGTTAAATAAAATGTTCATTTTTCATGTTCAAATTTACATTATTTATGTTTTTTGTGTGTGTAATATTAGTCACATGCATGTACTATTGTTTGAGAACCTATACTTGAGCCATTACCATCACAAAGGACGAAACTGAAAAGTTTTTAACTACATAGGGCAATAATGTATTATTTATATTTATGGTGTATATAACTAGAAATTTTTAATGTGTGTGCCTTTAAATATCGAGTTATTCATGCCATACTTCCCATCCTTTTACAAACCTTGCGTTAGACTACATAAATTTCTGTGTTAGTTGCATTCACAAAATCTGAAATCATGAGCAACATACTGTGTGAAGGAAAATTTATCTACACAGTTCGCGTTCAGAATCCATCGAGAGAAACTTCTGCAACCATACGGGAAATAGTGCAAAATGTAGATGGACCAGAAATGCGACCAGGTACTTTCTCAGAGTTTTACGATAAAACTTCGAGCAAGTATCACTGGCTTCTGCCCGGTTGGGTTGCCGAAAGGCGTGAAGTGTTGTCTGGTCGTATTTATGTGGTAATACTATTTTCCTATATATGTTGTTTAATATTTTTCATTATCATATATATTTAAAACTGTCCTATTTCATATCTTTCCATTGTGTACTCATGAAGAAAAAAATTGTTTTTGTAGTACTACTATGATCCAACAGGAAGACGGTACAAGCGAAAATACGAAGTTCTTGAAGAATATAAGAATGGAGGATATATTGTGCTTGATCTGTAAAAGGTGATGATTGGTTTAAAAATAAAAATATTGTTATTGTTTTATTAGTATTGGAGGAAGTAAAATAGTAAAATAGTGGAACCAAAAAATAATTACGGTTGATTACATTCTATATTTATTCTTGTTTCATTTATTTTCTTTTAATTTCAACTCTGACATTTTGTGACAGTTGAAGAGCTGAACTCCTTCGGTCTAGGCACTCCAGGATGCCTCCTTGACCCATGCCTAAGCCGCTTTTGACCAGTTAATTATTATGTATTTTTTTTTTCTATTTAACTTTTAGAAATTGTAATGATAAACGAATAGTTCAAGGTCGTATTATCCTTTTTGCCAAAAAGAAAAATGGTTTTCCCAATCCATTTGAACCTTATTATTCACTGTGTGTGCATTTATTGAAGCTCTATGTTCTCATATAAAATATCCGCCATGCAATGCGCAACTTAAGATAACGCAGAAGCTAATCAAAATTTAGTTATACTAGTTAAATATTTCAAGTAGTTTGTGATACTTAAGGGATACTGTTTTTTCAAATACTCAATAATAAAGAATTATTCGACAATATATTAACATTCGTGCTCAAAGACAAGTTGTCTCAATCATGCCATGGTATGGTCATGGTTTGATGCTTTAGTTTTCTCATATGTTAATAAAAATGTATCCGCGATACAATACACAACTTTAGAAAAATGCACAAAATGTGAATGTAAATTAAACTTAAATACCTTGTGAGTAGTTCATGATTTTGTAAAGAGTGTATAGTTCTCTTTCAAATATTTAATTATATCAAGTCAAGAAACATTTGATTAAAAGTTACGAACTAAGAAAGCTATAAAAACTATGTCAACCTTCGCTAAAATTTATATACGATAAAAGAATCTAATTATTTGCAGCGAGTAAACCTTCGTGAATACGTATGATCATTTGAAGATCAATAATTTGCGACACGCTTTAAATATAATTCGACGGCAACAAAGATATACGGAATATTCCAAAAAAATCTAAAACAATAGAAATGCGTCTAACCCATGAACACACATAAAAAGTTTTATGTGTACTAGATGTTTAACTCATTCTCTATTTAAAACAAAAATCATGAAAACTTGTCATTTAAGTTGTATCATGTTCGTATTCTTATCTTGCCACAGCCTAATTAGGGTTATTCAAATTGGACTTTTTTGCGATACAAGTCCTTTGACTCTTAGTGCATGCGAATGGCTATCTGGTCCAAAGAGCTGAGCGAGTACAGTAATTGTTGCTTTTAGAATTTTTGCTTTGTGCATAAATCAGGGTTTTAAGGTGGCTAAAGTAAGTCAACTTCATCTTCCATCAGGTGAAAGTTTGGAGGTTTCTACCTAATTAAAGAGTTGATAAAGAAGTAAACTATAAAAGTGTCTTATTTGTTTCAGGATAAGGATGCATTAAAATGATACTAGCGCTTATTTACATGTGTTTTGCATGGTTTGCTCATAAGTTTACATATTTTAACATAATGTCAAAATGATACCAACAAAATTTCTGGAACCTGCAAACTTGAAATTTCATCCTACTAATTCGATCCCAAAATAATCAAATTTCATTCCTCAAATGATTGAAGCCTAAGAGCCCCAAGTGAAACACAACTTCTTCTGCAGTTTCGTTAAACTATTTCTCGAGACTTGTAAAATATTATTCAATCATCGTTATCGTCCTTTTTCTTTTAACCTTCATTCCACTAATACAAATATCTATAATTTGCCTAAATACTAAATTCAAAATTTATCAACATGGTAAGGAATCGGTTAATCCAAATTTCAAAGTATTATTCTAAAACCCAAAGTCTTTTATCAAATTTCTTTTCCCAAAATTCCAATCCTCATATTTGTTTCTAAAACCCTAATATACCATAAATGTCTTTTCTCAAATTCGAGCCTAGTATCAACTTCTTAAACTTAATAACCTTTATATGAGGTTTGACAGCCCATCAATGATCCAATATGACTATCTCTTTGTAATTCACCTAAAATCGATCTTTTAAGCCCAAACAAAACTCACGTACCCATAAGATAAATATTTCCAACTACTCCCTCAAATTAAATTTCATTCGTCAAGATCAATACGTAAGTAAGATCGTAAAGCCCTTTCGTCGGAAGAAGAAAATTAATTCTTTTAACGGTTTGAAGAAAATATATGCAAATCAAAACGTGATTGACATCATGAGTACAAAACATAAAATTTCAATAGATGTTGAGCTCGTTGGAGTCGAACCTTTCAATTTTCAAACACGAAAATAACACAAAACACAAACGTAATTTAAAATAAGGCCATTGTTATTCAAAATGCAATATTACAACTTTATCTAAAGAATTGCCAAATTCAATACGAGAGCGAAAACTAGAATGGGTGTTACTAATCCCGTAAATACAAAAGCAACTTCGTTTGGTGTTTCTTCATCATTTACCAAAAAAATAAAATGACAAATAACTAAAATTACAACAATTAATAGGAAAACAAGAGAAGATCTCATTATTTTCGGTAGAGAGGGATAAGAAAAGATGAGTGTGAGTTTTGTGGGGTAAAATTTTCAATTTATAGAAGAGTGTTTGTCCAATATAGCCGTTTATAGCCGTTGCTAGTGGGGAAAAAATTAAATTTTTTTTTTTTGATTTTTTTTTTTTAACGGTATGGTGAACCGAAAAAAATGCAATTTTAAATGAGAAAATTATTTATTCATGTATGAAAGCATTTATCTTATAAAAATGCAATTTCTTGTTTCAAATAATAATATGACATAAATAGGTAGCGAAAACTATTTGTATGCAAAACTTTGAAATAATCGGGAGACGGTAAAAACTTTCTATTAAGGCCTTTGCACCATTGATTGGTTACAAAGATTTTAAATTCAATAATTTGAATCAATGACATAAATAATCAAAAATATAAACCGAGATGGAAAATATGCGATTAAGATTATATATTTTCATGTGAAGATCTTTTTGAGAATAAATTACGAAGAATAATCATATAAGCGGAGATTTTCATTTTTCATTTCTAAACTTGATGAAAAAAAATTTGGAATACTATGCACAATATTATAAAAGGAATTTATGAATGTAGACATAAATTTTTATTTATCAAAGTTTAAGATGTGAATACGCGATCACATAAAAATGATGTGAATCGTTTTCCCTGAGTTAAGAAATAAGGTCTAAACGGAAAGTATCTGCACTAGATAGAAATGAAACACGAAAGATAGATTGCTCAAGAAGCCATTTCAAAAAAATATTAGTTTAAAAGAAAATCATATTTCTAAAGCTTTCTCGGTACGCTAGCTTTCTCGACACGCTTACTTAAATTTTCTTATAAATAGTATTTACATACCAGCAAGGTAACAACAAAACACAAGCACAAATACACATACAATATTAAGAGGAAGAAAAGAAATCGAGATGGAGATGGAGAAATCATCTACCAGAAAATTTCAAACCATTTGTGTCTTTGGGGGCTCATGTTTTGGAAAAGATCCAGAGTTTGTAAGGGAAGCGTGCAGTCTTGGAAGACTGCTAGCTACCAAGAAAATCAAATTGGTGTATGGGGAGAGTTCAGGGTTAATGGAGTGTGTGGTGAGGACTGCACTTATGGCTCAAGGTAAGGTATTAGGGATCATACCAAAGAATTTAGTTGACGTGAATCCCAGGGGTCCAACTTTAGGTGATGAAATTAAGGTACCTAGCATGCATGAGCAAATGGCTGCTATGGTTTACAATGTCGATGCTTTCATAGCACTACCTGGAGGTTTAAAAACACTTGAAGGATTATTTTCCGTAAGTTCATGGGCTCAGTTAAACATACATTAAAAACCCGTCGGATTGTTAAACGTAAACAATTTTTATGATAAGGTACATATGTTCTTACAAGATTGTTATAATCAGGGGTTTGTCCAGCCGGTGGCTCATGCACTCTTATTTGCAGATAAAAGTGCTAAAGAGTTAATAGAGAAAATGGAAAATTGTGTACCTTTTTCAGATCTGACATTATGAAAGCAAGAAGGCGGTGCTAGCAGCAGTGGAAAAGATGAAGTTGATATGACACTCAAGTTGTTCTTTTAATTTTAGAAATAAATGGTCAATCAAAAATCCTTTTATGTAATAAATTGCTTGTTTATCAATAAAGTGGTTTAATGAAATCTTTTTTTTTCTAAAGATTTATTTTAATTTTAAGCACAAAACTCTGATACCATACTATGAGGACCGCGCCCCACGAGTCACAATCCGATCTGAGTTGGTTCGGTGTTGGCCACCTAACAAACTCAACTCAGACCGAACTGTAGCTCATAGGAAGGGGTCTCACTGACCAGGATCAAAACCATAGCACTATAAAATATCTTTACTTTAAATACAGCGGAAGTCTTTGGAATACAAATACATTTTACAATTTCAAAATAACTTGTATAAAATAAAACACTTAACAATTTTGCAAAGTTTCCAAAATGTGGACTTGTCAATCTTTCGTTCCATCCATGCTGCTATACCAATCTTGTTCTGAGAAAGGGACATATAGGACAAAAGAGGAGTAAGTCTTTAATGACTTAGTGAGATTCTTAGAACATGACAATAATCAAACAGTAAATCAGAATAAAACGAACAAGAATGACCAGAATAGTTACATCTGCATCACTGAACTGAAATTATCGGTTTTAACGATAATACTGGAGTATTCAGAAGAACGAGAAAATGAACTTGTGCAATTACATATAACAGATCCAACCTTAGCTCCAAAATTCAACCGTATACCTCCCTACGAGGAGCTACCTCGCAACAGAACAGAAGACATGCTCGAGTATATGCCAGTCTAACACGCGGGTCACAGCCAACTCCTGACTGCAAGCGGCGCTTAGACAGAATGGGTATTAATCAGAATTACTTAAACCGACAGCCCTTTGCTGCCCAGCAGTAAATCCTTTCAATCCCTGGGCCCAACTTTCCAAAGGCGTCCCAATGGGTGAAACACAATTATCAGATGAGCTAGTAATCCGGACAATATCCGTTGCTCGATTTGAGCTACATAGGCCGAACATAGTTCGTTGCTCGTTGCAAAATTCAAGAATTAATTGGGTGATCATGATATCAGGTTAATTATGATTATGAAGAAAATTTTCGATTATGAATTAAATGAGCAATAGGCAAGAAAACCGATTATGTAAAGAATTAATGATTATCGATATAAAAGCATTAAAATGGTGATAGAATGTTGCTCGTGATTCGAATCAAAGAATAACAATTGTTATGTCCAAGTTTCTCAGGGCCGGATGCCAAACAGGGTTTTGAACAAATCAAAAATCAAACCTCACCTTTTACCGTACGGGAAATGCTTGATTAACGTCGATAATTGCAGAATCCTTACATAAATCAAAAAGATATAATCAATTGTTTGCTCATAAATTTACAACAATAATATATATTTTCAATATTTATCATATTTAAAGAAGTTCAATTAAATATCTAATTCTTGTTAATTTTGGATAAATCCAACATTTACCTATTTTAACTTTAACCATGACGTAAAATTATAAATAATGAGATTTACCATTTGAAACTAACAAGTTGAAGACTAAATCAATTTACAAAATTATTATTAGAGTCTCAATTTCTAATTTATTAATAACATATTTCATATTAACAAACATATATATTTTCAATGCATATTTAAACCTTTTTAAAACAATTATTCTTAACAAAATTCTTGTAAATTACTTATTACATAATAATATTAAATCAAAAGTTTTACCATGATATTAGCATTGAACAAATATCTCAGTATGCCCTTGAATAAAATTACATCACATATATAACTTTGGTAAAAACTATTTTTCTTATAATTATTAGTATTAAATAACATAATATTGCATATATCACTAACAACAATTAAAATAAATTGCAAACATGTAGATCTAATTAAAATTCATGTTTACAGAATAATTATGATGCTAATAATACATTAGATGGTTAGATCACAAGATAAACACAATACTTCACTTAAAGTTAAAGAAATTGAAAGATCAACCGTAAAATAAACTATATGTCATCTTAATGTTGCAAAATCCATGAAAAATATTAAACATGATTCTAAATTATGACCAACTGATCCAACATCATTATTAGTATGTAATGAGTTAATATTAATGATCAATTTCATGATTTGTGTAGCTTTTGCAACATATATTGGTTAATCAAAATGTTTATGCAAATATAAGGCAGAAAACTGTAGCAATCTTAGATTCACCTTCAATCGGACTTTCAAACGATATGATAATCTGAAATTGGTTGAGGAGTTCAATCTTGAACATGATGGAGAGTATGTAGTTTCAAACTCAGATCAATAGGACAAGGTTTAGTATTTTAAATAAATCATGAAAGCTAGGAGCTGTTTTCGGATTTTCTGGACAGTGGTATGTATTTCTAATTTTTATACCCCTCAAATGACTTTTTTTGAAGAAGGTTTCTGAACATGAAAGTTATCTTACACAATAAAAAGTATGTGGTAAAAATTTCAAAGAAAGATTCAAAGTTTTGATATGGTTTTCGGACTTCCAAAGTTTCTGTACCGAAACTGACAGTTTTGATAGATTTCGGTTTTGAGGATTCTTAAGGACGATGAAGAAGGATTAAAGCCTGAAACAATTTTTATGGCAAACTAAACATCAAGGAGAGAAACTTTGCAGATAGAAATGAGAAGAATTTCGAGAGGATAAGTGTAAACAAATTGTTGAAGATGGTGAACATTATATGGACAAGAATTGGAGACATGGAGTAAATAGGTATACCCCATTTTTGTCTAACTTGAATATTTTATTTTATCTTGAATAAGAGTTATTAGCTATCTCCAGCTATATGGTCTGTTATATAGCTGTAAATGAAATATTAAAAAAATAATTTAATATTATTTTATGCATATATCACTTTACGTAAAAACTTGAGGTAATTTAGGTTTAAATCAAACTTTTACCACATGGTCGATAAATTCAAAATTTTCAATGCAAAAGAGATTTGAAGTCAATATTCTAAGACCAAGAAAACCTTATGATGAAAAGCTTTAACCTTTATTTAATTTATAACCGGTCAAGAACCAATGGATGACTATATCGTAAAATAAAAGCGATAAGTTCATTAAAAATCAAACATAGGATAATTATAAAAATTAGAACATATCATAATCAATTTGAAATAAATATAGTGTCTACAAAATGTTTATGGCTGATTCGAAATAATCTTGGACTAAATTGTAACTTTTTCAAAACTTTAGGGGTCAAAATCGTATTTTCAAAAAGTTCAAGGACTAAAATGTAAATTCGAAATTACCTTTATTTTCTTCCAATTATTAGGGGCGTTACATTAACTCTTTTAAGATCTCTTATTAACCCCTATTAATTAAGAAATATAATTAATTAAGCTCATAAATGCCACAATATCTTCATTTTCCTAAAAAAACTCACCCTTTTATTTTTACAAGGAATGAATTCCATGATTATTTATTCAAATCTTTTAAAATCACTGAAGATAATTAGATATATTTGCCTAAATATGCCTTGCATATTGCTAGCTTTCGAACTCAATCAGTAGAAAAGTGTTCCTTTTTAAGGATATATACCTTTAAACGAAAATTTTGTCTAGCTATCATAATATTAAAAATTTTTATTTTACTAAAATGACATAGGATTTTCGTGTCTTACAATATATCATAAGGCATATCATATATATATATATATATATATATATATATATATATATATATATATATATATATATATATATATATATCTTAATAACAATGATTAAATTAAAACTTATGCAATTTGTTGTAAAATATTCAAGCCCCAATTTTATCTTTTCATATATAATGATGTTTGAATCTTGAATATTATTAGTAGAAAATTGTAAGTTTAGAAGTACATATATTTTCTTTTTGAAACTTGACCTACGATTTGAAATGAGAACTAATTTATTGGATATGAATATAATGTTAATTTCTGAAATTTTATAAAGCATAACATTGAAAAAATATAAGCTTGGAGTATACTACAAACAATTAAATCTTATCAAATGGATAGGCTTATTTTTATCTATTTTTCCGTGAGAGAGAGAGAGAGAGAGAGAGAGAGAGAGAGAGAGAGAGAGAGGAGATTGATTGCTATAATTAAAGCATCTAATTAAGTAAAAGCAACATGATTATGAAATATAGAAAATCAAATTTTTATATTCCTTAATTAAGAAGGGTAAATTAGAGAATTTTCAGAATTTGCTCTGGTTCCAACAATTTTCGCTTTGGCAATATCGCCGCCCTAATAAAAGCAACAACGTATGCATCCACATCTCCGGCATCTTAGAGTAGAGTAAATTAAAATGCTCCATGATAAAATGAAATCAATAATCATACATGAAATAAAAATTTCTTTATTAACTGATAGTACAGACCTCAAAAGTTACAAATAGGTCCATATTTCCTGAGAGGATTATTATAATATGTCAAAATAGAAGGGACCAGATTGGACGAACCGGAAAAGTCCCTTTTTATCGTAGCTTAGTGACATTAGACAATTTGATTGCCAATTGACCTTCCACACAATTTATTTGTTAATTCATACAAATTACAGTTACATTTTGACCGTAAAAGCATCCCGACTAAAATTACGCGCCATGAAATTTTAGAGATGAAGTGTAGAAACAATACTGTAGACAGTGAGTATTATATTTTTAAAGTTTTAAAAAAGTTGCAAGTCGCTCTTAAACTACTGTTATATTTGTGCATAAATGACAATGAACATTTAGTCCTACAGCCATTTCATGTACCAAATTTTATTTATTTAAATTGCTTATTCTTCAAATATAATCATACTCCTAACGATTTACATATGCAAACTATTATTTTTTGTTATTAACATAAATTATATCAAAGAAAAAAACATTAAAATCTGGATTCTCTTTAGCTTAGATGAGAGTTTTACATGCGGTCCCTAGAGAGAAAGAAGATAGTACATATATGATTGTGTGTTTCTCTATTTTGTTAAAATTAGTAATTTAGTATTATATTATATTGATCGAAAGAGTGTAAGAGAGGATTCTACTTGAAGACACGTGCCCTGAGTCTCTGATGCTAAGTTGCTAACCATAAAATGACGCCCCTGCTAATTGAAAATCGGAGTTTAATTTAAGATAATGAGGTACAAGTTATAACAACACTTGATCCGAGAAATAATATTTGAACGTCTTTATTTTCGACATTAAATGTTAATTTATTTATATAAATTACAATTTATTTAATAAATTACTTAAGTGATCTCCCGAACCTTTGCAACTCTTGGATGACAACTTTCTGAAGAATCGTGTCTCTTCATCGTTGATGGGCGGTTGCGAAGAAATCACATTACTATACGTGTTTTGGTCCCCAAGTTCGTTCATACAAAAGCTCTCATTTAGAATATACTCATACACCATCTTTGAGGGAGAGATAAATGAATAAGAATTTGGAAGACCAAAACGAAGTCAATTCCGCCCCATTTTCAAAGCTTCGAATTCGGTTAACAACGGCAGGAGGTACGCCTATCTTTGCTTCCGCTTTTGAGTGATTATCTATGGTGTTTTAATCACATTATAGTCTAACATTTGGTATCAGAGCGTATGTAACGCCTTTGCCTTGTGTTTTCATATGTTTTGAAAATGTTCATTCATGGAGATTTCTGGGTTTTCCGATTGTTACGTTGAAACTTGCATATGATATTGGAAATCATTCGGAAATTCGATTTCTAATAATTTGGGCTTTAAAACGGTCATTTTGGTGTTGAAATGGGTGAGATATAGGCGGGTTGTGTGATTGGGTCTGAACCGGGTCGTTTTGACCCGGCTGGAGGTTGAAGACGATGCGATTAAAAAAAGAAAAAAAAAAAGAGGGTGTTGTGGACGGGTTTCGAACCCGCACCGCATGATAGGAACCCCTGTCTTAACCAGTTGGCCAACGTCATTTCCTGTTGTATAATGACGGATATTCATATAATTGTATCGTGCCTCTAGGAATCAAACCCATGCCAATCTTGAACTTAAATTATGCCCATTAGTTTTCAATGGGAAATATGGTATTTAATAGAATCAGTTCCGTTTGTATGTTCTGGCAAAATAATAAATAATGCTGCTTGTGTGGGACTTGAACCCTCATCAACAAATATATGTGCAGTGTCTTCTCCAACTTGGATACATGGTTTTATGCTAATTTTTTTGCATGGCAGTAAATTTAACGCTGATTCCAGATTCTTGATTAACATGATTGTTGCATGTTTATATGTTTGTAAGATTTATTTTCTTACATTTGGAAAATGATTAAGCGTGTTAATCTGTTTAAGTTAATGTTTTGTGATTTTCATGTTTTTATTTGATTGAAGAGTAGCCACGACATCTTTAATTATTTAGAATCATGTTTAAGGAATAAATCATGTAAAACATTAGTTGTAATTAATTGTACGATGTATAATAAAATTTATCCTAGAGGAAGTTTTGTTAAACTTTGTGTAATTAATTAGAATAAAATACCAAAATTATATTTCTTAATCTACCCACAGGAATTAAGAGAAGGAAAATAATTTTGATAGTTTTATTGGTTTATTAGAATAAATCTAATTGAGTATTACTTCAGCCCACAGGCAAGTTGTATGTCACTAGATTTGTTTTTGTATGTTTTACATTAGTAATGCATAATGAGGTCAATTTTGTCTCAAAACTATTGAACTGAGCATGTATATAAATTATTGCAGCATCATATTCTATGAATATTAATGATCTCAAAATTAAAGTTCCTGAACTGAATGGTGAAAACTACCCAATTTGGAAAGAGAAAGTACTTCTTTGTTTAAGAGTAATTGACATTAACTATGTTATCCTTATGGATGAACCACCAGGCATTGAGGAATCCAGCACTCAAGAAAATATTGATCTTTATGAAATGTGGAAGAGGTCTAACAACCTATGTGTTTCGTTCATAAAGACTCATATATCTGTTGGATTAAGGGGCTTAGTGGATAAGCATAATGATGTTCGTTTGCTACTGAAGGCGATAGACGAACAGTTCCAAACTTCAGAAAAGTCACTTACTAGTACTCTCATTGGGAGGTTTTCATCACTAAAGCCTACCGATCTCGGAGGTGTGCATGGGCACATCATGAAAGGGAAAACGCCCATTAAAGGTGGAATTTATAAAGAATCCACGTGTTTTTTCTGTATGAAGAAAGGACACATGAAGAAGGATTGCGTGAAATTCCAAAAGTGGCGTAAGACTAAAGGTAATTTAGTCTCCTTTGTTTGTTAAGAATCTAATATGGTTGATGTTCATCGTAACACATGATGGATTGACTCTGGTTCTTCAATCCATATTTCAACAACATTTGAGGATACAACAAACTTGAGGAAATCAACGGGAAATGAGTGAAGCATTTATTCAGGAATCAAAATGCGCTCAATTGTTGAATTTGTTGAAACTTGCCAAATTACATTATCTAGCGGTTTTATTTTTATTGTTGCATAATGTGTTGAATTTCCAGGAACTTAGTTTTGTATCTAGACTATTGCCTTTAGGCTATGATTATAATTTCCATAAAACATCATTCAGTTTTATTCATAATAAAGATGTTATTGGAAATGTCATTTTATGCAATGGTCTATTTATGCTCAATGTGCAAAACAACACCGCTAATTCAGTTATATATGTTAAAACTGGCATAAAAAGATGTGTTTGAAATGAAGAATCTTCTATATTGTGGCACTACAGATTGAGACATATCTCTAAGGATAGATCAAGAGGTTAGTGAATGATGGAGTATTTAGTACTTTAGATTTTGCTGACTTTGAGATTTGTGTGGACTGCATAAAGGGAAAGCAAACCAAAATATCTAAAAGTGGTGCGCACAGAAGTTCAGAATTACTTGAAATCATCCATACAAATATTTGCTGTCCTGACATGGATATGCAAAGTGGTCCAAAATACTCCATCTCATTTATTGATGACTTCTCAAGGTATATGTATATCTACTTGCTTCGTAACAAAATTGAAGCTTTAGATGCCTTTATGGTTTTCAAGGCAGAAGTAGAAAAACAATGTGTGAAGTATATCAAAATTGTGAGGTCTGATAGAGGAGGTGAGTATTATGGTAGGTACACAGAAGTTGGTCAAGCACCGGGTCCATTTGCTAAGTTTCTTCAAGAACATGAAATTGTTGCTCAATACACCAATCCAAGATCTCCTAGTGAGAATGGTGTAGCTGAAAGAAGAAATCGGACTTTGATGGAGATGGTGAGGAGTATGCGCAGTAATGCTAAACTCCTATTAAGTTTGTGCACTGAAGCTCTTAAGACATCAATGTACATATTAAATTGGGTTCCAACAAAGGTTGTCCCTAAGACGCCATTTGAGTTATTTCAAGGTTGAAAGTCGAGTTTGAACCATGTATACATTCGAGGATGTTCCTTTGAAGTAAGAGTGTATAATCCATTAGAGAAGAAACTGGACCTAAGAACCATTAGTGAGCATTTCATTGGATATGCTGAATGGTTTAAAGGATACATATTCTACTTCCAATCTCATAACACTAGGATTGTGGAATCAAGAAATGCGAATTTCTAAAAATGACATGATCAGTGGGAGTGGTCACTTTCAGAACTCTATTACTGAAAGAGATCGTGTGGGTACACAACTTTCATAATCAAGTGATCAAGTTATTGTCGTTAGAAGTAGCCCTCAAGTTAACACAGGCATTGAACGACATGATGATATTGATCTGGTAGATCAAGTTGTTCATGAAGAACCCCAGGTTACCGAACAACAAGTTGATTAACAAAATCATGAAGATAATGTTGATTCAACCTTAAGAAAATCTACTAGAGTCAGAAAATCAACAATACCTAGTGACTATCATGTGTATCTACAAGAGTCGGACTTTTACATTGGAGTTGTGAATGATCCCGAGATGTTTTCACAAGCCTTAAGCAGTAATAAATCAAGTTTATGGTATAATGCTATGACAGATGAGATGAATTCAGTGACATCAAATGGAGTATCAGACCTTGTTGAGTTACTTGAAGGGGCGAAAGCCATAAGGTGTAAATGGGTCTTTAAAACAAAGAAAGACTCATCAGGTAACATTGAGAGATACAAGGTGAGACTCATTACCAAATTCACTTAGAAAGATGGAATCAGATACAAGAGAATTTTTCTCCTGTATCAAAGAAAAATTCTCTACAGATAATTATAGCATTAGTTGCACATGTTGAGATAGAGTTGCAACAAATAGATGTGAAAATGGCCTTTCTAAATAGAGAACTAGAGGAAGAGGAATACATGAAATAACCTTAAGGATTTTCTCTAGTGACGGTAAGTATTTGGTTTGCAAGCTCAAGAAATCCATATACAGATTGAAACAAGCCTCACGTTAATGGTACTTGGCATTTCATGATGTTAAAATCTTCATTTTATTTTGAAGAGATTATCGTGGATAACTGTATTACCAGAAGGTCAGTGTGAGCTGAATTTGTTTTTAATTCTGTACGTGGATATGACATTTTTACTTGCATGCAATAATAGGGATATGATATATGAGGTGACACAGTTTCTCTCTAAGAACTTTGTTATGAAGGATTTAGGCGATGCATCTTACGTCATTGGAATAAAGATACATCATGAAAGGGCGTGTTGTGCTCTGGGTATATCTCGAGAGATATACATTAGCAAAGTTTTAGAGAGATTTCAGATGCAAGATTGTTCACCTAGTATAGCTCCCATTATGGGTGACAGACTGAACTTGAATCAGTGCCCGAACAACGAGTTGGAACAGAAACAAATGAGAAACATTGTGTATGCTTCTCTTGTTGGAAGCTTGATGTAGTTCAGGTTTCAACTAGACCTGGCATTGCATTTGTTGTCGAGATATTTGAGAGATATTAAAGTAGTCCAAGCATTGAGCATTGGAAAGCTGCTAAGAAGGTACTAAGATACCTGAAGGGGACTAAAGATTACATGCTTGTTATAGATGTTCAATTGATTTAGAAGTAATTAGCTACTCATATTCAGACTTTGCTGGTTGTTTTAATTCATGGAATCAACTTTTGGTTACATTTTCTATGATTAGCCAGTGAAGTTGTTTCATGGAGAAGCGTGAAGCAAACTTTGACTGTTACTTCTATTATGGAAGCTGAGTTTGTGTCTTGTTTTGAGACTATCTCACGGTGTATGGATTAAGAGTTTCATTTCTAAATTTAGAATCATGGATTCTATCTACAGACCCCTGAAATTATATTATGACAATTCAGTCGTTGTCCTTCATAAGTAAGAACAAAAGTGATAGTCGAAGCTAGCATATCGACATAAGTTCTTAGCAAAGACAACATGTCGAAGAAAAATTAGTTACTATTGAGTATATATGTACTGATATAGCTGAGATCCTCTAACTAAAGGCATGCCTCCAGGAATTCTGAGGATCATGTTAAAGGTATGTGACTTGGCTCCCTGGTATAACCTTTTCGTCATAGGAACGATGTTTTATGAAACTCTTGCTAAGGTGTATTCTCACATACGGTTGTGTGCACATATTATCTTGAATAATAGTGAGAATGCTTATTTTTGTGTGGACCAAGAATAAACATTAAGTTTATTCATTAAGTCAATTTGTTTGTTGATGAGAAACATAATGCATTGTGATACATGGAAGATACTACTTGTTTTATATCAAAAGGACATATCGCCATGATTCATGTATTTTGTTTCTTGTTGTTGTTGGACATTGAGGTTCATGTAGATCAAGTGGGAGAATGTTAATTTATTTATATAAATTACAATTTATTTAATAAATTACTTAAATGATCTCCCGAACCTTTGCAACTCTTGGATGACAACTTTCTGAAGAATCGTGTCTGTTCATTGTTGATGGGCGGTTGCGAAGAAATCACATTATATATACGTGTTTTGGTCCCCAAGTTCATTCATACAAAAGCTCTCATTTAGAATATACTCATACACCATCTTTGAGGGAGAGATAAAGGAATAAGAACTTGGAAGAAGACCAAAACGAAGTCAATTCCGCCGCATTTTCAAAGCTTTGAATTTGGTTAACAATGGCAGGAAGTACGCCGATCTTTGCTTCCACTTTTGAGTGATTATCTATGATGTTTTAATCACATTATAGTCTAACATTAAAACTGTTACATTTGATTCCCTAAAAAGTTAACTAAGTAAAAGCAAATCAGCAATTCTTTTACTTCCCGACTTCCGAAGGCATTTTGACCTTACGAATGTACTCTAAATTCGGCCATTGCAATTAATATATATAGATATATATATATATAACTTTTATAAACGTGACAATAAGTGTTTCCAAGTCGGAAGACGCAAACACATAACAATACACACACGTGGTAAACTCCTCACCAGCTAGTCAAACAAATGTTTCCCACCGCTTTTCTGTCCCTGTCTGTCTTAGCGTCACCACCATCACCTCCCTATTATTATTATTTCAAAACTCCAATTACAAAATTTAGCCTACTAAAAGATTTCATTGCGCGATCTAATCTAATCTAATCTAATAATAACAAAGTACCAAATTCGTCACGTGTTTCTTTCAGTTTACCAATTCCTTCTTCTCTCATCAATGGCGGTGCTGAGCCGCCTAATTGTTAACAGATCGGTCCGTAACTTGTGCACTAAATCATCAACTAATCTCCAATCAGCTTTGTCGTCAGCCCTCCCCGATAATTCGAAAGGGAGCAAGGGCAGAAATGTCCAGTGGGTGTTTCTAGGGTGCCCTGGGGTGGGCAAGGGTACCTACGCCACCCGTCTATCCACCCTGCTCGGCGTGCCACACATCTCCACCGGCGATCTCGTTCGACACGAGCTCTCCTCCACTGGGCCCCTCTCTACTCAGGTCAAATGCTTATATGACTTTCGCGTTTTGTCTTGAATTGTGTATGATTGAGATTTTGATGATCTGTCATGTGTGTGGACATGTAAATTTTGGCGGGTTATTGTAAACGGTGAATAGAGAGTTCGTCGCCACGAAGTAGTGTGTAGGCATTGAGAGTGTGATTTCATTGGAAAATCGATTCAATAATTGAAGTAATGGACTAGATGAATTTGGAAGTTCTTGAGGGAGACGACGTAAGGCCGATTTTCGATGCGTATGTGGTCAATTGATACTGCATTGTGAGAGTAAAATTATTTTTGCCTTAGTACTGCTTGTGTGTGATCCGTATGGATTAACCTAGTGCAGGACAATTAACTGTCGTTGAAATGTCTTATAGGATTCTTGACTGCTACAAGGTTTTCTATTTTGTTGGAGGATGGGATGGGGGGTTATAATAGAAAGATGGTTTGCCATACTTCTTTGGAAAGGTAGCCAAGTTCTTTAGTTCGATCAAATACATAGCAGGATTACCTTTATTTTTCATCCTTAAATATTAAATAAGCTCTAAGAGTTTGTTTTTCTTAACAAATTTAATGGTAATGTATGATATGAGGCATGCATTATTATCTTAAAAACTCAAAGAAGTGCTTAAAGGCCTATCAGATATACTATGCTTCCCCGATCATCAGCTTTTGGATAGTTAATCCTTGCAGCTATATTTTTTGTTTTATCTCATATTCTTTAATATAACTGATTAAGGATTAATGATGTGTGTTGTTGACATTAATTCTATGCGTGTATGCTGAAAGAACTATATTTATCCTATCTGTATAGTATAATGCATCATACCTCGTAGAGAGCTTGCATATCATTTGACATAATCTTGAGTGTCATATAATGTGTATTATCACTTTATCAGTTTATTTTTCAAAATAAATATAGAAACTTTGGCATGTCTATGTTATGGATCTGTCTGCATCAGATAGCACTCACTGTACTTGCTGCTTTTTCTGGATAATAAGTTCATTTTAATTGTAATCAATTTTGCATATTATTGTCTCTTTTGTTGCAGCTTTCCGAGATCGTTAACCAAGGAAAGCTGATTTCAGATGAGATAATCATAGATCTGCTTTCGAAGCGACTTGAAGATTCTCAGGCAAAGGGTGAAACAGGTTTCATTCTAGACGGCTTCCCACGTACTCTTAGACAGGCGGTGAGCAATAGATTTTTGATATAGTTAGGTAATGTAATATGTAGTTAGTTATGTATGCTGGTTTACATTACTGGGTTTATTTGAAGGACAGAGTACTTTTCCATGTTTTTCGCAATTTAGTTGCGGCTTTACGTTATTTTTTTGAAACTTCATATTTTATTGAAAATTCACACTTTTTTAATAGAAAATCCCTCTGCCGCCGCAACCTTTGATTTTCTGGGTTGTTTCTGGTACCACATTAACTAATGTAGATGCTGCATCTAGCACAAAGCTCATAGAAAAATCCCCAGAACTCATTCAAAAACGCATGCGTGGGGAACTGCATGCATGAGTTCTTGGGGATTGAATTTCAAAATGATTGGTAAAAAGAAGTGTCCCAGTCACTGTTTCCGAGCATATTCAGTCAAGTCTATCAATTCAACATTACCAACTAAGCAATAATTTTATGATAGAGGTCTATTGCATGTCATGCATCATGGGCAGCGTCGTTTGGTTTGTCTTTGTTGCACTCTCCCTTTATGTATATTACTTAGTTGTATATGTTACTTCTATGATAGTCGATGTATTCTTTCGGACAATGCCATTTGTTTCGGGTTCTTTACCTAGTATCTTGCAGTTCTCGATATCTTTTGATAGTGTTAATTTCATTGTTGGTCCCTCTAATGTGATCCCATTCAGAGTTTGGACCTCTAATGTGAACATCTTGATGTTAGTCGCTAATGTGTAACTTTTGTCATATCGTATCCTCCGCCACCGGATTTTACTAAAATTGGCTTGATTCAGGTCAGACTTGAGGATTTGTCTAAATTTCCCTGCCAAAAGAAAAGTAAAATGAGGCAGAATCAGTTAAGAATAGTTTTCTTTATTATTTTACTAAAAATGCAAAACAAATATTAATAAAAATCCCAAAGATTGAAAAATATACAAGCCTTCTTATTAGAAGGTAGTATCTTAAAATATATAAATTAAAAATAATAAATCGAGACTACTGAAATGAAACAATGCAAAAGAAAAAAAACAAAAGAGGGGAATCTTTTGACTGTAACCCCTTGTCATTAGGCGATTCCTGACCCTTTATGTGAGCCAGAGTCTGTGAGTTGCCACCTCTGGTTAGAGATAACAGGGGCTGGTGTTCCATGTTCAGGAGTACAGGGAGCGGCTTGTATTGAACAGGACAGCACATGGGTCGTGCAACCCAGGTTTTGTGGTTTCACCCGAACCAAGTCTTGGGTGGCGCGAGGTTGCGATGTTTGTCATGCCAGATAATTGCAACCTTTTGCAACTTGGAGATTGTGGCAATCGAATAGGACAGGGAAACAGTGGCTTGTTAGGGTGGGGCCTTTGTGTCTTTTGCTTTTTAAGTTTTTTGTAATTTTTTCAAGTTTTTAGTTGAGGGCATGATCGTGAAACTCTTCAATTTTAAGATGAGTTACGGTGATATTAAGTAACATCTAGCGCAAGAGAGTACAAAGTGACGAAATTCACTTAGTGGAATAGAATCAAGAGTATCGATATTAGAGGTCCAAAATTCAAATGCGATCACATTGGAGAACCAAAAATGATATTTTCATGGCTACTTGGCGCTCCAATAATATAATTTGCTAATATGTGTTATTTTTAGAATTAACTTCAGGAGTAAGCATGTTCATTTCGTTGGTTCCATTTAAGAAGATGCCTTAAATTACAACGGAATTTATGCTTATGCTAAATCTTTATTACAATAGGTAGTGGTAATGTCATTTACAAGTGTAGATGATCGGCACAATAATTCAACACGGTGAAAAATAAAACCCTTGGATAGTGCGTTTATCATCAAATTGTATATTTGGGGTCTCTGTTACAATATGCATCACTAGAGAGAATCTCAATCTCTTATACAAATTCGTTTTCTGACTTTTTAACTCATGTTATTATTTCATGTTATTCAGCACCTTCTGCTATTTCTATTTGTATCTCCTTAAAACAAGGGATGGCCTCTGATCCTGATGTCCGTCACACATCTCATACTTTAGTCTGCATCATTTTTCTTTTTACGCTTCAAGCATTCATGCTTTGATATGGTTCCTCTATTGATGATAGAAAGCAATTTTCTTATCATACTATTTTCGTTTTGTCCTTCAATAGGAAATTTTAGAGGGGGTAACCAATATTGATTTGGTAATCAATCTGAAACTTCGAGAAGAAGCTCTAATTGCAAAATGCCTTGGAAGGAGAATTTGCAGTGAGTGTGGTGGAAATTATAACGTTGCCTGCATTGATATTAAGGCTGAAGATGGAAGTCCAAGAATGTACATGCCTCCCCTTCTTCCTCCCCCACAATGTGAGTCGAAATTGATTATACGGTCTGATGACATGGAAGAAGTTGTTAAAGAACGTCTTCGAGTCTACAATGAATTGGTAATTCTTAAATTTCATTTTTAACTATCTTCAAGTCCAGTTTTTCTTTTTATTTTCAAAATTCATCTTTGTGTTGGTGTATCAGCCAATGTAGAGTTGGCGAATATCTTGGGTATTAGAATATTGTAATTAACTCTAGCTGTAATGATGTACGATATTCGATAAGTAGAAAAGAGAGGGATTCCATTTGCATCAGTTATAAGCATTTAAGATATGATATGCTTTAACGTTCAGGTAATTTTTACTTGCATAAGTTTATATTTTTTAGGGTCAATTGCGTTGAACCCTCCGAAGTATGTGCTCTGTTGCAATGTTCCCAAACCTATCAAAATGTGCGACTTGCCCCCTAATGTATGCTAAAATGCACGAATTGCCTTTGATGCCAAATTAATGGATGAGAATATTGACACGTGTCTAAAAGAGGACAATTCGCACATTTTTCTATAGATCAGGGGTAATTTGCACATTTTAATCGGTTTGGGGTACTTTGCTAAAGACACTGTAGTTTTGGGGGTTTATCAAACTATATAATTTTAACTGGTATGGAAATTTTACAGCATGTGGACATGTGAATAAGGTACCATGAACAACAAATTTAGTCTTTGCTACCAGCTAGCAGTAATACCCCCAAATCTAACAAAGAAAAAAAAACTTGCTTGATGCTTTTCATTTCTCAAAATAGGCCTAGAAAAGTTAAAACTTTTTTTTTTCTTCCGTCTTATTTAGAGTTAAAGATCCTAATTACCTTGTGGCCTTTGATGCAACATTTGTACTGTTGGTAGATCATGGACTGAGACTGAAATTCTGGACTGTTTCACTAAACTAGTATGCTTAATTTCTTGTCTTCCTATGACTGTCTTGGTGCTACGTGACAAATAATGAGAAACAGGGGTCCTTATGTTAGCGAAAATTGTTGTAATCTTACACTACGATTTATCACCTTAAACATGAAAATTGCAGAGTCGGCCTGTTGAAGAATTCTATCGGAGTCGTGGAAAACTGCTGGAGTTTGATCTTCCTGGAGGAATTCCTGAATCCTGGTCAAAGTTGCTTCATGCTCTAAATCTTGATGATCATGATGATAAAAGAACAGCTGCAGCCTGAGTTTTCATAATGTTGCGACACATCCAGTAGTGGAGGAAACCATTCTTTGCACGTCAAATTCATGTGCATATTGTTCCGTGATGCAAAGTATATGTAGTAATAGTTTGCAAAAGTAAGAACCTGATCTGTTCTGTATTCGATCTAGGATGAAGTGATGGGGGTTCTGTCCCATGATTTCATCCAGAGTCTAGATTATAGATAAGCACAGTATAGCTGTTTAGCACATAGTTATATCACAATCTAAGATAGTTTCTTATTTATCGATGTCCTCGGAACTTCTATATTGTTCAGCACATTTTGGTGCAAGGGGAATTTAGACAAGTCTTATTGTTATAATAATGTGATAAATGATTATTGTATTTGATGTTGCTTCTGAGAATTTTTGGTTTTTCTTGATTTTTTGAGTTTACTTGTTTTTGAGGTTTTAGTTTCTCTGGTTTTAAATTGGTGTGCTGCCAAATAAGAAAACTGTGGGGTTATATTTATTGACAAATGGCTTTGTTCATTATTAGTGTATCATTTTAATTATTTAAGAAGGCATTGTTTTGGACTATATCAAATTCCATTCCAAATGCATTCTGCTTTATTTCTTGAAACTATGGCTTTTGTTTTCTGCTCCGCCTTAGTCTTTGGTGTAAAGATCTAGGTCTAAATTACTGCTGAAGTTACCAAGGAGGAATTTTGATTGTTTTGAGGATAATTATATCTGCATCCCAGAAGTTTGATCTAATAATAGAAAGTAGAAACTTCTCCATCCAGTATTATAATGGTCATCTTGCTACTCATATTGCATACTTAACGTGTTTTTCCTTGCTTTACCTGTGTCCACTTATGTTCTAGATCCATGGCGGGTTGCTTATACTTTCTTTCTTGATGGAAACGTTGCAACTGGAACCATTGCCTTTCTGCTGGGGTGCCAGAACTCCATGTATTTTCCTGTTTACACTTTTCGTGTAAAAGCTAAGATAGTGAAGCAATGATGAACATACCTTAGTATATTTATTCATCAGGTGATCATGGAATTTACATAAGTGAATAGCTAGTACCAATCTAAGATGTAAGCAAGTTGTAATGAAGCAATTCATAAATTAACTGTTCCCTATGCTTATAATTTTAAAATGAAGCAGAGAAAACTGACTTAAGAATATAAAACAAAACTGAAGAAAGCTTGAAGATAACTCAAAAACTTCGCAAGAAGGCTGATATATTAACCAAATAACTGCAATTAAACATAGAGCATAACTGCCACTTGTTCCCATAGAAAGTACGAGAGAGAGACGGAATAATGGGAAGAAAAAAGGTCAACATGGAACGAAAAAGCCTTCTGTACTATAATTTCACTAACATCGTAACTACTGTTCAATAACAATTATCATTTATCATACACATTATGATGTACAAGAACTATGACAAAGACTTCACAAATCACAACCTATCAACCCATGATTCTTTCTATTCTTCTTTCTCCATGAATGAACATATGAACAATAAATTTCTATGGTTTCTCTTGATATATTAATATACTAACAGAACCCCAAGATAACTCCAGAATGGTATGTCTTACAGGAAAAGAGAACTTGGGGTCCAAATGGACTTAACTTGTCAATGATATTTCAATTTCCTCTCTCATAACTTGTCGTCTACCTCCTGTACCTGATGACCATTGGTCTCCTCCTTCGCGAAACTTGTATCCTTTCTCTCGTTCAAAGATTTCTCATCAATCAGCTCTTCAAGATCCGATGATTTCCCCTATTGATCAAATTGTTCAAGAGCATGGTCAGCACAATGCAAATTTCAAGTGCTACACTATAAGTTTTACGTACTAGACGTACATAGAAATGAATAAAGGAAATCAAGTGCTATTCATCAATCAAGTCATGAAAAATACGTGAAAGCCTCGGCATGGAAGTTCTGCTAAGGTGTCAGGCAGAAAATTGTTGCCACTTAAATAGTTGTCATAATTTGCTTTGTGGTTTTAGCAGGATTTCGGTGTATGCTCATCCATATAATGGGTTTGGGATTTGAATATAGCCATAAAAGGAAAGTATGATGAAAGTAATTTTGTCCTACCTGATCCCCCACCCCACCCAAGCAAAGAAAAGGAGAGAAAAACCTAACCTTGTTTCTGTCCCGCCATCCAAGTCCAAATGGTATAGAGAGCAAACCAGTCTTTCTTGGTGGAATATCTTGCGTAATATCTTGATTACTTTGCTGCAGCGATCTGAAAATAACACACAAATATGATGCAGGTTCATGTGCATTTTTCTTATAGGCAAGCGAATTATGATAGCCGAAAAAGAAAGGGAACGAGGTTCAAGAGGCAGAGGTACATAATGCCAAAAGAACCTAGCTATAAGGGCTATATCTCATGTTTCAAAGAAAAGGTGGCAACGGCGAGAAAACATTGTAAAAAGGAACGATGAAACAAAAAGAAAAATTACAAGAGACAGGGAATTTGTAAAAAATAGTATAGCCTAACAAAATTATCAAAAGCACTAGTGGACTACCGGGGAGAATGCTGTGCTTTGTTTTGCCCCGACTGGTACTGCAAGGTGGCCTCCAGCATGGATTCTGCCATAATTGCCCTCTTTTTCGTCTCAGCCAATGCCTTTGTTGCTTCTTCATACTTTTCCTACATGAAGTCATTGCTACACTATTACAAAAACTCAGTAAACCTGAATATTAGATTGGACATTTTAAAACAAATAGCCTCCACATAACGGAACGAAAATTTTAGAACATGGTGACCCACAAAAATCACAATACAAGGTATTGAGGTATCATCGCAACAGGCTTCAAAGCAGTTACACATAGCAAATAAGGAAGCGAGGGTAGTATCAAGATTGACCAATAAGTGTTAAGCGGGTTACATAACTTTGTAGTTTTCTCTACAAACGACCGAGGTCAAGAAATGGTATGTGTAAGAAAGATGCAATTGTGCCATTTAAAGCCCTGAGACGGCTAATAACAGCTTGTCTGATGCTTATACTAAAAGTGACAAGAAACCTGAAGAACTTGAGCATTATGTCTCTGCGCAGCAGCATCTTGCTCAGCAAATATGCGAGCATCCTCTGTCACCCTCTGTTCTTGTTCTACCCTCATTAAAATCTGCAAAAGAACCAAAGATGCAATTACCATGTCTGGAAAAATTTGAAACAGATGAAGATAATATTTTCACTGAATCTTTCAGCAGTAGTTGCTCACTTGAAGCATGGCATTCTCTTGTTCCTGCTTAGCAACAAGAACTTGCTGAAGCTCAGTAACTTCTCGCTCTAACTGCTCAACCTAAAGCAACGAACAGATATTCAGCCAAGTTGGATAATCCAAATGAACTTTTGAAGTTGAGAACAATGAAGCTGAATCAGGGACCAAGAATTTTAAATGCAAAAACATAATTCCTGCGTTTTTCAACTAAATATTTCAAATAAAATGCCAGAATCCTACATTATTACACTACTGCAGAGTTAATGGGTATTCATAAAACAAGGACAAGTAGAATGAGGCAAAAATTGAACAGCTGAGAAAGTTGATCTTGTTATATACCCTCGCGCTCAATTGCCGGCGATTATCCTGCTTAACCATCTCCATTAACGCTGTTTCGAGTTCATCAGCTCTGTAAGAGAAGATTAGCAATTATGCTTCACTGACATATGTTATACAGCTCATTCCCACAATTAAACAGCTAAAATGTTTATTTTCTCAATAACAAGAAAAACGAAATCCATTGAAATATATTTTAGCAGTAGCATATGCAGAGTATTTGCATCTTTTCAACTGAGATTAGGTAACACTAGAGCAAACCGCATACCAAATCGTGGTTACCAGTCTGAAATACCATTACTGTAAATATATAAATGATTTAAAACATAAATTGTAAAAGAATGCTGAAAAGCTATAACCTATACTGCCAATTATATTTAAGAAACTAATGCGACGAGTATTGGCTCTAGAACCATTTGTGGTCTTTAATTCTAAAGCTCCATCAACTGTTTAGAACCACGTCCTTCTTTCTTTTTCCCTTAGCTGTTTTTTTCATTATACATCAAGATCAGGAGAGAACAGTAAAAGTACAAATGTTTTTGAACTATTATGGAGAAGGGAAATCTGTGTGTCAAATTCAAGGGGAGCGTGTATGACCTCAGACAAGTTTTTATGTAAGACAAATTTTTAAGTTCAATAGTGAAAAACAATTCCTTTCAATCCAGTTCTCCAATTAGTTAATAGGGTGACAATGCATGACATAAGGAAATGAGTGATTGGAACTCAACAGAAGTAACTACAAGTTTGTTTTCACCTGAGCTCAGCAGATAGTTTTTCCTCCGCCAGCTTGCGCAACTCCACTTTAAGCCACACAACCTGCACACAATCAACAACTTAGACGGTTGCTTTTTTAAAAGAAAAGACAAGAATATGCGCAATCTTTTTCCTTACAAACAGCAAAAATGAGGAACAGTACGTTTATCAATACATAGTGAGCTGATGAAAGAGAAGCTATGCTCCGACCTCTCAAGATTAACCATATGTGCCAAACTAAGAACGATCACTGAAATACTGTCCATTTACATATAATTGACATTGAAAGTACAGAGAAAATACAACAGGCCTTAGTGGAGAAAATAAAATGAAAAACACAACCACAGGAAAAAGATAAATTTTGAAAGAATGGGAGGTGAGCAAGCATATCGATATTATGATGTGATATGTCCGTAAAAAACATACCTGCTCTTGAAGATCTTTGGCAGAATCTATCTCCAAATGGCCATTCAAGCTTGTATATAACCCATCCAAATCAGCAGCTGAAGCATCAATAGCTTCTTGTTTATCAGTTCCAATACCTCTCACAACAGAAACTGGATCCTGTCTGAAACCATAGAGATTTGAAGCCAGGCCATGGGAGTCCCTCCAAATTCTGATTCCCTTTGATCTTTCTTCTAATGAAGCCATGACAGCTGGTCGATGCTTATTTCTTAGGCCTTGTAATATTGACTCGTTAACATTTTGGAAGCCCACGCAAGCTGTCAAGACAAGTTGACTGCTGTCAAAAGTTGAGCTAGCTAGTGACTGGAGTAGCGTGACAGCATCTCCAGCATCCTTGGTTATCACAAGTGCAGGTCCTGCTCAAAACTGAGAGTTAGAGAGCGAAAGAGGTTTCATATAAGTATAAAGCAAACCACCTCATAAAGTACAATTTAATCATAAATGTATTTAAACATAGGCGGAAGTTTCCGCTATAAGTATATAAATTTAATAAGACTGTTATCCATTACCATATAATTCCAGTAAAGCTAACGCAGTTCGGAATAGCATAACGCGAGTTCCTTCAAAGAGAAGCACGTCCCAAACTCTAAGAACTGAAGGCAGATAAAACTCATCAGCTCTAATGGTCAATAATTCAAAATTTGGTAACTTCGAGCTAAGAAGGTCAATTAAAGTGCAAGACATCTGAGAGTAAACTTGATATCTCAACCATAGAACGAGATAACAAATAAATATTGCATAAGATAAAAAGAAGCTGACCACTTTCCCATGGAAGCATATTCACAAAAACTGATAGGAACCATGGCGCAGTCACCCATACCACCTGCACCCCCAAGTAGTCCAGATGGTTCACTATAGCACAAAGGTAAAATGTATCAGAAAGAGATGGTTGAATTGAAGTCTCAACTGTGAATATTTTCCGAAAGAAGAGCCAATGAGAAAACCAACCCAATTTGGGGAATTTCTCACGAACCAGCTCCTCGAGAACAAGTTGGTCAACCTGCCAAGAGAGATTAACACGAGAATACCTCAAACCATCAACTCGTGCTTTCTCTGTTTCCAAATTACTATTATGAATAACGGTCTGAGCAAGTTCTTAGGTCTCAATTTAATTTAAGTAAACGAAAAACTAAGAGCCAAAAGCTAAAGAGTACCTGAGATTCTATCATTTCTTCGGAATAATAGCCATCAAAGTAATCATCTAGAATGCCCATTAAAGTCCTGAAAGTTGAGCATCTTTTTAGATTATGTCCACAATGATAACCCGAAGATGTCCCAACAACCAGAATCCATGCATTTTATACGACGATGGATGCAACATTTAGTTACTCATGAATGTCAAAGAAATTCAGCAAAAAGGATCTACATCAGCGTGCAATGATAAATGAAAGGAGACTTCAACCCACCAAAACGCATTTTCCTCCGGCATCAGAAGCAATAACAAGCCTGCAAAGAAATTCATGGCCTGCATTATCAGATTTTGAAATCAGTGAGATCTAGCTATGCAGTATAAAAGTATGACCTTGGAAACCCATGCATTTATTAATAAAGAAAAATTTTCACCAATGTAGAAATGTTCATCAAAATGCATACACAGACACAAAGCATGATTTTCACTTAACTACTTTTGATAATATCCTGGCGTTGATTAAACAACAAGTTCATATGGACCCCAAAACAGGAAAGATTCTCTGATGCTTCTTCGCATGACACCCAAATAGTTGAAGGAAAGTTACAATCATCAAAACAGGAACTGCAGCAGAATCCTTAATCCAGTTAAGTGAAATAACTTTCAAGTACATAGATGAAGACCCTTGTTGACTTGACCAAGCAGACTCAATCATCAATGAAATTTTATGTAGTTTTCAGAAAAGATTTATGCAACTTTTTCGCCACAATACCTCACAGAATATAAAATCATGAGTATAAAATTCGCAGAATATGGCCCAGGACATATTGGGTTGACCTTGATCCCCTGCGACAGTTGCAGGGGAAAGCCACAAAAATCAGATGGAAAGCTATCATAGGATTAACTTGACACACAGGATTTGTATATAAGCCACGCAGGTTATGAGGGTGGTCAGAAGAGAAGGACTTTAAAGATTGCATAATTTTTTTCTGCTCTGATCAGGTTGGCCTCAAGAGGAAACAATTATTCGATTTGAAAGAGCAGCGTGAATTGAGCACATAATATTAGCAAAAGAAACATCACTTTAAAATGAGCCTGACAAGTTCCTACTTCCTACAGCTGAACAATCATATTTTAAGAAAGTAACCAAGACTACAAAATTCCATTGTTAAATAACATGCAGAAATTTTGAATCCTCTTGAATAAAGTACCTGACAGTAACCAACAGAGGGATTATGACGGGCATAAGCTGTAAGCACACGCCTTAATGCATTTCTACCATCCTCATCCAAAGCAGGATGACCAGGAAAAGTTCGAGGCAAATCCTGCGTTTTGAAAGTAATTAAGTTGGATGTCTAGTGGCAGTTTTACTTCAAATATATAGAACTACCAGTATTAAAGTGACTTCACAGGTAATGAACAATGAATTAACCTTCTCTATCTGGCTTTTCCATTTCTCAGGAACACCAACACACTCTTTAATTGGCTCCTGATTCTTCTCCTCCTGTTCAGTGGCTTTAGTATCTACATGAGCATCCGGATCAAGCAGATTCTGATAATACTTCTCCACTCGACGCGCTCTAGCACCAACAAAGGCTTGCCACAACTGTGATCCAGAAAAGATTTAATGAATACAATGAATTGAACATATAATATTGATAATTCTAGACCAATCAGTCTACCTCTCCCCTGAGTGCCATGGGGAGCCCTCCTTGAACAAGACATTCCAGTTCTTCCTTCAGAGGTGGTAGAGATTTTGGACAAGTAGCACGGCCAGTAGCCTCAGTAACTGAAGCAGAGATAATATCGGCTAAAGGGATTTCTTGACTGATATCTGATTCTGATCTCTCCAAATCATAAAACTCTTCCTCAGAGTCCTCTTCAGATGCTCCCTTTCCAGGTCTAGCCTCTTCAATCGGAGAAAGTTGCTTTCCCACAGCGGTCTCATTTTTAGTCAAACTAACCTTCTTTTTCAGACGATAACTCATAATATCCTCCACGGCACGAAGAGATGGTCTGATCTCTGTCCATATGTGGTTTCTGTGATCTTTTCCCTCTGGTGCAGATAGCACTTCTCTATTTTCTCCAATCAAACTGTTGAAGCAGTTTGCATTGTCAGCAGTGGCACCATTCTGCGAGCTACTATCATCTTTTATAGTAGATGATTCAGTGTGCAGCTTTATAGTGTCATTGTCTTCAGATGGCGGATTAGCAGTCTCAGATTGCCTTTCCAGGAACTCCTTCCACCTAGTTGACCTTTCCTCCTCTTCCTCCTAAAAGCACAATATCAGTTGGGAAATATAATTAGTGTAAAACGAGAAAAAGAAGCAGGGATCACTGTGATAATTAATGATAAAAGAAAAAAAAAATCTTGAGCAACAAACAAGTAGGTACTGGAAAACCTGGTAGATACTAGCATATTTGCGGTATCTCTGGAAATGCTGAGGTCTCACTGCAAACCCATAAGCATCCCTGTCCACAAAAAAATTGAGTTAGTTGCATACTTAGTATCAATTATTTCTGCTCGAGAGGAAAGTCTAGCCTTTCTTTTAAGCTTACTTATTTTATGGTAATACATCTATCTATCTACACACACAGTTACTGTGATACAGCTGCATTTACGTTGCAGCATCACAAGTTTTTCTTTCAGACATGGAGATCAGACAATCTGGCATGTAAATCATGAGATTGCAGAAAGAAGAAATGCAATGGCAGTAATTAATAATACATTTCAACCAGATAATTCTATATCCCTGCACCACCTAACCATAATTTGTAACCATTCTTATCATCTTATTCACCACAATAGGCCTCCAAAGACCGCAGGCTCGGATCAACAAAAATATATATTTTTAGTTAAACGGCAGTAGCATAGTCTCACTGCTGTCTACTTTACTACACCTGGTTTCACATTCCAACTTTACTACCTCATAATTGAACTAAAGAGAAGGTCCTTTTTGTGGGATAAAGTCCCGAATAATTTAAAAAACCTTGTCTTGAATTGAGTAACGCCATGTTCTAATGATTACTCTCAAGTTTCAAATTATATTATCAATCAAGAAACTACTTAAAATTAAATTAAGTTTCAAAATCTTAATAAACAAAAAAAAAAAAAAAAGACTTTGAAACGTTTGCTTTCTTTTAAACTGTCGGTATAACCAAAGTAATGAAAAAATCCGAAACCAAAAGGATGATCTTTAAAAAAAAATAAAAAATGATTCCCATTTGCAAGTACTACTAAACTAAACGTGGGAACAAAACAAAAACAGAAACAGAAATGAAAAAGAAAACGATAAAAGATTTGAAGACAGAAAAACAAAAGTGGGAAAATGAAGAGAGCGCCTAGTCTACCTCTTGTGATCGAAAGAAACAACAGAATTCTGGTTCAGGACAACTGCTGCTGGTGACGTCACCACCGCTTTCATTTTCGGACAAAACGATGTCTAAATCCCAACTGCAAAAGATCACTTTCTTGTTTTTTTTTGTCTGAATATTTGATTTTTCAAAGACTGAGGAATTGAATGGGTCAGCGAGTAGGCAAACTGCAGAAGAGTGTTTTATTACTTATATGAGAGTCGTAAAGTGAGTCATATTTGTGCAGTTTCGCGGTATATGATTGATATAAATCACATGGAAAGTGCGAGTTTAGCGTCATACAAAAGTGCTATTTTATTACCGGAGAAAATTGCGTAAAACTCCACTCTATTTTTTTTTATTTTTTTTTCCATTAAACTCCGGCTTGTATTATTTTTATTGTTATTATTATTATTCTTTTTCTTTTTCATAAAACTCCCCGTATTACCAAAAACCCTTCAACAAATTTTCATTGTAACCAAAAAATTAATGAAAGTTACGTGTTATGTCAGTTATCATCTATGTTGCATAGACACTTCTGAAAATTTGATGATGCAGTGTTCAACACCGACATGCTTCCCGAATGTTCTATATTGCTTTAAATATGAATGAAAGAAGGTGCTCAATTTCGCCTTTAAGTCTTCATAGTAGAAGTATAATGATTTGATTTCATACAAAATAGAGTGGAAGAACATCCCATAAATTCAATTTACCAAACAATTTTTGTAAGAATGCTTGAGCTCAAAATAAAATTAAAAAAATAACACATTGAACGGAGAGCAAATGACCATAGAAGAGGAAAGTAACTAGAACTATATATGGAAAACAAAGAAAGAAGAAAGAAAAGAAATCAAGAAGGGAGAAAGTATAAAGTAAATTAAATAAAGAAAGATTTGGAAAATTAAGAAATGAGAGAAAAGACTATTCCCAAAAGGAAAAATAAGATATATGTGGAATGTGGCGAGAGATGGGGGAAAAAGATGAAACAAAAACAAAACGATTAATATCTTTATAAATATTTGATTTGGCTTATGTAATTTGACATCATTATTATAAAAATATATATCAATCTTCTATATATGTATCTAATTATTAATTTGAGCAATATGATTTTAAAACTATATCAATGATAAAAATAAATTTGAGCCGTGTTTCTAACGTGTCATTCGTGCAATATCAAACACATGTGTACTGCTACGCAGATGATCATTTTTGGCCTCCTAAAAGAATATGACCATAACTCTTTTGTTGTTTTGTAAAACCTAAAATTAATCCCTTCAGACAAAACGTTAAACAACTTTACCGCGCTCTCTGCAGTCTTCCGTTAAAAGTTAAAACGGACAAAGCATTTGGTGCAGATTTTTGACAATAATGTTTTTTTTTTTTTTTGCAGAACAATATAGTATGAGGGGCTTTGTGTAGATTTTAAAAAGTACAGTGGCGTTTTATGCATTTTGCCCCTGATATCATCACATTCATAGGCACGAAACTCGATTGCGAATTGTGCGAGTTGAATTGAGTGAATTTACAGGCAAAAAGGTGATCACTGATCATCATTCATGCATCCCAATTTTGCACTTGGCACTTTAGTTGGAAACCGCAAAATGAGCATAGGGGTTCTTTCACGTGACATTGTGCACCAAATTCAATTTTGTTACATTCGACTGGAGTAATTTATACTTTTTCATTAGTTAAAAATAAATTTGACACTGAAATTGATGTGCCGTACTATAAGATTATATATATAGAACACTGCATAAAATGAATGTCAAACCTCGATTATGTTAATAATTTAGGGTAACTTGAACCATAAATCTCTTGCATGGATCCAAATTCTTAAATTTCTCGTGTTTTTTACTCGGTAGGAGCGAAATATGTAGATATATTTTAAGTTCCAATACTATTTCGCAAGTTATACGAGAATTCTAATTTCTTTTTCGAAATATTACGAAAAAAACCCCAAATAAATTATAAACATGAGTAGTGTTGTGAAATAAGTTATGTTGAATTCAAATCAAAATCGAGACTTTATGTTATCATGAGTTATGATGCAACAATATGCTGACATAAAACTATAAACACGAAAAACAATAAAAAAAATTCAGAGAAATTGGTTATTTAGTTCGTCACAGTAGCCACTTCACAAGATCTAGAATTTTCGGGGTTTTTTTTTTTTAACTTTGTTCCCTTAATGAGTATTGATTCCATCTTTGGTCCTCTATTGAATTTTTTTGTAACTTTAGTCTCCTAATAGAAAAAAGTGTTGTCTTAAAACAACAAAAGAGGCGTGCGATTTCAGAATCGCGACTTCTTTCCCACATGAAAACAACCCTCATGTGACCACGTGCACAACACGTGATTTTTTTTTGCCAAAAAACACGATTTCGGTAGAAAAAATGATCAAGTATGAATTGTAAGACAAATTAGAGGACCAAAGTTGCAAAAAAAATCAATAGATGACTAAAACTGGAGTCGGTACTCGAGAGACCAAAGTTGAAAAAAACCCAGAATTTTCTCACTAAATAAGTTACATATAAGTAGGCTATTTGTAATAAGAATATAATCACAACTAAATATTTACATAAATTTTGCAATTCCCAATTAAGTAGGGTCTCCGCAATTCCATTTAATTGAGTCTCTCCAACTCCCACGATTTGTAACCCAACAATATTGACTATAAATAATTCTACAATATTTGAGCACTAACTGTATTTATTACCTCTTTCTTTTTTTTTTTCATTAACTATAGTCATACTCATACCCCTTACTCATACAAGGGCAATTTGTCCAACTTGATCAAAACTATCTGATTCTCCTTAAGTTTCTGGCTGACACCACCACTGCATTGCCCATCATTTCTTCCTAAAATAAAGTTGCTAGTCCTTGTAATGTAATGTTACTACTTTACTAGTTACTAGTAACTTTTGAAACTTCAAGACTCATTTGTGTTATTACAAAACAAAAGTAATCAGGATTCAGCAAAAAGTGTTTATATTATTCAAAAAGAATAAGCCAGCATTCTCTGTTTCTCAGCCTTCAACCCTCCCCGGTTTCATATGCCAGTCAGCAACAAATCTCAATAAAAAGTTCCGTACGCTTCTTCCTGGCATAATCATTAACATTCCCAAGTGTAATGAGATCCCAAAAGGCAACTCTATACATATATGTCTTTCCTTTTCTTCTACATTCATCAAATGAAACTCAACAGAGAAGAAGCAGAAAGATATACTAGGTATTGGCATCTCCTGGAGAAATCCCACCTCCTTTTACTGAAATAACAGGACCTCGGAAAGAGCTCCGACTAATCAAACGGCTGTCCAGAAAGAGAACTATCACCGTTATGTCGTCATGAAAATGCCGTCTCACTCCCCTGTCTACTTTCTTCAGGTCACCGTATCTCATTTCTCTTTTCTTTGCTGCTTCCTTAATTGCGGCTTTCACAAGTTTTCTGGCAATACCCTGCCGAATCGTGGAAAGATTTTATTTATAAAAACAGTTCAAGGATAGTAACAACTTTCAAAAAGCACAAAACCATATATTGCTAGTCCATGCAATCATAAGCTAGCCATTGCCACACATATTCAGATAAAAAGAAGGATCATAACGAGCAATTAACAATACTAATATTTGTGATTAATGTGTTTAAAGTTAATTATTATCAATATAGACAAGACACACTGTAGAGTGGGGGTGGGGGGAATAGAGGGTGGAGCAGGTTGAAGAAGCATAACATAGGGAAAAGAAAACAGAAATGAGAAGCAAAGGTTATGGAGAAAATCCTACATTGCGCTGAGAGTTGTTGACAATGTCGACTGCTTCTTGATTGCTGAGGTGCTCCCATAGGCCATCTGAAGCAAATATAAGAAACTGATCTTCCGGATAAAGTTCCTGAACAAGTATTGTAGGCTCAGCCAAAAGGATTGGTTTCTCAAAAGGATCCGAAAGTCTGAATTTGGGCAACAAAGGTTCTTTATTGAACTCTGCTTTCTTCAAGTAAGCATCGCCAATTGATCTCGAAATCTGAGAGAGAATAAAACTCGTTAACAAGCAGAACAGTTGAACGAATTTACTTAGAACATGTTTTCAATCATAAATAGACATGCTCTCCACTCAAATGGTTTTACAAAAAGCCTATTCCTTATTCTTTACAATGCACAGATGATAACAGGAGATGAGGGCGAACGAGTTCTTCACTACTCTAATCCCACAAGTGATGTCTTCTATATCCATGCAAGACTCAACTTGAGCAAGTAAGAGTCGTTCTTCTTTATCTTTTCAAGTTTCCAACAAATCATTACTCATCGGCGACCATTAATATTTACGTGACATTCAAGAGAACCATTAACCATCATAGACCGCATGAAAGAATAGAGCTACACAATTGATCTTTCAGTTGTACAGTTTTATGTAATTATGAACGAGGTTAAAATTTATAACCAAGACGTATCCATAAAACAGAAATGAAGAACCAGAAACGACCCAAAGAAAGTGGTTTCCACAAAGGCCGGACTCGAATATAAAGCTAATAAAAGCAATGTTATAGTAGCTTAACAAGAGATGGCGAAATGAATGAAAAACAAAGTCACCTGAATAATACCCTTCACACGCCAAACCTTGTGCTTTAAAACAACAATTTGAGGATCATCAGGATGCAATGAGCGTAACTCCTCTCGAACAGATTCCAAACTTGCATTGTGTTCAACTGATAATTGCACTGCTTTGACGTATTTCTCGGCCTTATCTAATCTTCCTAACACCACCCTAGAATCCCCAGCATTCGCAATGTATAGCAGTCCCCTGCATATAACACCCACCAAACAACATGATCCCACTGAAGCAATTTGTGGTTTAATTTCCCATTGCTTTTTTACCAAAGAAAGAAATTCTTCCTCCGTTGCCAAGTATGCATTTTTTATAACATCAGCAGACATTTCTTGATTGTCTGATGTGAACTCTGCATCACGAATAGCTGTCAAGTGAGTAAACATATGCATTAGCAAGCTTCAAAGTTTTTGCTTGCAGGTAAACTCTTATATTATCTTTTCCTAGTGCTTCCATTCAACCATAAAATATATTGGTAGCAGCAAAATTAGATTCCCATGATTCCATCCCCGACTAAATAAAAGGATTACCTAAAAGTTAATTGGTCCACAAAGGGCACCATAATTCTTATATAATGATGGGAAAAACTCTTTCGAAGCATCTTTTACACCGAAAAACCCTATCCTCACTATTCAAAGTTTAACAAATAAGATTCTCACTTTGAAAGCGAAAAACTGCTCTTCAAGTTCCACAATAACCATCCATCAGTGAATAACATGGGGAACACGACGCAGTTCAGCCAAAGTGAAGAAAACCAAAGCTCTGTGATCTCATAAGGGGAAGAAAAGTAAAAACACATTCCAAGTAAACAAGAGAAACATCGACTTGCACTCCAACTAAGTATTTAAACAGACAAGTCCACCGAAACCGACACTAACAATCAACAAAATAACAGCATATATTGAACAACATAATTGACATAAATCACAAAATCCCAAAAAGCAAGCGAAGAGACATACTTTTAATATTTTCAAACAGACGATTGCTAATAAACTTGGCAGCTTCAGGACCAGCATGCCCATCATAAACTCCGACAAACGTCCCTTGAGGACCCGACTCCACCGAGCTCATCGGCCCCGACTCCAGCTGGCTGTGGTCCTCCACTATATTATTGGCTTGAACAACTGCCATCGAATACTCCCCATGAACGTGATATCCCAAATCTTTGTACCATAACAAACCATCCACCTGACCACTAAGATCACCTCCTCTATTACTGCAACTCTCGCCTTCGTTCTCCACCGCAGGTCTCCAACACGGAGTCACAAACTTCTTCCATTTAGGAGTCACCATATTCACATATTACTTATCACAATCAATCAATTCACTAACACAAAACCGACAATCGTCGATACTTATAAATTATGCCAAATCTTTTCAACCACAACACAAACCACAGTTTTCAATCCTATTTGTTCCCTATAGCTCCAAATTCACATCATATGATCGGCCATTAAATATTGCAGGCACCTTTAATCTGTACAATGCACAAAAAAACAACAATAAAATTAATCTAAAACCGCAATTTTTTTTCCCTATTTATCTACATTACATACATTCGCTAAAAAACAAAACCGATTAATTGAGTTCAAAAGCAAATACATTGTATGTAATACAAATCACAATTAACACAAAAAAAAAACGGAAAAAATTAACAATCATCACCTCGTATTGGAGATTCTCAATCATGAGGACGACACCTCGAGAAAAACCATTGCAGATTGATTATTGAATTGAATATTCAACGGATTTGAAGAGAAAGAGGCTGATTAATTGATTATTATTATTATTATTATTATTGAACGGTTTTTTTTATTTCTAATATAACGTCACAAAAAAAGGGATAGATTAGATCAAGAGAGAGAAAAAGAGATGGAGATATAAAAAGAGATGGAGATATAATGGGCCAGTGATAAATATATATAACAAACTTTTAATGGGCTTTTTTTTTTTTTTCTTTTTTCCTTTTTTGCTGATATTGGGTTTGGGATTTTGGAGATTCTGTTTCTGTTTTTATACGAATTGAGATAGATGGCTGATTTTACCAAAAAGGCAACAAAGGACAAGCCTTTTAGGCAACTTTTTCTCACCCCATTCTTTTGTTATTATTATTTCTTTTTTATTTTATTTACCTATTTTTTCCATTTATATACACGTTACGGGAAAACAATATTCAAATGATTCCATAAATGGGATCTATTCAATAGTAGTCGATCTTTATTGGTTAAATTGATCTCGAGAGATCTTTATAGTGTATTGAATTATTGATAAATATATTTGCGTACAGGTCTGCTATACTCATTGGTAAATTTACACAGGTCTCATACTCTTTTGAGATTTATCTTAATTCCTATTATCATAGTGAAATATGACTCGACATACAATAGACATCATAAAAAAAATAGACGGCGTCTTTGCACCAATTTTCTTTTAAATGAAATATAAGTCAATCGTCAAATGTTCAAATGGATAATTTGTACGCGTATACTGTATAATTAGTCAACGGGTAGCCTATATAATTATAAGCCATTTGTACAAGAAACAAAAACATGTCTAAACTCAAAAGTCAGATATATCTACGGATTAAAATATCTACGCATAGCCAACGACCCTGGAGCGTGTATACGATTCTCATGTTGTACGGATACGGAGACATGGGTACGTTACGATACGGATACGGGGACACAAATTTTTAAAAAATTATAAGAATACGGTAGGGCATAGATACTTCTATTTATTTATATAATTATAATAATTATATAACAAATTTATGTGCACCCTATAATTCCAATAGACAAATTTACCATTTTAGCATTATATTTTAAAATTTAAATAAAAATAAATCTTAGGTATAACTCCTATTCATTATAAAGGAGCTTTGAAGAAGAATATTGTAATAAAAAATTTATTTAAAGGTAAAAAAAGTTCTCTCAATCTAAATTAAGAAAATTATATCTTATATACAAGATTGGAAGTCTCATACTTTCTATTTTCTTTACTATTCTAATTTAATGTTACTAAATTTTAATATATAATAGGGGTTGATGCTGTGTCGAAAATGGTCGGATACGTTGTTGAAAGGTATTCGACACGGGTATCCATAATTTTCTTTTATATTAATTATAGATACGCCACGCGACGCGTCCAATACGTATCGAGGAGTATTCGAGGAGTACTGGTATCCGATAAGTATCGGATACAGGTACGTGTGATTTTTTTAAGTATCCGTGCAACATAGATCTCATGCTTGCAGAGTAATTTCGAGATTATCCATTTTGGAGTCGGACAATCTTTACACTTCCAGGTCCCACCCTTTTCAGATTTTTTTCAATTGTCACTTAATGAGCACTGACTCCATTTTTGTTCCTTTATTGAATTTTTTTGCAACTTTGATCCTCTAATTTGTCTCATAATCCATACTTGATTCCTTTTTCACTGAAATCGTCCTTTTTGACCAAAAAAATCATGTCATGCACGTGGTCACATGAGGATTGTTCCCATGTGGAAAAAAAGTCGCGATTTTGATATCGCACCCCTCTTTCTTTGATTTAAGAAAATTTTTTGCTCTATTAGAGGATTAAAATTGTAAAAAAAAATAGGGAACCAAAAATAGAATAACTCATTAAAGGATCTAAGTTGAAAAAAACCACCCTCTTCTGGATTTCGAAGTCAATTTCTTATTCACGCGTTGTTAATTGCATGTATTATAAGTAAGCGCATTCGAGATTAACACAAAAAGCCTTGATAGCTAGTATTAATGACGATAATAATCCTACTATAATATACAGTTCTACTCAATATTCAATTTGAATTCCATAGCCTACATACTTCGTGAGAAATAAAATATAGACCACAAAAAAGTTAAGTTAATATATACCAGCACGTAAATTTTGTCACTTGTGTGGTTGGATAAAACATTATATAAAATGCGTGTCCATGAAATATTATTAAATGGTTTTCTTTTCCTTGATAAAATCAAAGAATGTATATTCTCTAGATTCCAAAAGAAACGATTCATTTCAACATATATAGTTTCTACTAGATACACCAATTACTAATTCATTAATACTGGAAATTAAATTAATATTATAATTATAAAGTTCAAAATAAAAGGTAGTAGTGTTGGAGATTATATACATAAATATATAAATGTCAATCCTCTCTACAAGCTTGAGATTTTAGAGAGAACGACATTCAATATGGTATCATAGCTCAGGAAAAGAGGAGGTCCTGGATTCGAATCACACCGCCACCCACTTAACAAAAATATGACACATAACAAAAATATTTACTGCCTACACGTGAGGGGGCGTGTTGGAGATTATATACATAAATATATAAATATCAATCATGTCTACAAGCTTGAGCTTTTAGTGAGAACGACATTCAATATGGTATCAGAGCTCAGGAAAAGAGGAGGTCCTGGGTTCGAATCCCACCGCCACCCACTTCACAAAAAATAGCACGTGTCAGGCGTAACAAAAAGATTTAGAGCCTGCACGTGAGAGGGCGTGTTGGAGATTATATACATAAATATATAAATGTCAATCCTCTCTACAAGCTTGAGCTTTTAGATAGAACGACATTCAATAAGTAGTGCGAAAATATGACATTTGTATTCAGAACGTTTTAACTTAAAACGACTATGGCCAATTACATATACTTGCTTGTGGGGCTATAGTAACAGCCTTGTAAATAAAGTAAATTGAGAAGAACTAGAGATGGACTGTGGGGTGGCTCAGCCTAGCCCGACTCAGTCGGAAAAAGCCTGGTCTACACACATTTTTTCTGCCCGATCTTGGCCCACATTCTTGATCGGACAAATTGGGCTCTGAAATTTGGGTCAGAGTAGGGCCAGTCCAGTCCCATGTGTGGCTAGCCCATTTTTCACCCTTTTCTGAAAAGGCCTAAGCGATAAGCTACTAGGCCCAACTCATCGTCTAGGCGTTGTCAGAAATAGGCATGTCAATGGTAGGGTCTTATCCTTATCCCTCATCGCCTAGGCGTTGTCGGAAATAGGCATGTCAATAGTTTATCCTTACTCTTACGCAAACCATGCTAAAAACCAAATTTTTGCTTTGGAGAACCTTATCCTACCATTACCCTTACCCTGTTTGGACCATGAAATTTAGACCCTTACCTTACCGGACCCAAGGATGCGGTCCAACCCAAACCCATTTTTTTTTCTTCTTTTTTCTTATTTCCTTCCTTACATGTCGTTTGTGAAATTTTTTATCGTGAATTGTTTCGTAATTTATTGTCCTAACTTTCTCTCATGTAGATTGTTTTTTACTATATAACATAAAATCATACAATACAATTACAAATTGACGAGCCAACAAAATATTATTAACGTGTTCATTGTGTAATTTATGGATGATACACTCGAATTTTACATTGTTTTTTTTTCGACGTATTTTTGAGTTCATCTGTAATTATTTTGTAGGCAAAAAGAGAAAAAGTTATATTAGTTTTTAATTCTACGAGTACGGGACAAAAGGTGAGTATTGTTTATTTTAAAATTTCTTGTCTATTCTTTTATGTTTCATACATTTTTCTCATTTTCAAAATGTTTTCAATTTTTAAATACATGAAACTAGTCATCAAAATGAAGTTCGAATCCATATCAATAATGTCATCAAAAGACTAAAAGAAATATTAATTAAGAATCTTTTACAAGAAATTAAAAAAGTAAGGGTCTAAGACTCTAAACCTTGGCCTATTTTCAAAATTTTTATGGCAAAAGGCAAGGGTCTAAACCCTGACTGGTCTTGTAGACAGAGTCTGAGTCTAGACACTATCTTCAATTTTAAGGTAAGACTCAGAATAAGACCTTAACATTGACATGTCTACTTGCAAGCAACAATGCTATATATAGAGCATTGGTTGTCTTCTCCCCTTCTGTCATTTTTTCCCCACTTACTAATTTCCATCTTATCATGTTGTCGTTTTTAAATTTCAATATTTAAAATTGACAAATCCTGTAAAGTATTTGAAACACTTACTTGCATATTATTTATTAATTTAAGCAATAGAAATCTATAGTAGAATTACATATTATTGTTTTTTTCTTTATTATGTGTATATGGATGGTGTGATATGAGAATTAAAGTCGACAATCAACAAAATGAAAGTTTGTTATGACGAATATTTCTTGGATTGCACAAATCTTTCCTCTCACTAGGAACTTTTCTCTCATCTCTCTCTAGGATTTTTCCTACTTTCCTTTCCAACGGTTACTTTCTCTTTTTTTTACCGTTGCTTGTTTCTTCTTCGGCTCTCCTTGTTTTCCTTCGCTGATCTTTCCTTGCTGTCCGTTTCTCTTGTTTGCTATGGAGGACCCAACATAAATCCCTCCACTACTATTATCACCAAAGTTTTAACTTCCAAAAAATCGATCAATTTCACGGCATTACAAAACACACTAGCTGAGGCATGGGGCCTTAGATATAAACCAAAAACGAAACCTTTAGACGCCAAAACTCTGGGGGTTCTTTCTCAACACCAGCGAAGAGGCTACAAAGGTTATTGAAAGAGGACCATGGAATTTCAGAGGCAACCTTGTACTGGTGAATATTTGGCCAGAAGAGAAGGCGTACACTCAGTTGCAGCTCAAGTTCACGGAGTTCTGGATACACTCATCAAATATTCCAGTGTGTTTCATCACCGATAAAGTTGTAAAAATCATCGAAAATTCTGTGGGAAATTTCGTATCTTGTAGTTTGGGGAATAATAACAGATGGAGCAAATCCATCCGTATCCGTGTCAATCTGGACACCACGAAGACGCTTGTTGACCAAGTGGTCATTAAAAATGGCGACAAGAATCCTATAATAGCTGATATCAAATATGAAAGACTTGGAGTTTTTTGTTTCTGCTGTGGGAAAATTGGACACAAATTATCAGAATGTGAGCCTGAAGAAGGGTTATCTACACCCGTAACAGCTCAATTGATTGAATCATTCGGTCTATGGCTCAAGATTGAAAACAATCGACCTAATCCAAAAGGAACACCGGGAAATTCTATCTTCAAAGATCTGACAGAGGAATACGAGGGTATAAGTATCGGCCCGATGAATTATCTTTTTTCAAGTGATATTCTGGATAAACCTTCCACAGAAACGCAGAATTGTCAGGGTCTTGTAACAAAAAAGACAACGTACCACAGGAGAAAGGGAAAAATAAAACAGAGATGGAGGAATTGAACATGGAGAAAGATCAGGCAAAAATTGGAAATACCAATGAGATTGGGTCCAACGTTATCAACAGCCCAGAACTAAATGTGAAAACCAACAGGGTTATTACATTTCACAGTGCTCTGGATCCGGAAACTATTAAGATTAACTTCGAGGAAGATACAAGTCCTCCTATAGTGAGACCAATAACTCAAATCTCACGTTTTCCAGGGCCTAATGCCTTCCCCTCTCCACTGAAATTCTTCAAAATGCTCGAAAAGAGGGGTGATAAGAGAAAAGCCCAATTCACTGAAGGAGTGATGGAGAAAAAGATCAAATGTCTTCTAGAAATCGAAAACCAGATGATTTCTGGTAACTTGCTGAATCTCTCGATTGGAAACAAGGAAGTTGATCACAACAGAATCAAAAAAGACTACGAAGTGGACGAAGTTGAATCAAATGATGAAAGTGATGCCGAGGTTATCCATATTGTTGAGGAAACAACAATCATCAGAAGAGTGAGATCATTCAAAAGGAAAAGCAATATGCATGAACCGAAGCAGAGTTTAGTTATTGAAGAATTGGAAGAAAGCTCAACCTCTAATCCAAATTGCGCGGCCCCAGAGGGGGAGCATCAATGAAAACACCAGAGATTTTAGGGTGGAACTGTCAAGGCGCGGCCAAGCCTTCGACAGTGAGGGCGCTTCGTTCCCTTATTAACTCACATAGGCCTGATATCCTGTTTTTTAGTGAAACTAAAACCAAAAATTATGATTCTATTATTAAAATGCTCTTAGCCTCTAACTTCTCTAATTACTTTTTTGTGGACCCTTGTGGTCTTTCAGGAGGTTTAGGAATTGCCTGGAATGGGAATCTGGACCTTACTATCAGACATCATAGTAAATGGTTTATCCATGTTTCTTTCTGTTATCCCTGTGATGATAATCTGTGTTTCTTTACAGGTGTGTATAGCCCTTGCAAGAGTTCCAATAAAGTCAGATTCTGGAAAGAGATTGAGAGTTTAAAACCTCTCAATGATGAAGCTTGGGTGTTGTTTGGTGATTTTAATGAGATTCTAAATCAGGGAGAAAAACAAGGAGGTAATGACTTTACTTCATCTTCTGTCAATCGTTTTGATGCCTGTATTAGTAATTTGGAGCTCATTGACTTGGGGTTCACTGGTAAGAAATTCACCTGGAATAACAAGAGGACAAGATGTGCAAACATTCGAATGCGCCTTGACAGAGCTCTTGCTAGTTCTAGCTGGATTATTCAATTTCCTTTTTCCCAGGTATCTCACTTACCTCCTTTTAAATCTGATCATATACCTCTCTTGCTGAAACTTGATAATAGAGATAAAGGTGTCAAAAAGCCATTCAGATTTGAAAATATGTGGACCAGAAGACCTGATTGTGGTTTAATTGTTGAAAATAGCTGGTCTTCTTTTATTTCTGGTTCTCCTTTGAACATCCTTTTTAACAAAGAACTGAATACTAGTAGAGAGCTTTCATCTTGGAATAAAAAAACTGTTGGAAATATTCATTCTAAGAAACTGCTTATTTTGAGTAAAATTGAGAATCTACAAAAATTTGATTATTCTGTGGATACAAAAAAGGCTATGATGGGTCTGGAGAATGACCTTGATGATATCCTCAAACAAGAAGAGGACTTTTGGGCTCAAAGAGCCAAAGAGCATTGGGCCAAAGAAGGAGACTCTAACTCCAAATTCTTTCATCTTTCAACTGTGATCAAATCCAAGAGTAAGCAAATTATGTTTATTAAAGATGAAGCAGGGATTAAACACTCTAAGAGAGAAGAGATTGGTAAATGTTTTGTGGAGTTCTTCTCTTCACTTTTCTCATCTGATCTTGATGAGACTAATCTTCCTTTCCCTCCTGATTTGCTTGGTTTATTTCCCAAAGTCATCACTGATGTTGATAATGAGGGTCTTTGCAGTATTCCTACTGATAAACAGATAAAGAATACCCTTTTTGGTTGTAGCTCTAACAAGAGCCCTGGCCCTGATGGCTACACGGCTCATTTTTTCAAGTGTTATTGGCATATTGTGGGCAATGACTTCACCAAAGCTGTCAAAGCTTTCTTTTTGAATCAACACACACCCTTGAATTTTAATCATTCTTACATTGTGTTAATTCCTAAAGTGCTTAGACCTAGTAAAATGGATAACTTTAGACCTATAAGCCTGTGTAATGTGGTGTACAAAGTTGTTTCTAAGATTATTGCTTGCAGATTCAAAACTATCCTTGACAAAGTTATTTCTCCTTTCCAATTTGCTTTTGTCAAAGGTAGGCCCATTCATGAAAATAATATCATTAGTCATGAGATGATGCATTACCTAAATTTTAAGAAAGGTGAGAAGAAATTCATGGCTGTCAAGGTGGACCTTTCTAAAGCTTATGATAGGGTTGAATGGCAATTGCTCTTGTGCATTTTAAAGAACATAGGGTGCTCTAATACTTTTTGTGTTTGGGTTCTTAAATGTCTAAAATCTTGCAGTTTCTCTGTTATGGTGAATGGTGCTCCTTTTGGTTTTTTTTAGACCTTCTAGAGGCCTTAGACAAGGGGACCCTTTGTCCCCTTATTTGTTCATAACTTATGTTGAACTCCTATCTAGATTGCTGGTCAGAGAAGAGCAGAAAGGGCTTCTTAATGGCATCAAGATCAATAGAGCTAGCTGTCCTATTACTCATTTGTTATATGCTGATGATATCACTTTCTTTTGCATGAACAATTCTTCTAATGTCAAAGCTATTAATGAGTGCCTTGAGACCTTTGAATCTTGAGGAAGCCAGATTCCTAATAAGAATAAATCTTCAGTGCATTTTAGTGCTAATACTGATTATACCTCAAAGCATTTTGTTCTTGTTGATTTGGGGTTTAAAGAATGTAATCATAAAAAATTACATCTTGGAATACATTTCTGTAAACCAAGAAGAAAAAAGAAAGCTTTTGATCATATTCTTACTAAACTCAGAAATTCTTTCTCAGGTTGGAAGAGCAAGATCCTACCTCAAGCAGGAAAATCTGTGCTTATTGAAGCAGTTGCTCAAGCTATTCCAGTATATCAGATGACAAACTTCCTACTTCCTGTCTCTATCACCAACACAATTGATAGCATGATCATGAGATTTTGGTGGGGAGAAAACACTAATCACAATATCCTTCCTCTTAAAAATTGGAATAGTATCTGTCTGCCCAAGAGTGAAGGAGGGCTGGGGTTCAGGAAAATGCAAGATTTTCAACAAAGCATTGGTTGCTAAGCTTACTTGGAGTGTTACTACTGATGAAAACAAGCTTTGGATCCACATTTTCAGAGAAGATATGTTAAGGATAAAGATTTCCTTACCATGAACATTCCAAAACAGAATTTATCTTGGATTGCTAGAGACATATTTAAATGCAGGGAAGTCATAGCTAAAGGTGCCAGATACAAAGTTAATGTCAATTCACAAATTAGTACCTGGAAAGAGCAATGGATTCCTTCATTTGATTTCAATATTCCTATTCATAAAAACCCTCTGGTTGATATTAATGTGTGTTTTCCTAAAGTTGGTGATCTTCTTCTCAGGGATGGTTTATCTTGGAACAAGGAGTTGATTGATACTTTGTTCCTGCCAGAAATTGCGAAGAAAATCTCAAAAATTCCTATCAATATTTCTCAGGAATCCAAGGAGTTTTACTGGTTTCCCTCTAAGTCAGGAAAATTTTCAGTGAAAAGTGCCTATCTTGTTATCATTCATAACTGCAGGAATTTGAAACCTCCTGGTTCTTGGAAGCTTATTTGGAAAGCTAGAATTCACAATAGACATAAACTTTTTTGGTGGAAGTGTGCTGCTAATGTCTTGCCTATTAGACAGAAGCTCAAAACTATTTTTAGGATTCCTGATATCCTCTGTCCTCTTTGTGGTGTGGAACCTGAAAATGTTGATCATTTATTCTTTAGATGCCACATTGCAGAATTATTATGGTTTTCTTCTAAATGGTCTTTGAGATTATGTCATTTTAAGAATGTCACTTTCACTGAATTTCTGTCATTTATCTCAGATCACAAAAATGAAGAATATATCCCAAAGGAAGAGAGGATGGAGATCACAATATTTGCAGTTTTGGTTATGCATTCAATCTGGAAGGCTAGAAATGATGTTGTTCATGGCAAAACAGGATTGAGAATTGATGAAATTATCAAAGAGGTGCACCTCAATACTGAGCAACACCTTACTGTACAAAAGGATCTCATCAATACTCCAACATGGAAGAATCAGATTGCTTGGAAGCCTCCCCAAAAAAGATGGATCAAGATTAATTCAGATGCTACATTCATTGAAGATCCTTCTCCTAATTCATTCACTGCAGCTATCTGGAGGAACAGCAATGGTTCTGTTATCTTTGCTCATTCGAGTTCTGGTAATTATTTTGATGTGGAAACGGCAGAAGCAGAAGCCATTCTCAAAGCTGCTGTTTTTGCAAATCAATTTAGGAAAAAGTTAGTTGTATTTGAGTCAGATTGCATCTCCATTATCAATCAGTTGAACGATAATGTCTCTACCTTAAACTGGAGTGTGCAACCGACTATCATCAAGATTAAAGATCTTTGGCGTTTCTGGCCTCGTTGGAAATTCCGTTTTGTGCCTAGACATTGTAATAGGGCTGCGCATAATCTAGTTTCTTGGTCTAGGAGTTGTGGTCATTCTGGGATTATTCCCTTTGATGTAATCCCAACTATTTCATTTTGTGATGGGGGCTACCCGATAGTAGACCCCATGTTTTGATTTATATAATTTAGTTTCTAACAAAAAAAAAGTCTGTTATGACGACATCAAGTTAATTAAATTCCAAAATAAGTATCATGGATTTTTTTTTTTGGTAATTATAAGTATCATGGAATTTGACTTATAGTTTGTTATCTAAGTTAATGAAAAGATTATAATTAAAATTAACTTCAGAATTGCACAAATATTGCCGAGTGTAACTCGTAGGCTATGTTGCACGGACATGGACACGGGGACACGGATACGACACGATACGGACACGGCGACACAGATTTTTAAAAATTTCTAAGACACGACACGACATGGACACGTCTTAAATTTTTTATTTATGATGATACCATAATAATAAAATCCTATCAACAATATTTTTGAGTCAACTCAAAAATTAAGATCAAGCATATATATTTCAAATACAAGATAAAATATTCATACAAACTCAAGTGTCAAATCTGAATGCAAATTAAACTACAAAGATCAAAGAGTTATATAAAAAGTTAAGCTAAAACAAATGAAAGACTCATACAACTAATCAAGTATTATAATCACTTGTTAGTTGTTCAACTACTTCATATAAGTTATAGGACTTTAGAAAGAAAAAAAACCAAAAATGTCCATGTCGTGTCGGACACGCCCTTAAAACGTGTCCGACACGCGTGTCCATATATTTTTTATTTATTTTAATTATGGACACACCACGTGGCGTGTCCGTGTCCTAGGCGTGTTCGACACTGCATTTTTTATTTTTTTAAGTGTCCGTGCAACATAGCTCGTAGGTGATGAATCAAAATAAACAATCTCAATTTATGTTTTATGTATACTCTTCTAGACATTTCGTCTGATCAGCGAAAACCCGTGGACTAGTCTAGATATTTCCCTCTTTAAATAATGCCCCGAACCGTTCATCCCTGAGACGATTTCAAGATCGTTCTCAACTCTTCTCCCAAGTCCCAATCGTTCTATAAATACATACACTCCCTCCACCGTTAAGCTCAGCAATTAAATCATCGTATCAACCAAGCACTCATAGCACAAAACAAAACAAAACAACGATCATTCAACTAAAATGTCGCTGATTCCAAGAGTATTTGGTCGCAGGAGCAACGTTCTAGACCCACTATCTCTGGACTTGTGGGACCCTTTCCACGACTGGCCGTTGAGCTCCGGTGTCTCGGACGAGACACCGCAATTTGCCGCGGCCAGGATCGACTGGAAGGAGACACCTGAGGCTCACGTGTTCAAGGCGGATGTGCCTGGATTGAAGAAAGAGGAGGTTAAGGTGGAGGTTGAAGAAGGGAACGTTCTTCAGATAAGCGGCGAGCGCAGCCGTGATAAGGAAGAGAAGAACGACACTTGGCACCGTGTTGAGAGGAGTTCGGGCAAGTTCCTACGGCGTTTCCGACTCCCCGAGAATGCGAAGTTGGATCAGATCAAAGCCAGCTTGGAGAACGGGGTGTTGACTGTGACCGTTCCTAAAGAGGAAGTGAAGAAACCTGAGGTGAAGGCTATTGAAATCTCTGGCTGATGCGCATCTAGTACGATCTATATGTAATTGCTTGAAGTAATGTGGTCCTTATTGGTTTTGAGTTATGAATTATGAGTCATGTGTAACGATTTTATTGTATGTAATTGAGTCACCCGGAGTGTGAATTGATAGAGTAATGTCTAGTACTCGTTGATTGAGTGATGTCTTGTACTCGTTCTGTTCTAATGAAATTTGTTTTATCAAAAAGATAATTGATCGAGTCGTCCGCAGTGTCGAATTGTGTGTGTGGGCGCTTTGCATCTTCTCTAATCGTATGCACCCAACTTGCAGATATTTTTACACCCAAACCGTTTCATTTAAGCAAAAATTAAAGTTCTTCATAAGCATTATTTCTCTTCTTGTTGAGATTAAATAAAAAATCAGCCATGAAAATCCTTAAGCCTAGGTCCACCAGAATTATAAATCAGTTCTGAAACAGATATTTCAAAAATGAAAAGAAAATAGTACCTTCGAATTACTAAGATCTATGATTTACAGCACCTACCCTCCGGATGCTGCATAATCAGATTAACCTCCAAAAAACCAGTTTCATGCAAACAATGTAAAGGGTTAGTGGTTTAGAATTAATTCCTATCCACTCGTCAACAAAATCATCAAAATGTCTTCCACTTATAAAGTAATCAACCATTACTTGATCTAATTTCTCTCACAACATATTAATAAACAATAAAAATTACCAAAAGTCCGATCCAAGCCATAAACAGGTTGATTAGAGGTCAAAACATCAACTTGACGCAATCTCAATTTTAATAGAGGACAAAAATCGAGTCAGTAATCATTAAGAATGGGTAAAATGTATCAAACTTCTCAACCTATACTCCTTTTTACACCTAACCTTTATTTTTTTGCAAGTAACCTCCCAACTTATTGAAAAATGTGCGAACTGCCTCCTGAAGCCAAATCTAACGGATAGAAATGTAGAAACGTGGCCAAATTCAACGGTTGGATTTAGGTTCAGGCGGCAGTTCCCACATTTTTCAATAGGTCGGGGATTAGTTGTAAAAAATAATAGGTTAGATGGCAACTTGTAAAAGAGGATATAAGTTGGGGGTTTAACGAATTTACCATTAAGTAATCAAAGTTGAAAAAAACCTTGAAATGGATGATTGGATTTGCTAATTAATTTCTTATGTATTTAAGAACTAGATACCTAGTGGATTCAACCTATATGTGTAGTGTGAGAAACGGAAACCTCCCTCATTTTATGGCTGTTTACCGCCAAAGAGAAGTCAAGATGCAGTTTATATACAATACCAGAATGCTGAATGATTTTAGTAGTTTTAGGTCGTCTTGGTGCTATATAGCTAAATTAACTATGATTTGTTGATTCAAATACCTTAACAATGTTTTTATATTTTATTATTAAGTTAATTTAGTTATTAGAGCACTAATTAATGAAAGTTAATAATCCATATATTACACATCTAGATTATGAAAGTTATATTTAAATATTTACTTAAAGATCAATTTGCATTATTAATAAATATTGTTTTAAGTTATTATACTATTTAGTCAAAAAAAAAAATATTTTAAAGATTTAAGCAAGCACCAATAGTAGAAAATATGTTATACACCGAATCTTTTAGAATTTAGTTTTTGAAATAGGGATAATATCAGTGACACCCCCCTGAGGTTTGGTGTAATATCACTCACACCCCCTGAGGTTTGAATAATATCAGTGACACCCCCTGAGGTTTGATTTTCAGGGGGGTGTCACTTTTAGAATGACACTTATACCCTTTAGTTTAATATTAGCTAAAACTCCTCAAAAATAAAAGACACAAGTACCCTTTATTGTTCAAATAACAAAATCAAATAAGAATATAGTTGGCCATCTTGCATACATTAAAACGATTTATATGGATTTATATAAATATTTTTTTTGTATGCTTTACTATTTAAATACTCTTGATTGAAGATATTTTTTGGACTTTAAATTACATGAAAACTTTTGATTACTTACCTTTTTTTCTTTTCTGAAGAGAGTGAAATACTTACTGCTTTTCTTAACCTTTTATCTAAGAGAAAGGATATTGTATTGAATTTTGAAGATAATTAGATTTTTCATCAGTTGAGATTTATTGTTGAATTTTATTTAAAATCTTAGTTTACAAGCCTCAAAAGTTTTTGTTAGAATTGTTTCTATCTTTCTGTCCGTACTTAACATATATCTTTACATATATTGAGGGTATATATATAGCAATAAATAGGCAAAAATATCTTGGGAGGGCTATAGGCCTATACCCCCCAAGCCCCAATGTGCCTACGCCCTTGGGTGCGTGGGACCTTTTTTTTCCTTCTTATAATTATATATATGAATTGTTTTAATTTATTATATTCTAATTTGATTTTATTATTTGAACAATAAAGGGTACTAGTGTCTTTTAATTATTAAGAGTATTTGATAATATTAAATTAAAGGGTACAAGTGTCATTTTAAAAGTGACATCCCTAAAAATCAAACCTCAGGGGGTGCCACTGATATTATTCAAACCTCAGGGATGTGAGTGATATTACACCAAACCTCAGGGGTGTCACTGATATTATCCCTTTGAAATAACTTGCTTAACTACATGACGAAATGAACAGTATGATTTTTTATGAAGTTTGAACTTTGAACATGTATCTTCTTTTTAGCGGGTTCTCTGATATTTGAATACGCGGTTACCATTTCCAAATAAATACGTGTGATGCTTACCAAATTTTGAAATAACTACTATTTTACTAGAACTCTTTTTTAGTTTTAAGAATAATTTAAATAAAAGAATATATTTATTGACTCAATTAATTTCAACTAACTTGTTGAGGTTAATCAAAATTTTTATAGAGAAAAAGGCGGCGATGTCTAATTTCTAATTTATTCAAGTTCCATTTGACACTATGTGCCAAAGATTATGAAAAAATTACTTTTAATTCTTTGCTTTCAAATCACGAACTACTTCCTATTAATCATTTTTCTTGTTTTTATATTTCATATCCATTTCTCATTGATTCGTTATAACATGTTAATTCAATCATATTAATTATTTTGTTGGTTTTGAACTATGCAACGAACAAAAGACTATATTTGTGTTTGATATAGTTCAAAGAGCAAAAAATTTATCTAGCTTGTTAGCTCACACGGTAGTATTGTTGTGCCTAGGCACCATTAAAATTTTAACTTATGTTCAACATTCCTTCAACTTCATCTCAGTCCCCGAAATTAAGGTTTAAAAAGTAACAAATATTTAACAAAAATTGAAGAAAAAAAAACTGCATTTTATTAAATTTGGAGGTCAAATCTAGATGAAATATCATATATTTGTGCTCCAAATGAAACTTTTATGGAGAAAAAGTTGTTTGAAATAACATACTCGTGTCAATTTTGCAACGATTAAGAAATTAATAAGGAAATAACTATCTCTATATTTTGCTTTGCAACAATCCCTAATAAAGATAAGGTGTTTGATGCTTTTTACCGGCTACTAGATTATAATCGCTGACTAAATATGTTACATATTTTTTCTAGACAATTCCGCTGACTGCAAATCCCTGGAGTTCTCTAGACATTTCATGTCCGAACCTAATTTCTTCAAGACCTTTCTCAACCTTTCCCGCCAACGATCAAGCCCCCCACCCCAATCTCGCCTTATAAATAAGTTCCCTCCTCCACCACTAAATGCAGTTCTAAACATCAACAAGACACTATTCTTCTTGATCATCAAGCACTCAAACCATATATCACTCGGCCACTAAGCTCTAAAATGTCGCTGATTCCAAGAATCTTGGGTCGCCCGAGCAACATCCTCGACCCTCTATCCCTCGACTTGTGCCGCGGCAAGGATCGACTGGAAGGAGACGCCCGAGGCTCACGTGTTCAAAGCGGATGTACCAGGATTAAAAAAAGAGGAGGTAAAAGTGGAAGTTGAGGAAGGGAACGTTCTCCAGATAAGCGGCGAGCGCAGGAGGAGAAGAACGATACGTGGCATCGCGTCGAGAGGAGTTCTGGCAAGTTCCTACGACGCTTCCGCCTGCCGGAGAATGCGAAGTTGGATCAGATCAAAGCTAGCATGGAGAATGGGGTGTTGACGGTGACGGTTCCTAAAGAGGAAGTGAAGAAGCCTGAGGTCAAGGCTATTGAGATCTCTGGCTGAAGTTAAGGTGGATGTTTTGTACCGGCAGTGATTTCTTTACCGTTTGTGTTAAGGTTGTATAAGGCTTTCTTTCTGTTTAATTGTGTGTGATCGCTATAGTGTGTAATTGAGTCATCGAGTTGTGTATGTGTATTATGATAAAATGTATTAATAAGTTGTGTGTTGGTGATTACATCTTGTTTTGTCGTGCTTGCTTATGGAAATAAATATTTCTTCTTGAATAAATTACAAGAAAGATTTTTAATATCAGTACAACAAAACAAAGGCAATAGAAATAAGAATATCTCTTTTGTCATCTATAAAATCAGTTGTTGTTATAGAGTAAAAGGGAAATAGCTCCCATTGGTCCGAAGTTTATTTAAAAGTGAAAACAAATAAATCTATTTCCACACATTGCGAAAAGAATAAAAGCACATTTTGTTCCTACAAAACTTCTACTTCATAAAGACTTCTTTAATTTCCGTAAGAAATACAAACACAAGAATAGACCTTCAACTATAATCCAAGAAAAGCTTCTCTTTTATAACATAAATAAATATATAAGTGAGTTCACCAAGTTAAAATTGATATTTGCCCTCTTTTCTCAAAACTTTACTCATAATCACTCTTTATCCGAAAGTTTACAAGATTATTAATTCCCAGGGGTGTTTCCGCAACATCTCAAACCTCAGAGGTAGTTACTGTAATTACTCCAAACCTCTATAGCAATAATTATCCCTTTATAAACCAACAATTTTTGGTATACGTCAATTCTCACGTTAACCCCCAAAATTAATTCCAACAACTGCACAATTACTGTAAAACAAAGGAAAAACCCTAAAATTGGCTTCTGTTCGAAATAAAGATGCATCTATGGCCATCAATGAGGTTAAGGGACTCATTCAAAGAGGCTTATTTGAAGAAACTGGATTGGAATATGAACCGAATGAACTCTCAGAAACAGGATCAGTCGTCGAATCTGTTGGATGATGATTCGGTTAGTAAAGGATGTGGAGGAATTGCTCTGTTTTGCCGCGAAATCTTCATGATCGTCTCTTGCTGTTACTGTTGTTTTTGCTGTGGAGGTAAAAACAGAGCTATCTTTTTTTTTTATGCTTAAAATAGTAGTTGTACTTGATGTAACTGTTTTAATGTGATTCGGCGTAATTTGATTGATGTTGCTTATGCCGATTGGTTGGGATGAAAGATCTGTTTGCGGTTGGAGTGGTATGATCAGATTCCAGTGTTTCTATTCATTGAATTTTATGAATTATAAATACTTCAACATGGTGAGGACAGTGTTACGATTCTCGATCGCTCTCATTTTGATCTTTTTGCTGGAAACTTTTTAAGCTTTGTGCTGGAGAAAACTATCATTGGTTTCGTGCGATTAACTACTTTTTGCCCGTTTGAGGTCCAATATGCACATTTTCTGGTATAAGACTTCTACGAGATCATATTTCTCGCGTTTGGAACTCGAGTGTTGAGAAAAGTTTTGACTTTGGACTTTACATCACAAAAATGTAGCTGAGTGACACAGGGATGTCGAAAATATGAAAAAATTAACATTTTAGATGTAAACTGCAAATGCCACTAAGCGATTCAAATATTAGAACTTTAATGGTGCAACATTCCTACACTTTAGTGTCTGCTAATTGCTTTCTCTAGGTGAGCTTAACATTGTTTCGACAAATTTAACAGAAAGAACTTTTACAGTTCCTAGAATTTGATAGTTCCGAACCCCCTATCTTTATGATCTTTATATGAGATATCCCTTCACTGTACGAGAATTATCTGCAATGGGACTTCTTAGGACTTCTGTATGCTCTAAGCAAATTTTCGATTATATATTGATAGGCCTAGAATTTGCATAATTTATGGGGACAGTTTCATTTTCCTTTAATGATAACATGCTATCTTTAGTACTGCATTATGGCTGTCAAACATTTTCATTCTACTTGTGGGGCCCAGTGCTTCCTTGTCAGGAAGAATGGCTTCATAGTCTTTGAAGGCTTAGCTTAGTCTATCTTTCATGTTACGTCTGATGATTTATTTTCTAAACTTTTCTGCATTGTACTTATATCATTTGTGGTGTTTGATGAGACTTTGTTAACGTTTTGAAGATAGTTCCTTTGCATAAAGTAGATTTGACCTGTGACTTACGTGTATGCGAATTCCCCAGAAGGTGTTACCCATGAAATTTTCCATTCTCCGGATACTTGCCGGACTTTAGTATAACAATAAGGAGCCTTATCTGTCGCAAATACAGCCAAGGCCATTTTATTCGCTTCCTAGAGTTAGATGATGCTAATGAGTTATAACAGAGTAAACTCAGCAACATTTGTATGAAGTTAATTGCTAATTTAGGCTGCTTCCGTGCTCTTTTTTCTAAGTTAGTGCTTGGTTTGGAATTGTTTTATCCTTTCAGTAACAATTCTTTTTGTTTTTGTTTTAATGGGTAATGATATTTCTAAGTCTTTACTTCTGTTCTGCACTTCTTCTACTTCCATCCTAGATGAGCAAGTGTTGGGCCAACTCAATTACTTTTTTTTTATTAGACTCCTTACTGATATGTACTCATTAGGAGATGAATGTAAGAGAAAATTTGACTTCTCTTTGTGCGTTGACACATGCTATGCAATTCATTGTGATAGGTGATATTTTGCTCTTATATTGATGATCATATAGCTAAAAGTGGTTTTCTTGATTTGACCCTGATAAAAACTCCATAATTTCAAGATTGCTTTTGACTAGTTGAGGCTCAATCCCATTAGCCTGAGTTTTATTCCCTTCTGTTCAGCTTGTATTGAAGACGAGGAAAGCAGATGAGGCTCATTCTTGAATGACCTTGTGCTGGAGAGATTGTAAGAGCTTCTAAGCAAAAACATATCTCTTTATTATTTTAATATCAGATTTAGACTTTATTTATGTTGTGTACAAAGAATCCTTCTCATATTTGTAACTAGCCATGGATAATGCATTTCTTGGAAAGCATATGAAGTACGAAATCATTTCTATCACCACAGGTGTTGCACTATGCTCACGTAATATATGGATAATGTATTCTGCTAGCTTAAACTGTAGAAGGTGGGTATTTTCACTATTTTGTACCAAGTCTGGAATATTTTCCTTCGTTTTTAGGGGAGTGGTAACATGCAAGAACTATGTTCGGTTGTTTCTTAATCCAATTCTACCACGATAAAACAAAAAAGGGGTGAGCTATGATCCACAGGGTACTCCTCAAAATAATATATGTGATGTCAGACCTGGACACAGCTCGGACACGTGTTGGACACGCCACGTGGCGTGTCTCCAATTATAAAAGGAAATAAAGAAGAAAAAGACATGCTGGGGCACATTTTGGACGACACGTACCAAACACCCTTGGGTTACGTTTTGGACATTTCTATTATGATCTTAACGTATCTGGGCTTGCTTTGGTGCTTTGTATTTTGAGTTTATGAGTTTATATATAAATCTTATATTTTGAACATCTTTTTAGTTATTCTTCAGTACAAATCTGTTTACTTGGACCTTGAAATAATATTTGTTGAGATCTTATATAATCTTATGTAATATATATATATATATATATATATATATATATATATATATACCATGTGTACCAGAATATATTAATGTTTGTAATATACATTCTTAGAATTGAAATTAGTGACAGTAGACAAAGATATCAAAGAAAATAAAATAATTGCGGAATTTTAAAAAGTAAGAAGACTTACAGATAATTTGTAACTTGGAATTTTTATTGAACTTGGGAAACTTGTACAAATCCGTGGTATCTCTCAAATGAAAACATTAATTGTGCACTCTAAACTCTTAATAATTTTCTCTCACAAGTACAAAGTAGAAATATATCTGAATTCTAGCACTCGAACTTAGATGCCCTTCATCTATGGAGAAGGCTTCAATTTATAGGCCAAACTTCAGCACTATTTCGGACTTGAAAATTTGAATTTGAAATCCGGATTATTGTGGTGTGACCTTGGTTCCACCCCATGTGGTGGAGTGACTTGGATGCCATTATTGTAGTGGCATGAATTGATGGCTCTGCAGCATTTGGGTAGTGGCATGTGAAGGTGCCACCTTTTGCAGACCATTACCAAAAGATTCCTTTGAGCTTTTTCTTTTTTTTTTTTTTTTTTTTTTTTTTTTTTTTTTTTTGTTGAAATTTCGTCAGCCATATATTTTTTGCCGGGCTGGACTTTGTCTTCTTGCATCATTTTTCATATTGTCATTATTTGAATTTTGTTGAACTTTTGTACTCTTTTTTTTTTTTTTTTTTTTTTTTTTAATTTGAAATTTACACTAAACCATTACTTTTGCTGAATTTGTGAAAATATTCCGTAACAATCATCTTCATTGTCATCTGCTAGGTTGACTGAGGAATTTGAGTCTTCATCTTCACTTGCACTTTGTAGGATTTGTTTAACTTCATCTATTGACTTTGCAGCTGCTAATTTGGATTGTAAACTTTGTTTCATCACAAGAAATTCTTCCTGTTTTTCAATTTGTTGTGGAGATACCTGATCCCTATTTTTGTCATATCTCGAATTCTCTTTGAACCAGGCTATCACTGCTTGTTTCTGAAAGTTTGTTGTGTCCATTTTGTTCCACCATTTCACAAAAGCGACCTTGACTAATTGTTGTAAACCAGATGTTATAGTATGGATGCGTTGTTCGATTTTTAGAATCCATGTCAAGTTGAATTCTAAATAAAATCGGAGTAAGTTGGTACACTTGTAATTGGAACTTGGTTTCTTGTAGTTTGTTTCAAAATAGGTAAATGAATCACTGGTTTCAGGGGGTAATATTTGTTTCGTAGGGCCAAAATTTTCCCACCAATGTAGGAACCAATTTGGGAAGTTGTATGATTCTGATAAATTTTTGCCTAACAAAAAGTAGTAGGACATTGCATGGACGTCATTTTGTTTGAATAAAAAGTTTGACCAGGCTTGGATGTAATCAAAATATGTGAAAGTTGCATCAGGATATTTGTAAGTCTTTTGGGTGTAAGGGTTTCCCCATTCTTCTGGGCCAATGACTTTGTTTATGAATATTTTCCTATAACCTATGGCCGAGGAGGTTGAAGGGTGGCTTTTTGGTAATTTATTTTCGATATGAACTGACTTTGTGGCAACGAGGATCGCTTCATAGAAATATTGAGTTTTTTCGGCATCCTCGTAAATCCTGAAAAATTCACTGTCTAGTAACAACTCTGAGAAAGCATTTGCTTGTTCGATTTCTGTTTTTGGGAGATTTTTTGGTATCCATTCTTGTTCAAGGATGCAATCGACATACATCCAATTTGTCTGAATATAGGGACAGTCAGATGGGTTTAATTGGGTCTGGGTTGGACTTTGTAAGACTGTTTGTTTGTAAGTTGGTATTGGGCTTTTTGTTTGTTTAGAAAATGGTGTCAAAGAAATTTTTGTTTGGCTAAGGGGAGCAAATCGGTTTGTGATATCAAGAGCTGTTTGTGGCTTTGTATGGGTTGTCATATTTTGTTTTGGGGGTACTGTTTGTAAAGGTCTTGCTGGGATTGGTTTTGTGTGGGTGGTTTCTGAAAGAAATTGTTGAAGATTTGTCAATTGTCTCGTACCAGAACTACCTCCGGGTGAGGCAGATTTTGAGAAAGATATCACTTGCTTTCTGTCCGACATCCCTGCAAGAATTCTCTAGTAAGAAAATCTGGAATACAATTGTCAGTCCCCTTAATAAACTCAATATCAAAATCAAAAATTGAAAGTATAGCTTGCCATCTAGCAAAAATTTGTTTTGAAGCTAGGTTTTGGACATCCTTAGTTAAAACCTCTTTTGCTGCTTTGCAATCCACTTTAAGTAAGAATTTTTGGTTTAACAAATCATCTTGAAATTTTGAAATGCAAAGAACCATGGAAAGGATCTCCTTTTTTATTGTGGAATAATTTTGTTGTGCTCCTGTTTTCCACACACCAGAATGGTAACGAATAATTTTTTCTTGATTATTAATAACTTGTTTGAGAATTCCACCATATCCAATTTCCGAAGCATCAGTTTGCACTATTTTTGGCATGTCAGGATGGCATATGGTTAGACATGGTAATGTTCTGACTTTTGATTTAATTTCTATAACTATTTTTGTATGTATATCACTCCATAAAGGTGGATTTTTCTTTAACCTTTCAAAAAGGGGTTTACATATTTGTCGTAAGTTTGGATAGAAGTCTCCAATATAGTTTAAGGCTCCTAAAAATCTTTGTAACTGGTTTTTATCTTTAATTTCATTTGGGAATTTATCTCCAAACTGAAGAGACCTTTGTATAGGTATAATAGTTCCTTCATTTATTTGATGGCCCAAAAATCGAATATTTGTTTGAAATAATTTAATCTTTTTGGCAGAGACTACTAGTCCATTTTCTTTTATTATTTTCAAAAATATATTTAGATGTTTCCAATGTTGGTCAACAGTTTGGCTAAAAATTAAAACATCATCAATATATACTATTGAAAAAGTTGTATATGGAGTAAATATATCATTCATTATTTTTTGAAACTCGGATGGAGCGTTTTTTAATCCAAATGGCATTACGTTCCATTCATATTGTCCAAATGGTACCGTAAAAGCAGTTTTATATTTGTCCTTTTCTGTTATTTGTATTTGCCAAAAGCCTGATTTCATATCAAATTTAGAAAATATCTTTGCATTGTAGAGTCTTTTTAGTAAATCACTTTTATTAGGGATTGGATACCTAATCCATTGTAAGACTTTGTTTAAAGGTTTATAATTTATCACTAAACGAGGGGTACCGCGTTCTAATTCAGCATTCTTTTGAACATAAAACGCTGAACAAGACCAAGGAGACTTACTTGGTCTAATGATTCTTTTTTCTAATAACTCCTCTATTTCTTGTTTACAGTGTTCTAACATTTCTTGATTCATTTGTATTGGTCTTGCTTTTGTGGGTATATTTTTCTCCTCGAAATCTTTTTCATAAGGTAACGTGACAGTATGTTTCTTCCTATCCCAGAAAGCATTTGGTAATTCAGAACATATTTGTTTTTCTAGTATATTCTGAAAATCTGTAATTTTCTTTTGAAAAGCTTTATTTTCAATTTGTTCTTGGATTCTTTTGTAGCTGATTTCTTCTTTTAAATAACAAATTTGCTTTTGTTTATTTTCCAATTTTTTGAAAATTCCGGCATGTTGTAATGTATTAACGTCTCTTTGAGAAACAGGAAATTGAAAATGGAAAATAACTTTTTTGCCTAAAACAGTAGTTTCAATGCCTCGATTATCAACTCTTATGGGGTAAAGCATTTGAAGAAAAGGATTTCCCAATATAACTTCTGTATTAAGATTTTTAATAAGAACAAAAGCAGCTCTAAAACATATTCCATCATTGCAAATATGTGCATTAGATAATTTATATTCGATTTTTAATCTAGTAGCATCAGCGGTAGATAGTCTTTCTTTAGTTTTTTCAAAAAACTTTGTTGGAATTAATCCTTCTCTTATACAATTCATATCTGCACCTGAATCCATTAGGGCAATAGTTTGTAATTTAAAATCTCCGATTATTATAGTAACTTGGACTAACCATTTCTGATAATTTATTTTGGTTAGTATATTCACAAAAGAATCTTCTTCTTTTTCTTCTTCTTGAATTTCATGTTCCTCTTCTTGTAGATGTTCTCTTATTTTTATAATCATGAGATCTTGTTTTATTTGGTCATTTTCTATCTTGATTTGTTTGACTTCTCTTTTTAGTTCTTGGATTTCACTTTGTAAATCTTGAATTGTTATTTTGTTAGTCTTTGGAGAATTGAAGGATTTTATGATGTCTTTGAATTCTGTTTTATAAATATGTGGTTTTTGAGATGTTTCTTCTTTGCTTGTTATCATATTTTTTAATTTGTTTAAATACAAACTTTTTGTGTCGGAATCTTTAACTTTATCTATCATTTCAAATATAAATTCGAATTGATTTTCTCTAGTTAGGACATTAATTTTGTTTTCACAATTACAGATTGTCGTCCTTGGTTCACAGAAGCAACCTTGGGATTCATCTTCTGTTTCATCAGAAGATGCTTCGTAATCTGTTTGTATTTGATTTAAATCATTTTCTTTGTCGGATTGGTTGGGTTCTTGATTATTATCTTCTTCCTCATCATGCAGATCTATTTGACCAATAAGGTTTATTATTTCAATTTTTAAACTATCTTCGATTTCTAAAGCCAAGATCTTTTTCCGGACTCTGCACGTGTTGGCATAATGTCCTGGTTTTTTGCATCTATGGCAAATTATTTTTTCTATTGGAGTTTTTGTATAAGGTTTATTTCTGGGTGTTTTATTTGTATTTTCGTGCTTATTCTTATAGTTTGGCTTATAATTAGGCTTGTTGTTCGTTTTGTTAAAGCGCCTTTGTGGTTTTTGATGAATTGGTGGTTTAAATTTTTCAAATCCAAATTGTTCACACCAACTTCCTAATTCTTTTCTATTAATTATATTTTGTTTTTTCAGTTGAGACTTTAGTTTTAAATCATTGCACAATTGTAAAACAGTAATGTTAATTTGGTTTATTATTTCACCATAAGATAGATCAAAAATTTCTCCATACGTTGCTTTTATTTTGTCTCGAACTTTCTCACCAAATAACTTTGGTAAGCCTGAAACAAATTTTTCTTTCCAATAGTAGTTATTTGGATCATCTCTTTCGAAAACTTTAGTAAGGAAAACATCCTTATACCATCGAAAATCTTGTAATCTTCTACATTTTAGATTTTGTAAGATTTCAGTGTTTCTCTCTTGATATATTTGTGGGTTTCCCACAAAACTAACAACTATATTGTAAATAAGATTAGAAACGGCATTTGGTATGGTATTATTTTGGTCGTCCATGATAGGATTTCCACTTTCATCTTGTTTCATACTATGTAAAATTTTCTCTTTGATTTCATTAGAAAGAGCATTATCCCACCAACCTTTTAGTTGGCCATTAAAACCAAGAATTAAGTTTTGAGCAGTTTCTGTCTCATTTAGTTTGGAAGATTCTTTATAGATGTTGGCAACTATGGCCATTTGTTTACATAAACCTATTATTTGATATTCGGCTAAGCCATCTATGTTCCATTCATAGATTGCTGAACCACTAAAAGTTTTCTGATGTTGGATTTCTTCAAATTGTAAATCTGGCGGGCTTGGTCTAGGATAGTAATTTTTTGAAACTCCTTCCATTTTCATAACAGGGTTTAAAACCTTTTCTTTATCCAATTCATTTTCAGAATAATAACTTGTGCTTTCTAGAGTATTAATTTTGTTAGTACTTAGGTCTTCAAGTTTTGTTTGTATTTTTGATAAAATTTCGTTATGCCTTAACTTTGGTATGTGTTCATTTATTTTGAAAGGTAACTTTTGTATGTCAATTTTAGTAGCAGAAGATGATTCATGAGGTTTCTTAATATTTGTAGGTTGTTCATCTATTTTATTTTCAATTTTGTTCTCGATTCTTTCTAATTGTTTCCCTACAATATGAAGGCTCATATTAGTAAAATTGTTTTGACGAATTTGGTAAAAATTAGGATCTTTGGTATCCATGGAAGCTTTAAAAACAGGGCTACAACTTATGATATTATCTTTTATCATTATCCCAGTTTCTTCCATAGGGGGGTATTCAGATGATGTTGATGAACCATCCGTCCTAGTCCATTTTCTAGTAATTTTTTGTATGACAAGTAATTTTTCAGTACCGTAAGTATCGAAAAAGTACATGAAAAATGGGATATTTTGTTTATGTTTTTTCATAAGATTATACCATTCTTCACGGATGGTATCTCGTTGTTGTTTTGAAAATGATTTAATAAACCATTTTCTGTCATCTTCATTTTCTTTAGAAAGAAATTCAATTTTCAAATAATTTTTATCTATATAAAATTCTTTGGTCAGAACAAAAATTTGTGAAGGATCAGGAGAAGGTGGTTTTTTAACTTCATCTTGCTCAAATTGTTCGTATATAGGTTGGGCATAATTTTGTTCTACTCTAATGCCTTGAAAACTTTGTCTTGATTTTTCAGGAACGCTACAAGACTTTCTCCTAGGACTAAATTTTTCAGATGATTCATAATCTTTAAAAGATTCAAAATCTCTAAAATTTGCGGATCTTTGTCTAACAAATTTGATGTCAACAGCTCCATCCGTATGTTGGATAATAGAATCTATATCTGTATTTTCAACTGATTGGGTTCTAGGAACAGATCCAGAGGGCAAAACCCATGAATCTGGAAGATTTATGTTTTTCCATTCTATTGTTTTTGGTACCATTAAGTTAGATTTTGATTTATTGATTTCCCAAAACACAGTTTGTCCAGAAGGTTTTTCATAAAAAACGGCTTTAACATTTAAACCAGTGTTCATAACTTTATAGTGTATTCTATAGAATACTTCATAAATATGAGATCCATGTTTCATTTTATAATTATGAGTCTTAACGTTGAGCGTTAAGATATCCAAAATGTGAGGATCATTTAAAGATATAGTAAAATTTGGGTAACAATTAAAATAAATTGGCCCGTTACAAAGACTTGTTTCAACAAGTCCGAGTAAGGAATCATGAAAATTAAAATGTCTACAGTCTCTAAGAGCAACGAATATGCTCGTATCTAATCCATCTCTTGTTAAAGGTTTAATAGCAACTTGGACAAGACCAATATGAAGGAATTTGTAATTATTGTTGAGATGTTGTCTGATAGATTTCTTAGAAAATAATTGTAAAGTTTGTTGATCACTAACTAAAGGTAAAACTTGTTCTTCAGTTTTTATAGTATAAGCGGATCGAAAATCTAACAATGATCTTTTGTAAATGGTATTTTTGTCAACATTAGGTGGTTTCCAATTAAATAAGTCTTTGTCTTCCCAAGTATTTTCTGTTCTAGAAACAATATTACTATTATCAATATATTCTGATGCATTAGAAGAAGAGGCCATATTACCGAAAATTGTGTTCATAATTATAATAACTATGCTACAAACAATCGTGGATCAGACAACGATTTATAAGGCATGAAACACTTAGAAGCCTAACACTACGTGTCGAAGTCCTAGTTTGTTGCTTAGGTATCTTAATTACAATACTTCTTCCCGGATTTTTTATGGCTCTGATACTAATATATATATATATATATATATATATACACACATATATACATGTATATATATATATATGTGTGTGTGCGTGTGTGTATACATATATATAAATATAAAACATAGAGTTGTGTGCTAGTTGTGGTATCTCCTGTCAATTTCTAAAAATATTGCGTCATCGCGTTCGTATCTATCTTGTTCGTGTCTCTGTTCCACATGTATCCGTGTCCGTGTATTGCAACTCGCAAGGGGGTGATTATGGCCATTCCGACTACCTTTATACTTTTTTGGCGTATAAATTTAATCATTTATTAAAGCGAAAGAATGTTGAAGTTATTAGAAGCCAGATAAGTCAATCTGATTCTAAAATATCAGAGGAGAGGGATGGTGCATTTCATACAGCCATTCTCCCAGGGTTATGTGCTTCTTTGTTTCCTATATATACTTGGGATTTTCTTGAGCTTCCATCGGGTCTCGAATGTCTTTTGGTGCTGACCAGTACGGCAAATAAGATCTTCAGTGATGAGATTAACAGCGTCAAGGGAATCGGTTTCTAGGATGACACGATTACAATTCCAGTTCTTCAATAAGGAGAGCTAGCTTTCCTAGTTGCTATATCTCAGCTGCCGCAGCATTGAAGCCCACCTCTGCACATGGCTATTGAATATCAATATGCAGTGAGGAAGAAGCTTCAAATTTGTATGTACTGCTGCTGTGCCCGTGCATACTGCTAGGAACATGTATGGGGGCCGTTTGATCGATTAAAATTTAGGTGAAGTAAATGTAATTATGCTTAAATAAAATCACTATCTACACAGGACATCAGGGAAAGAAAATTTTGGTGGAGCTTAGAGACGTTATCTTACAGTGCATTCGTAGTTAGCATATATTGAGATAAAGTTATCTTCTTCCCTTTTTTTTTGTGGGGGGGGTGGTGGTGGTTGGGCTAAGATTAATTATCTTAATAACCTTGACAAAAGACAAAATCCAGGCAGATCTCATATTTGCCTACGTTTTTAATCTCAATCTATCATGGAAACCAAATAAAAGATAAAGCAAGATAAGCTTTTTTCTTTTTTTTTTTGGAGGCAAAGCAAAAGTTTTATTGCGCAAAACAAAAACAGGAAAAAAAGAAGCAAAGTGGTACTCTCAAGCCAAAAGACCAAAAAGACTACATTTTTGTTGATGCAATACATGAAATTGCATACAAAATAGCCTCAAGGCAAACAGAGTCAATCTATGTTACAGCAGGCTGTAATGCAGCCTGCAGTCATATATATGTGGAACCCACACATGTGGGGCCCACGTGGGTCCCACACATTTAGTGAGAGCAGGCTGTATTACAGCATGCTGTAGCTAAAACAAAATTAGGCAAACAAGGGGAGATTGTGCTAATCAACAAAAGAAAAGCAAAAGTACTTTTTGTGAGCTTTGATCCATTTCCAGCTCCTAGCCTTAATGAGGTCAATAAGTTTTAGCTCCTAGCCTTAATGAGGTCAATAAATTTTTTCGATCTCCACCTGATTTATTTGGAAAAACACTTTATTTCTTATGAACACATACTCTATAAGGTGGGAAACCAAATGCTATACCATTTCCCAGTCCTATTTCCTCTTGGCAGAAGGTTGTAATGCTGTAAGAAATGCTCCTCCGGCAGTTAATAGGTAAGATATCTCACCTTGTATCACAAACCAAATGTCTTCTTAATTTGTAAGTCTGATGAGGTCAAATTAGACTTAGACAGTCTCCCTTCGACTAATATATCGAGACTAGCTTCAACGAGAAAACATGATCTAAAGTTTTTTCATATCTTTTCACGATTATAAAAGTTAATCAAGTTCATTTTCTTGGGGCTTATTTTTTTTCTAAACCGCAAGTTCCATATGTTTTTTCTTTCCTATTAGTAAATCTTTAAACATTTCAAACTGAAAATAGCTGGCAAAATTTACACCAAAAACATGCATGCTAATTGAAGTTATTCTATACATAGTTTCGACATGAGTAAATTTTCTGATAACCAAGAGTTCAATTCAATTTAATTGTTTAAACACAACATGAATGTGTGCGACACGTATATAAAAACATCCTTTATATATTTGAGAGATTGGGAGTAGGTAAACAGTAATATGAACATTAGACTTAAGAGTAATTTTCACCCTTCCTTATATCCTTCAAATAATAGCAGTGTTCGATTCATATTCGTTGAGTTGATAAAACTTCTATTAAAATTTCAGAAAGGTAAACACTGGAGCCCTTAACTTGAAAGCATAAGAAGGCCCGCCCTGGTTTTTTAATTATATGTGAATTTTTAGCTTTAAAGCAACCCAATGTATATATGGCTATCAGTAAACAGTTGGTGATTTTATGGCAAGTCACCATACATCAAAATACAAGAATGACAAAAGACACTCTTACAGTAGTATTTTCATCATGGCGCAAAGACATAACGAAAATGTGCATCTTCTCATCTATAATCTTAAGCATGGTGAGTTGCAGTCCACCGGAAGATCCCATCAAGTGCACAGAAAGACTGACAAACTCAAACTGCACCATCACAAACTCGTACGGTGCATTCCCAGATAGAAGCACATGTCGTGCAGCTGAAGCTGTCTACCCTGCTACAGAAGCCGAGCTCATATCGGCTGTAGCAAATGCCACTATGGCAAAGAGAAAAATGAAAGTGGCGACACGCTACTCACACAGCATTCCGAAGCTGGTTTGTCCAGAGGGGGACGAAGGAGTCGTAATTAGCACCAAATACCTCAACCGAACGTTAAAGGTGGATTTTTCAGCAAGGACTATGACTGTGGAGAGTGGGATGACGCTGAGGCAGCTGATCAGTGAGGCGGCCAAGGCGAACCTTGCGCTGCCTTATGCCCCATATTGGTGGGGCTTGACCGTTGGCGGGATGCTGGGAACGGGTGCACATGGTAGCTCGTTGTGGGGCTTGGGAAGTCAGGTTCACGACTATGTAATCCAACTCAGGATCGTGTCTCCAGCTGGACCTAACGAGGGTTATGCAAAAGTCCGAACACTTGAGAGTGGAAATCCGGAGCTAGATGCAGCTAAAGTCTCGCTTGGAGTTCTTGGAGTTATATCACAGGTATTTACACTTTTTATTAACAAGAAAAGTTCAGTCCTGTCATTGTAACTGAAACTCAGACCTCAGTGTTGTTGAGTAATATCCGTGGCCACGGACTAACTAACTAATACCAGTGGTTTGTATCACATATATTTCACACGAGCTAGCCACGATATATATGATTCCGCTTTGTAAGCTTTTCATTTTAATCTGTGTTCGACTAGAAATCCAACAGAGCCATAAAGTTAACACTATCTACGCCTTTTGAACAAGTTTTATAGAGGACAAAAAACCAAGAAGAAGACGTGTGATAAGCCTTGAAAAAGTTGGTATGTTGGATTAGCTTGGAAATATATCACAATTTTTATACTTAATTAGAACAACAATGTTTCATGCTCGATCAAATAGGAAATTGATGGAATTAATTCACCTAAACAACGAAACAAATTTGTTTGTCTTAGACAATTTTAACTAATGCGTTAAGCAATCGAGAATCAGATAGGATCTTCAACCTAAAATCAATGTCGTTCCATCTCACTTATAATTTGTATGGTTTCTCATACGTGATGGTTATGTTACTTAATAAAAATTAGAAAGTAGGAGATATCCTAACTCTCTCTCAAATCAAATCAAAAATAATTTGAAAAAGATAAAACATAATTTAGCAGAGTAAGTGTGATTGTGTTAAAAATGCAATCATTATTATTTTCAGGTAACCTTAGTCTTGCAACCACTGTTCAAACGCTCCATCAAGTACGAAACGAAGAATGATTCTGACTTTGGGGATCAAGTTGTTAGCTTTGGCAGGGAGCACGAGTTTGCAGACTTTACGTGGTTCCCTAGTCAAAAAAGAGTAGTATACAGGCTCGATGATAGGGTCTCATCCAATACGTCGGGGAATGGGCTCATTGATTTTCCTGGATTTCGCTCTACTGACTCCCTTGTTCTTTCAATCCTAAGAACTGCAGGTTGGTACAGATAAAACACTTTGACTAGTACATCTATAGCTTGTTAACTTAGCATGCACCTTAATTCTAATCTCCCGATTAATTATTTGATGAGAAAAAAAACTCTCCTAACATTAATGTCATGTTGCCAATAGAGGAAATTCAGGAATCCCTTAATGATATTGATGGAAAATGCATCGATGGCAGACTCACAACTTCCACCTTGCGAACAATCGGTTTCGGACTCACTAATAATGGTATGTGTTCTGTTTACATGCATATATTGTATATGCATTTGGAAATTATTGCATTTTTGCTTATAAATATCATATAGAATGTAATCACTTTATTAAAAAAAACAGGAATTGTGTTTACGGGTTACCCAGTAATTGGATATCAGAATAGGATCCAAGCATCGGGGTCGTGTCTGGACAGCAAAGACGACTTGAGGAGCACGGCTTGTCCGTGGGATTCCCGCGTGAAGGGCCTGTTTTTTCACCAGACTACGTTTAGTGTTTCGCTGTCTCAAGTCAAAAATTTCATAGAAGATGTTCAAGAGCTGGTTGCATTGGAGCCAAAGTCCTTATGTGGCTTGGATTTGTACAATGGAATTCTGATGAGATACGTTACGGGTTCGAGTGCATATTTGGGAAAACAAGAAGATGCTTTGGACTTTGATATCACATACTACAGAAGCAAAGACCCTCTTACACCAAGACTTTTTGAAGACATCTTAGAAGAAATAGAGCAGATTGCAATATTCAAGTATAATGCTCTGCCACACTGGGGAAAAAATAGAAACGTGGCTTTTCAAGGGGCCATAAATAAGTATAAAAACGCAGGCAAATTCCTCAAGATTAAACGATCGTACGACCCGTTGGGATTGTTCTCAAGTGACTGGACCGATCAAATTCTGGGATTGAAAGATGGTTTAAGCATAATGAAAGAGGGATGTGCCCTGGAAGGATTGTGCATTTGTTCTGAAGATGCTCATTGTGCCCCGAAGAGAGGATACTTTTGTCGATCCGGCCGAGTTTATAAAGAAGCAAGAGTATGTGCAAAGCCTAAGACTAACATCTCGATCATGCCAGAAAAATATGTATCTAGCTGTTGAACATTACTTTTGATTGTTTGCAAATTTCAAAATTCATTTGTAATACTTAATTAGTTGGAGATCGCACCTAATAATTATCAGAAGATTTATTACTCTGTAGTTTATGATGAAAAATTGGATCAAATTTTGAAAAAGGAACTGAACCACTAACTTGTGTTACAAATAAACAAACAACACCCTTGCTATCACATCCTTAACAAAACGTAACTACATTGCACCAACAAAAAACTCTTTTATCAAGTTATCCTCCGTGCGCATATGCTATTGCATCTTTAGCAAATATGGCTTCACATATTTGACAAATATGCCTTCATCCGTTGTATTTGTTCTAGCAAAACTTTCAACTTGTTTTTATAAGTTTTGTTTTGCTCTCTTTGATCTTCCATTTGTTCTTTTTGTTATATGAATTCTGTAGTGAGGGAACCAAAGCAAATTTTTTCTTAGCGCACCCAAGTTCACTTTGAGTCTCATACAACTTGTTCCTAATTCGAAAACTTGCTGCGAAGTCGAGGAAAATCTTATATATCATGGGGTACCTCCTCCCCACTGTTCAACCTTTTCCGGTGCTCAGATCAACGACCATGCAAGTGTTGACTCAAGATATTGATCCTCGGTCCTCGGATATAGGGGTTCGACCTTCTTGTGTTGATGCTTCTTCCAATTCAACTATAGTGGCTAAATTTTTTCTAGCAACAATTTAATTTTTAAAAAATTACCATTTTTGGTCCTATGTAAACAAAACAAAAACATGGTAAAACTTCATAGTTTTTTCAATGGAATTCATAGGACCAATCTTATTAACACGAGTACTCTTCCATAATCAAATATTGCTTCAATTATCCTATATAAAGTGAACAAGAAATAACTCAAGAACAATATTTTCATCATTTCAACGTATGAGATTATGATAGATAGACTTACTATGTATAAGTTAAAAAAAAATGCACACGATTTTGGTTTTTATACCTAGATAAGTAACTAGTCTGCATAATATTTTAATAAATAACACTATATCAAATATATATACACACAAGTGCATATACACACACAAAGAATGAATTAGACGAGGGCGGGCTCTGAACTTCATAACAAAAAAAAAGAAAAAAGAAAAAACAAACCCAGGAAATGCAGATTTCGTGACATACAATATGTATTAACATTCACTTCAAAAAAAATATGTAACGTTGTGATTTCTATGAGTTTTTGGATCTTCAACTAGCTACGTAAAACGCAAACGTTCCAGTATCACTAATAATTATACAAGTTCCTTAAAATTATTAGATGCCCGAAAGTTACGTAAAAACCAAAAAACTTCTTAAATTACTTGAACTTTCTAAAATTTCTAAATATTATTACAACTCCCTAAATTAAATACTAAAAATCCCTAAATTATAAAGTTACTAAAAGTTCCTTAAAGTTAATGGAAATTCCTAAAATCAAGACAGCAAAAGCTAAGTACCCATGTTTTATCGCTAATTTGCAAAAGCCCTGCTCTTTATTATAAGTGCAACAATTCTCATGTATTATTAGATAGACATTTAGCGGACTGCCTTATTTGGGTATTAGGAGTTTTTTTTTTTTTTTGATAAGCACAGACAATATATAAAAACTAGTCAAAAAGAGGGGCTACAAGGGGAGAGCCGCCGTCACAAAAAACATTCGTGGGCAGATCCAAAAAGGGGACCGAGCCATACACATCTCTGCCACGAGCCCAAGCTGCTAAGGGTATTAGGAGTTCACTGAAGGCAAATGGAACATTACGTCCTGCAAAATTATTTCATCAAAACTCACAGAAATATATACATCACAAAATGGTTGGCTTGGCCATTGTGGAAATTTTGCATTTTTGGTCCTCTAAGTTGGTACATCTGTAAAATTGGTCCTAACTTTTTTTTATTGGCAATTATAGTCCTCTAACTTGAAATGAGTTTCAATTTTGGTCCTCCGACCTGAATTCCGGCAATTTTCGCCGAAAATCTCTATTTTTTTTTTATTTTTTTTCGTTTAACTAATTTCATAATAATAATAAAAAATTAAATCCCTCCTCCAAACAGTCTCTCTCCCCTGTAACCCATCTCTCACCAGCCAATTCTATGATTTGTAAGAACTACCCTCAAGTACAAAATCAAAGTACAAAGCTTGAAAGAGAAAATTCAGGGTTTAAAGTCCAAATTCAAAGTCAAACCAACAAAGATTGAAAAAACCCGATAAAATCACATTATTGGTGCCTCAACTTGGCACAAGTTCTTTTTTGGTCCCCTAACTTGGCAGACCACGTTTTCGGTACACCAAATTGGCTTTTTTTTTTCGATTTTGGTACTCCGGTGGCGGCAATTTCAAAAATTCGCCGTATTTTGCTGGACGGAATTTGGGGATTTTGACCTAGTCAAAAAATTCACCTCACCTAATCGCTGAGTTGGACGCCACGTGGACTATTTCTTTTATTTTTTTAATGTTAAAAAAATAAAATATTACCACAAAAATTTAAAAAATCTCATTTCAAATTAATGTAAACTAAGTTAATAATTTAAAAGTAATTTAAAAAGGTTTTTTAATTTCATAAATTAATATTAACTGAAAAACGAAAAGAAAAAAAAAAGAAATTAATGTCGGGGAAGATTGTCTTCTCCGATTCACCGGCGGCCGACGCCACCCCTGCTGGCCCTCCTTCATGGGTTGTTCTGATTTCAGCCCCGAATTATTTTCAATTGCGGATTTTGTAAACCCAATTCGACAACCGTAGATCGAATGGAGATGACTGAGATGGGGCGATGGGGACAACGTCGTTCGGGTGTAGGGGACTGAGATGGAGCAGCTGATGAAGTAGCAGCCGACGGGGGTGGCGCCGGCCGCCGGTGAATCGGGGAAGACGATCTTCCCCGACTTAATTTTCGTTTCTTTTATTTTTTTTTGTTTTTAATTAATACTAAATTATGAAATCAACAAAACCTTTTAAAAACAATTCTGGACAACTATAGTTTGGAGAAGAAAGGATTGTGTGGGGAGGACGAGGTGGCGCCGCCAGCCATTGAATCGGGGAAGACGATCTTCCCGACGTTATTCTTTTTTTCTTTTTCTTTTTTTAAGCATCTGGGTGACTTGGATTTTTGACTGGGTCAAAATCCCTAAATGGTGTCCACCGTGGCAAAATTCGGCGACATTTTCAAATTGCCGCCGCCGGAGGACTAAAATCGAAAAAAAGAAAACCAAATTGGGGTACCAAAAACGTGGTCTGCCAAATTAGGGGAACAAAAAAGAACTTGTGCCAAGTTGAGGCACAAAAAATGTGATTTTCTCGAAAAAACCCATTAAATTCAATGACATTCATTTCTCTTGTCCCAGCTAACGGATCATCCATAATTGATCATTATTTCTTTTGAGTGCATGGTTGAAATTTTCCAGTATTTCTTTATCATTTTGTTCTATTAAATAAAACGAAAAACTTATAAGATAAGTTTGAATGATGATTACTAATAATATTAAGGTGAAAGATTTAGGGTTAGGGTTTTTGATTTGGGGAAAGAGGGGAAGAAGGAGAAGAGAGATGAGTTTTTTACTTTTTACAGGGAGAGAGAGCATAGGTTTAAGAGAGAGAAATGTTTTTGATTTTAATTCGATTTTTCGATATTTTTTGTTTAGGAAAACATGACTTTATGAAGGAAATGAATTAAAACAAAAAAAAAATTAAAAAAAAATGAGTTTTCCGGCAAAAATTGCCGGAATTAATGCCGGAGGACTAAAATTGAAACTCGTGTCAAATTAGAGGACTATAATTGCCGTTAAAAAAGTTAGAGGACCAATTTTGCAGATGTGCCAACTTAGAAGACCAAAAATGAAAAATTCCCGCCATTGTTTGATTCTTCCTGACAATCTCACGGATCATTTTATCCAAGATACATTCTTATTAAGGGGAGTAAGGGACAAAGTCAATGGAGATGCATATGATCTTTTTGCTCTATGATCAATTTGAGAAAGCAGGAATAAAGCAATTTTCAACGCAGAACTTTATTTGTTGAGGATATTCTGGACTTTATCAGGTCATGGTGTTGGTGTTGGATCAAAATAATTAAGGAGGATTCAGCATTTTCATTTTTAGATTGGACCAATTTGCTTCGGATTTGTATGGATATGTAACTTCAATGTTTTTTGATTCGAGTACTGCTTGTACTCTTTATTCCTGTATCCCTCTCTTTGCTAATAAAAACTTATGTTGCCGATAGAAAAAAAACAAAAAAAAAAAAGAGGGTAGGAGGATGGATTTGGGATGAATTTTGCCTTCCCGAAAAATCCAAGACCATGTTAATGGAGTGTGTTTGTGTGGGTGCGTATTTTGCGAACTGAAAATGGGAAAGTGAAGATAAGTTTAATAGCGAGACTTTTAGATATGGAAAAACCATATAAATAAATTCTTTTTACTTTTTCTTAAACTACAAGTCGGTGTCACGCGGCCCGCGTGTAAGTTTTTTTTTTTTTTTTTTTTGACTAAAATGAACATCTATAATAATTTTGGAGTTATTTTGAGATTTTCAATATTTTTAGGGACTAAAGTGTGATTTGCAACATTTTTTAAAAGAAAAAGAAAATTGGTCCGCGGGCGTCGGGACCTAAAAAAGTTTTTTCTTTTATATAACTAGAATTTGGTCGCACGCGGGCCCACGTACAAGATTTTCGGACTAAAATAAAAACTTATAACATTTTTGGAGTCATTTTGGAATTTTCATAATATCTAGGACTAAAGTGCAAATTACTTCTTTTTAACAATCAAGCCAAACAAAGTTTTTCCTTTTATATAGTATAAATATAGATATAGATGTTATTTACGCAGTACTTTTGCCAGCATGTATATAAGTATTTATTTATCTACGGACAAGATTAGGTAATGATTATCTTTTTAACTTACGTTTTTTCTTGGTACGTAAAATATGTACCTAAATGAAAATTTAAATACGGATTTTATGGTGCCTAATTTCAATACCAATTTGCTAATTTGTACTAGTGTGAGGTTTTATAGCTCATGCATGGTGTCGTTCTAATTCATACAAGTCTTACAATATCTAAATTCAATGTAAAAGTAATTTATCTGATGAATATCTTTACCTCGACAACATATAATTAATTTGTGCTTGAAACACTTCGTGCTACTTTATCAATTAACTTTTTAAGTTAACCTATATGCAACCAGTTGGTTCCTTATTCTTCGATGATATCGCGGTTCGTGTTGAAGATTTCAAACTTCAAAATTAATCAAAGTGTTTCGATCTCTAACAGCTTGATTAAATAAATGTTTGCTAATTTCGCAATTTATTTGATACGCGTTTTTCCATTAGCGAGAGGGACAGGGAGGGGGTTCAGAACTTCCGATCTACCCCAGAAAACCCAAACTTAGAATAAGTTAACAATTTAAATATAAAGTACAATAAGATTTGAAATACTACAAGTAAATATGTTAAAAGATTTAATTTTCAGTAATATAGTGAACACCACAAAAATAACAAACCCAACTTCGTAACATATAATATATTATTAACTTTCTAGATCTTCTATGTAATTTTTATATGTATACTTCAACACTACAGTTCTCATAAGGAGACTACAACTCATCTAGGATTCACCCTATATTGACCATAATTAATTCGCACTGTTGCCAATACTATTAATTAATTGGATGCAATCTTCTTTCATAATCCTAATTGATTCACATGCATAATCCCATGTGCCATTTAAATTCTTTCAGAATAGTGTTATAAAATAACTAGTGGTTTTGATTAATTAACATTTACATCGATATAAGAATATTATTGAAATATATAAATAGTTATCTGTCAAGACGGGATTAAGATAACTCAGAAATATGTTTGATTTGTTGAATATAATTGTGAATCTATATTTCAACGGCTATATTGTTTAGTTTGTTGAATAATTTAAGAAAGTCAACTTAATCTCGTGTTATCTAGTGATTGATATGATTCCAGGTTGTTGCAACTATATGCAGTCTTTCTAAAATGACGTTGCTCGTCACTTACATTAATGGCAGAAGCCTTTATATATTGAAATATCTCAAAAATATCAGTTATAGAGTCTAAAGTTGAGAGCCTAGTTTATCAAGAGATTTATTCTTTCTAACATTTTTAAAAGAAAAAGTGTGCTAAGTTATGGTACTCTAGACCTAGGACATAAAGAGTACTTAGAAGATAGTTCTAGGCTAAGAAGTAAGTTGATTCAAACGGAGTAACTATGAGGAACTACTAGAAGTGTCAAAAGGTTAAAGAGAGTCTTAGTTTTTATTTAACGTAATAGTGCAAGTCTTTGTGCTGTGAAAGAAGTTTGATTTGAGTTGGATGGAACGCCTTGTGGAATATGTCTGGTTAGATCAAACAATGTTAATTTTACCACTCTGCATTGCTGTCATTTACTTATAACTCATTGTGTAACAACTTTTTGTGCTAACAATTTTAGTGAAAATACTTAAATGAGATCTAACAGAAAGCACAATACACTTAAAATATATACACAACATCAGAAACACCTAAAAATCGCATAGTACATCAAAAACACATACAACAACAAGAAGCTTGAAGTTGTACTTACTCTATATATGAATTTCGTTGATTAATATAAGTAAAAGCAGATACATGCGACCACTACTTGTATGTTTATTTAACTGCATTAAATTAATTCTCATATATAATACAAGATCGAAATAGAGACGCCTAGTCACCATGCATGATATCAAGTACCCTATATAGATGGATCATAACTACAAGTCACCATGATTTGAACCCTAGATGGCCGGATGGATCATATATAACATTAAGTATATAGGTAGCACGCCTCCAATATTTTTAATAACTACGATCTTCATTATTAATATTATATAGTCTGCAAAAATTGCGTATTAAGCATGGGCGTTTCACAAGCATAATCCCATGTGCCACTCAAACGTAGTATTTTTGTAGAATTATTAACTGTTTACCATCTACATATTAATTAATTAATTATAGTTCCTATATGCATATGAGGAATTAATACATAGATCTACTCCAAGTAGCTAGCTAGTCTATATAAAGGCAGGCAATTAGCTCTCTCCATACAACACTAAAACACACACAAACATAGTCATTAATTACTCATGGCCAGTTCTATAAGTTTTGCAATGAAAGGTTCCTACGCAATAGTCGCATTAATGGCCATGGTGGCGCTATTTTGCGCCGAGGCGCAGCTGCCACAGCCGCAGCTGCCAAGCTGTGCCCCGACTGACATACCCCTAGATCTTGTTCAAACCAAAATAACTTGTTTGCAGTTGAGTCTCACTAACGATCCAGCCTATGCAACCCAATGCTGCCCCAAAATTCAATCTCTCAACTTTAACTGCTTGTGCTACTTGCCTCTCCCCGTGAGTCTTCTTAATCTCAGAGAATTCGCAAAACGCTGCACCATTACCGTTCCCCCCGTCGGCCTATGTGCAGGTAATTTACCTGATCGACTCTACTTATTAGTTTAAAATATATTAGTTACATGAATATAAAGTAATTAGTACAATATAGTTAGTTAGTTTTCATATTAATACACACACACACACACATATATATATATATATATATATATATATATATATATATATGTATGTATCATGAGAAAAATATATAACGAAACTTTACTAAATCATAAAAACTATTTTTGAATTTTCTACGTCAGTAATTTATTTAATTTGGTCAAGACATACAGCTAACTTTGCAGTCCAAATGATTTCTTGTTTTATCTTATGAGATTTATCTACAACTGGCGAGAGGTTAATTGATCGAATATATTTGTTCATTTTGCAGTTCCTATTCCATGATGGAGATATAAGCCAACAGAAGGCTCGGATTGCTATCTTAACTATATATTATGCTGATCCTGAATAAAAATTAGTTCAATAAGCGAAAAAGGAGATTTCTTTTCGCGTGTTTTATTATTAATACATCTTCATTATGGAAGCTGGTGTCATACAATATGTACTTTCTTTATAGATAAATATATAATGTCCGTTTTCCTTTATTTCTTGTAATAATTTGTTTTGTGTTCTAACAACTCTACTATATCTTACGTGATTGTTGGAGTGTACTGAAATGTTATTAATTTCAAATTTTCACGTCCGAGAAGGAAACCAACGACCAAAAAGAAAACCAAACCAAAGAAAGCAAGAGAGAAACGTCATAACAAAATTTATAGCATAAGACATGCTGTGAAAAAACTTAAAAGACCGAAAACGTACAAAGACTCACACACACAGACACATAATATATATATATATATATATATATATATATATATATATATATATATATATATATATATATATATATAACATAGGAGTATGTGAGAAAATATAAATTTCTTATTTAAATCTTTAGTTATTCATCAAGCTCCGCTAACAGTTCATAAGAGGAGATTATTTATTAAAGACTGATATGAAATTAGCCAAAATTTGAGACGATTGAACTACCAAAATAGCCAAATCACCATATATATATGTACATATATATATATGGTGATTTAGAAAGGAATATTGAACTACCAAAACCGTGATCACCACCATTGATTAAAACAAAGAAAAAAAAAATACGACATGGTCTGCTAATGTTTGTGTTTTAATCAGATGGTAGTTTTCACTTGAAAAAGTTGTACTGATTGTTGAAAACAAATTCCAGTTACATTTTGGTCAAACTACTACTCATTCAACTTTGAATTTTTTATGTTGAGTCATAAAATCTTTATATTTATGTACTACATCATTATTGAATTACAATTCGCTTACTTAATTCTCTTATATATGAATTATAGAACTACAAATCTCATAAGGACTACTACTCATGATCTTGATTCACCCAAAATTGACTATAACTACCTCGGTAATTGTCCAATATATACGTTTGTTAACCATCATCTTAATTACTTAGTTGCCTACTTAATTAGTTCACATGCATAATTTCATGTGCCATTTAAATTCTTTCAGAAGACTATACTATATAATAAATGGTTTTGACTGAATAACATTAACATTATAAGATTATCATTTCAATTTAATTACCCAGTTGTAAGACAATATTTTGATAACTTGAGGATATGCTTAAATTAAGGCAAAGCAATCAGATATATGATAAACCAATTCTTGAAAAAAAATAAATTATTTAGATGTTAAGTATGATAAGTGTTCAAAAAATGAAAAAAAGTTGTAAAAATTATTTAAACTTAAATAAACTGAAAAGTAAACACCGTGAACAATAGTTGGGACCTCCACTGATAAGTCGTCAAAATTATTTTTCTAGCTTTCCTTGTTTTGAACTATAACCATTTGTCCTTCATCTTTAATGCAATTCACAACATCCAGCTCTCTAATCTTCCTCTTCCTCATGCACGCAACTCTATATATATCACTTTGGCCTCCTTGTTATACATATTCTTGTGAGCCTTTTTGAAAACTTTGGCATGTGCAAGTTAGAGAATTTTCTTATGCTCTTTCTTTTTAACTTGTACATATCAAGCCTCGGCCCGTCGCTTTTTTTTTTTTTTTTTTTTTTTTTTTTTTCTTTCAAATGCTTGTAGCAATCCATTTTGATCTTGATTGCAACTTTCACCTTTTCATCATACCATGATGTGTCTTAACATGGTAGACAACTACATTTGGATTCACCAAGAAGATCTTTAACTACCATTTTTGTACAGCTAATCATTTTAGTCAATTTGTATCTTGATCATCTTTGTGCTTCCAATCCGCTTCTTGTACCATTCAATCTACAAAAGCTTTCTCGTTAGACTTCTTAAGCTGCCACCACTTATTTTAGGCTCTAACTTAAGTCCACCCCTCTTAACTCCACGCTGCAGTCTAAAATCTAATATTCAAAGCCTATGTGACAATTCTCTTACCAAGGATAACCTTACAATGTAGATAACAAACTCTATCTATCGCCCCGGTTCATAAAAAAAAGTCTATCTCACTCCTACTCAGTCAGCTTCTAATGGTAGCTTTTTTAGGTGACAATCTCTCTTCTTAAACTAGGTGTTCGGTAGGATCAAATTATAAAATACAGCAAAATCAGAATAGTACTACCAACCTGATTCCTCTCTAGCATGCTAAAACTCCCATGGAAATTCTCAAACCATCTTGACTAGTTCCTACATGCCCATTCAAACCCCCCTATGGTATAATTTGTACCACCTCTCAAATATTCTCCCCAAATTGATGTATACAAGCTCATCTAGACATACATGTGGTGAATAGGCACTAATAACATTAAGGATGCGATCTCCTAACACAGGCTTAACGAGCAAAATTCTATTAACCTCACTCGCCCCAAGAAGTGAGGGAACCCACACTCATTTTGACACCACACCTAGGAGTCGATGTGGCACGTGGGTTTGATGTTGGGTGTCACTGAGTAAGGAAACAAAATTCATTGTATGTTCATATCATGAGATGCAACGAACGTTTACGTTGGCTGTTCGAACCTACCACAACCTCCTCCTTGATCCTAGCTTGGGACAGACAGTGATATAATCACTAACGAGGTTTTTGTTTGAACAAGTACTTTTGGATATTTGCCACTTGAGTTTTTGTGGTTACGAATGTGTTTTGAAACTAAAAATCCTCACAATATCAAATTTGACTTGAACTTGCTTTTGTCTTATGATAGCCTTTTCGATATTAAATAATTTTAAATTTGCAGGTTTTAAATTATTTTTTGAAACTACAAGAATATGGAGCATTGGCCACAAAATATTTATTTGGGATTGATGTGAAATTTGTAAGTATAGATCAATGGGAACAAAATATTTTGTAACAAAGTTTTGTGACTATAGGGCTTGTTGCCAAAAAGTTATGTCAGCAATGGTGACAAAACAAATCCTAACCACGCATGGAAACAAAATATATTGTTACCACGTGGCAACAAAGCAATTTCACCCCACAGTGGGAAAGAGAAAATCTGTCAGCACATGGGAACAAAACTATTTGTAACCATGACGTGGGGTGAGTTTAATTTGTAGCCATGGATTAATATTGTCAGAGTGTAAAAGAAATCTAAAAAAAAAAAAAAACACGTGGGGCCAACCGTGATGACAAATCATTTTGTTCCCACGCTATTTTAATTTTATTTTTTTTTAGAAATCGTGGTAACAAAATATTTTGTCACCACGTTTGGTCCATGGTGCATATTTTTTCTTTTTTTTTTTTTAAAGCGTGGGAACAAAATATTTTGTTTCCACATACTTTAAATTTTGTTTTTTGTAAAAACCGTGATGACGGATTAATTTGTCACCACGATTTCGAAATTTTTTTAAATAAATGGTGGCAGTTTTACCGCCACTTTTGGTAAAAAATTTGATTTTTTTAAATTTTGTGGGGATTTTTCCCTCCACTTACATATATATATATATATATATATATATATATATATATATATATATATATATATATATATACATACATACATATATATAATTTTATGTCTAATAAATTCTGTTTAACATTTTGTAAAGAAATAAAATATATTTTCTATATTATATATATAACTCATGTTTATAATAAAAATCATTTTATATGTATTAGCATATATATAATATATAGATGTGTATAACATGCATTATTTATATAAATATATATATACTAATTAATAATATATATACCAACACACGCAAATATATACATAAATAATATATATATATATATATATATATATATATATATATATATATATATATATATACATTATAAAATCACCCAAAAAATTATATAAGTAATATAATACAAAAAAAAAAAGAGAAAGAGGGATAGGATTTTCGGATTTTAGAGTTGGAGAGAGGAGATGAAGAGATGAAGTTTGTGAAAAAATGGGGTGATTTTATAGATATGAAATTGTGGGAAAAAAAAATTTGTTGCCATTGCATCACATGGATTGTGCTCTCGTTGGCATCCAAATATTTTGTTGCCATTGCATCACATGGATTGTGCTTTTATGGGAACAGAATATTCTTTTATCATATTCAGACATGGTTACAGAATATTTTGTTCCCACAATCTTTAATGCAATGGTAACAAAAATTTCTTTCTCCACGCCTAGGAACAAAAAAATCTGTTACTATTAAAATCTATGGTGACAAATTTTTTTGTAGCTATAAAAGATATGGTTCTCACATCACAGATATCTTATCTTCTTCCCCAAATTTCACCCATCTTCTTCCATTTTTTCCCGTTTTCATCCCCAAAAACTCCAAAAAAATTGTTCCAACAAACTCTCCTAAAATTTGCTTAGACTCTGTTCACAATTCAAGGCAATTAGCAGGTAATGTTAATACATTTAATGTGTTTTGTTGGTTTGATTACTTGCTAAAATACGAATATCTATTTATTAAAAAAAAATTAAGTGTTAGCATGCAATTAAATTATTGTAATACAATGGTTGAATTTATTGTGGTATCATTAGTGTTGTTGTGTTTTGTATATTTATAAATAGTTTTGTAGTGAATGTTAACTGTTACAATAAAGTGTTGAATATTTTTGCACCATGTAAATAAATGTTGTAGTGATAATATATTTATTGTTTCTTTTCTAATAATAAACAAACCCCACATGTGATTGTTTACTGATGATAGTTTTTGGCGTTTGTAATAGGGTTATAAAATGTATAACAACGAAGACCGAAGTTGGATGTATGAAAGATTAAATACTGGTGGAGATGATGGTTATTTGAATCCTATTTTTGAAGCCGGCGTGGGAATTTTTTTAGATCACGCATTTAGTCAAACAGAATTATTACGGGATGAGAAAGCTATGTGTCCTTCCACTAGATGTAATAACAGGAAATTTGGGAGTAGAGATGGCATTCAGTTTCATCTTTACAAGAATGGATTTTTGCCTCATTACTACGTATGGACTAGACATGGTGAAATTCAAAGGCCCGACGAGGGGTTTGATACAAGTATGGGGTATGATACAAACATGGGAGAGTCGTCGCCTGGACATAACGCAAGAGGTCGACAAAGAGAGATGGTCGAAGATGCATTTGCTGGCCGGTTTGAAAATATAAATGAGTTTGAGATTGAAAACGAGCAACCGAATAGGGAGGCAGAAGCATTTTTCCGGATGTTGCGTGAGGCCGAGGAGCCCATACGAGCGGGTGAAGGAAACACAATATTGGGATGGGTTGCTGAATTTCTCAATAACAAGGTACTCCACTCCATCCCTAATATGGCGTGTGAAAAGAACATTCAACCTATGCGTCAATGGCTGAGTCCTGAAGATCGACAGAGGATGCCCGACAGTATGTATAGCATGCAGAAATATATGAACCGATTGGGGATGGGCTACCAAACATTTGACGTCTGCGTTAACAATTGCCTTTTATTTTATGGCGAGTACGAAGATAGTAAGTATACAGTGTGTCCTGAATGCAACGAAGACAGGTTCGAAGAGAGGCTGAATTCACATAACAGAGCAAAATTGGTTGGTCGCAAGAAGTTGTGGTACCTCCCGTTGACAACCGCCCATGAGTACTACATGTTTCGCCTGAATGCAGAACACATGACGTGGCATTTGAAATGTCGGAGAGACAGCGATCAAATGATCCATCCTGCATCTGGAGAAGCTTGGAAATCCTTTGATACAACACACCCAGATTTTGCTTCTGAGCCGCGCAATGTTAGACTTGGCATTTGCACTGATGGATTCAACCCGTTTACGAACTCTGCTGTTCCATACTCTTGTTGGCCTGTCTTCGTCACGTCGTATAATCTTCCGCCTGATATTTGCATGAGGCAAGAATACATTTTTCTAAGTTTGTTGATATCTGGTCCCAAAAGCCCAGGGAAGAACATAGATGTCCTGCTTAGACCGTTGATTGATGAACTCAAATCACTGTGGGAAGTCGGGGCTGAGACATACGACAGCTATAGGAAGCAAAATTTTATTATGCGTGCAGCTGTTATGTGGACCATCACAGATTTTCCAGGGTATGGCATGTTATCGCAGTGGAGTACTCATGAGCGGTTGTCATGTCCATATTGTATGGAGGGGACTAAAGCTTTTCAGCTGAAGCATGGGAGAAAAAACTGTTTTTTTGATTGTGGGCTGTGTGTAAGACAAGAGCAAGACACGTTGTCGATGCAACCACTATATATCAGGACGAAAATGCAACTGTTGTCCTGCCTGTTCCTGACTTGGGTCCAATACCTCTGACAAACGACAAAATTCAGCAAGTTGATGATATATATGAAGAGGATTAGGAGGACGAATATGGCGATGTAAATGATGAGGTGGGTGATGATTCAGAGCCTGAAGAGGACGACATCGATGATGACCCTGATTATGCTTAGATTCGACATTTTGATATCAACTTTTAAGGCATGTATTTTTGTTGAAGTGGTGATGAGACGATTGTGTTTACCGAAAATTTCTATTATAGAACTAATTGGGAGAAAAATAAACGATTCAACGTCTTAACTAATAATTTAATATATAACTAATAATAACTACTAATAACTCAAAAGTAACTACTAATAATTGTAACACATTTAATATAAAACTACTAATAACTACTAATAACTCAAAACTATTAAAAGATGTACACTAATAATTGTAACACATTTAATATAAAACTACTAATAACTCAAAAGTAACACATCTAAACAGTACAACCAAAAGTAAATAATTGTCCAAAAGTAACACATTTAAACAGTACAATCAAAAGTAAATAATTGTCCAACTAAATTCAATCAAAATAGGTTAAAGTCATTTGGATCGGCGCCATCTCCTTCCTCGGGGGGTTGACTCCCCTCCTGATTAACCTGTGTAGTCCCTATTTGTGGCGGCTGAGGAGTGTAAGTCCCTCCTGGACCCGTATCCACGTGCTGCTCATTGTACATATTCAACAAGGCATGCTGATTAGGAAACATAGGCTGCCCAATATCAGCACTCGACTGACCAGGGAAAACTTGGGTCATAGTTCTTAGCATCATTCTCTCCAATAGGTCTAGTCGCTCGTCCCTCTTCACTGCCTCTGCCTTCAACTGCTCGATTTTTGCGTCTTTAGGGTCGCTGCAGTTGCTGCTCGTTGATGCCCAACTGTTGTCCTTGTATTTTGGGTATTTTCTTACATCGAACCCTGCGTACTCTGGATCCCCATGCGTCGGAACACCTAAAAATCATAAAAAGGAATCTCGTATCAGACTTCAAGCAATAACGATCCAGTGATATACAATATCACAACAATTACAGATAACACGGTTATTACCTGGGACCCTCTTCCCGCTTCTTTTCCCTACCGCTTCCGACCACCGTTCCACATCCAGTCAGGGCCACTCTTCGCCCTGATAGTCAGCTGCTAGAGCCGCGACATATTTTTCCTTTTTCAAAAATTATTTATACAAAAGTCAATATCCCAAATTTCATTTGGCACTAATGAATGTTTTAAAACTGAAACTTTAATTCAATCTTGAGATTACGTACCCACGCCCTCTTGTCCTTCTCGCTCATCCAAAGCTCTTGTCCGTTCTGAAGTGTTTTCGACTTTCATGCCTTCCAGGCGTCATGGTGCTTGACCGTGTTTGGGTCCCCCCCGTGTCTGCAACCTGATAAATCACACAATAGTAGGAGTTAGATCGTTAAGTTAAAAGTAAATAAACATTAATAGATATTATACAAAAATTAAAAACTTACTATTTTTTCTTTTACTTTCTCTATACTCCTCGACCCGCCAAACCACGCCGGCTCCGGTACCTTGGTCTTATTCGCCTTAGCAATTTCACTCCGTGCCTGTGCCTCGGTTGACTCCCAGTGGCGAATGAAAAACGGGATATATTCCCTGGGCATCCAATAATTGCGAATCTTAGACGACCCCGCACACTTCTCCAGCCAATAGGACTTTGCGCGATGCACTTCCGATCCGTATCTCTTAGAACAAATCCTATGGTACGCTCTACGTATTCTTGGAGCGTCCGCCTCACTCCACTAGTAGGTCGCCTGAAATTCAATAACCGATCACACGCAGTTAACTATAATATAGTAATAATGCATGTAATAGAAATTATATTTAATGTAATTTTAACAAACTATAAATACCACAAATTGAGCGTCCGCCTCACTCCACTAGTAGGTCGCCTGAAATTCAATAACCGATCACACGCAGTTAACTATAATATAGTAATAATGCATGTAATAGAAATTATATTTAATGTAATTTTAACAAACTATAAATACCACAAATTTGTCCCAGGCTGCCCGCCGATCGGCGTCGGAAAATTCACTATACATGAGGTATGGTCCATGCATATTCGCCTTCAAATTGGCACTAATTGTGCTAACCAGTTTGTCACTGCCAATTATTGCCCCTGTTAAAGGGTTGACGGAAATCCTTCGCCTCTGTGATGGGTGTGGGGGGGGGGGGGGGGTTGCTCCGGGATAGTCCCCGCTCGATACACGACACCATCTACCTCTACGCCGCCACACGCGGCACCCGCCTCCTCATGCCCCACTGGACCATCCGCACCATCACCCCCTAACTCCACGTCATCCCTTAGATGAACCCCCTCTGTATCACGTCGTAATGCACTGACGGTGCCGGTCGAAGCTACACCCTGTGTTCCCGAAGCCGGACCCCAGCCAGAAACTGCTAGACTACCTCCAGGAACTCCTGCAGCCGATAAATTAGGTGAAGCTGATCTGTCTAGCCGCTGTCGTTGGCGCACCTGCATCGGAGTGGATTGCTGAAGATGTAACTGGCCGGCTGTCTGATCTACCATCCCCTGACTCTGGTTGACCGTGCCATAAAATTGTGCAGTAGTAGCTTGGGGGTTCGTGTTTGCTACATTCATCTGTGACTGCAACATGGCAGTAAATGGCCCGTTCCCAAACATGTTATACGCGGGGATCCTTCCTTCTTGCGACATACTGTCGGGGTTCTCCCTCATACGTACTATAATCCTATGTTGGGGCATAGTATACGGTGCAGTGACCGGCGGCTGTCTTGAAGCAACATTTGATTGGCCCGCGACTGATTTGTTTTTGCCTTTGCCTTTCCCCTGTTGCGAGGGAACGATCTCTCGTCGATCTGCCATCTGTTATATAACAACACAATTAATTGTTAATAAACAACATATAACATGTGACATTCCAATAAAAAGCTATACTCCTGTGCAGTTTTATAAGGTAACAATCATATAATCTTATTGCAAATATTTCTATTTTTTCTTAACTTTTCCTAATCACTACTAATTAAATTGTACACATATATATATAAACATGATTTATCTAGCTAAACTTAATTAACTAATTAAATTTAATCTAATTACTTTGAAATTTATAACTTCATAACTAATTATGCAATAATTCTCATAAAAGTGTTAATTACTAATATAATCATGACAATTAATTTAACTACAAATTTAATTATGCAATTTTCATCATTTTCTTAATTTCTTCTAATTATTATAACAATATTTCCTTATTTTTACTAAAACTATCTTACTTAAGATTAAATTCTCCTAATTACTACCAATAAAATTAGTACACTTATATATAATCATGATCTACCTTGTTAAACTTGACTAATTTATTTCTAATCAAATTGTCTTAAAAGTGTTAATTACTAATATAATTATGACTTTAAGTTGTACTACACATCCATTCTAGCTATTTGTTGTTAAATTTTAATCTTCTAGTAGATATTTCTAATTTTCCTATTTTTCTAGTAGATATTTCTAATTTTCCTATTTTTCCTAATTTTTGTAAAAACATTCCATCACTATTACTAAAACTAGTACACATAATGGTCCTAATTTTTCCTATTTTTTTCTCTTAATTTTCCTTCTTTTCCTAATTTTTCTCATAAATTTTCTTCACTTTTCCTAATTTATCTCCTAATTACTACTAATTATAAAACTAGTACACATAATGGTCCTAATTTTTCCTATTTTTTTCTCTTAATTTTCCTTCTTTTCCTAAATTTTCCTAATTTTTCCTAATTTTTCTCATAATTTTTCTTCACTTTTCCTAATTTATCTCCTAACTTTTCGACTTTCCTGCCTATAAAACAAGCATAAAAATTTCCGGAAAATTAATAAAACAAGCAAATATCCAATAAATAATAAACTTTGCTAACAACAATTATAAACACTCCAAGATCAACATATAAATCGCATAAAAATTTTAAGATTATAAATGAAAAAAATTATAAAATCGAAAACATAAAATTCAACCATACAAAATCGAATTTTCTTGCATAAGAGTATTCTCCTAAAGTGTACAAGAACATACCTTAATTTAATGATGAAATTCGAGAGGATTGGAGTTGATTTTTTTTTTTTTAAAAATAGGGTTTTTAAGGGGGGACCGCGCGATTTTGGGGAAGAAGATGAAAATGGTGGTGGGGAGAGAGAAAAAATTCCCCACCACGCGTATATATTAACTATGGCATACCATTTTTTTGTTGCCATGATCAATGGCCCAGATAGTTCCTAGGAGATGATCTGGGCCGCTGATCATGGCAACAAAATATTTGTTTGCCATGTGATGCGGTCAGGCATTAATTGTGGCAAACAAATATTTTGTTGCCATGATCAGCGACCCAGATCATCTCCTAGGAACGATCTGGGCCGCTGATGATGGCAACAAAAAAATTGTTTGCCACAATTAATGCGGTCATTATTCTGACCGCATCACGTGGCAAACAAATATTTTGTTGCCATGATTAGCGGCCCAGATCGTTCCAAATGCAAGATCTGGGCCGTTCAACGTGGCAACAAAATATGTTTTTGCCGCGGTCATCATCAATGGGAACAAATTATTTTTACGCCATGCTTTTTTATATGGCCAAAACGTATTTTGTCACCATTTTCTGCAATGGTGACAAATTATTTTTTCTCTACGCATGGTAAGTGTTTATTTTGTCACTATATTTTGCTACAAATTATTTTGTTTTCATTGATTTAAATTTTGTGCCTACATGGCAACAGATTTTAATATGTTGCCATGGGTTACTCCCCATTGTGATGTTTTGTTGTAGCCTTAATTTATATTCGAGTTGCTTTGCGGACTTAATTAAAATTATGAACGTCTACTGTTGGAGAAGAGTTTTCAAGATCACCTTATTACAACTCATACAATGTTTAAAGTTTAAACTGATCAATTCTAAGCAATGTATCTAATTAGATTTTGATATCTATACTATATAATAAGAATGGAAGATTTTTTTCGTCCATTTTTGCTTCTCCCTATTTTGCCCATCTCTTTTTTACTATTTCCATTTCAGTCCTTTTTCCCTTTTCTGCCCATTGCTTCTATATTTTTTGGGCTACGTCCTTTTCACCTCTTCAATCTTTTTTAGAAATGGGGTTGATTCTTTTGATTTTGTGGCTTCACAAAGAAGGAGGCGGGAGTTGGAGAAGGCGGCGGGAGGAGAAGTAGAAAGAACATGGCGCCTCGATGGTGGAGAATATCTCTATAATTTCTTGGCATTTTTAGGCGATGCTGGGGCCTGGGTGCGCGCGAGAGAGGGGAAATCGGCGGCGGGGGCAAAAGAGGAGGGTTTTTGGAATAAAAGACTCTTTTGCCGCCAGTAGTGCTGGTCAAAGGAGGAGGGAGAGATTTGTCGGGAAGAAGATGAAAATGAAAATGATGGACCGGGTAGGTTGCAAGTGCAGGAAGAGTGAGAAACTAAAAGAAAATGAAGACCAAAAATAAAAATAAAAATAAAAATAAAATAGGAGAACTTTGATTAAATTAAATAAAAAGTAGTACTTTAGGTTAGATTTAAAAAAAATTGTACATTCCCTTACTGGTAAAGTTTCAGTTATTTTATTGAATCTTTTTTTTTTTTTTATTTCTTTATTTTTGAAGTTAGTTATTTTATTGAATCTGCCTTCTAATACTTTATTCTATTTTAAATAATAACATTTATACTAATAGTCTGCTATTTGGCAAAAATATGTTCTTGATGTTTTATCTAACTATAAAAATGTTATCTTGAACTTGAATAAATATAAAATTTATTCTTAAGCTGGATAAACATGAAATATAAAGTGTTTACCTTTTAACCTTTTTTTTTAAAGAAAAATTATAGGTCTTCTTAATCTTTTAAACTCTAGCGGGATCCTTTTGCATAATTTAAGCTAAAAGAATATCTCTATAATTTCAAAATATCTTTTCTCGCTTTGTTTGTAATCCTAATTTAATACTTCAACTTATTAGTATGACCTTTGATTTATAAAGAGAAAATTGCAAATTTGGTGCCTGAACTTGGCACCCTTGCGTTTTTGGTGCCTCAACTTGGCAACTCCGGAATTTGGTGCCTCAACTTGAATACTATTTGCAATTTTAGTGCCTTCGCCGGAAATTACTAAAAACTTGCCAGAAAACACACGTGGCTCAAATAAAAAAATAAAAATGAAATGCATTTGAAAGTTTTGAATTTGTGAAACACACTTTTAGCCAAGGATTTAAAAAAGAAAAAGAAAAAATAGAAAATAAAAAAATAAACAACTTGCAACAGTAAACTTCAGCAAATTGCTGCGGTTTTTTTTTTTCTTTTAATTCATTGTCTTCAATGAATTTGCTGCTGCTGCGATGAGTTCATATTCAATATTCAATACAGATCCATTTTCATAATCATTCCAAAACTCCATAATAAAGCTCAACTGCAATCCATATTCTAAAACTTCATTCACACTCAAATTCATACACATCAATCCATATCCAAAATGAGCTACGGAGGCTCCAAAATAAGAATTCAACAAGTCACATCCAACTCAACACGACATCCTTTCTGATGAATCATCACCGTGGACAACGAACGTACCCCCGACAATATTGATTACTTGTTTTGTGTTAGTATGCACATTGCCCTTTAACGTCCATTCACGAACTGGGGTTAACACGATTCAATGATTTTTCCTTTTTCAGTCATTAACGTTAGAGTTCATCGATTAATATTTAGTTTTGGGTTAGAATCGAACAATTTTAGGGTTAGGGTTCTTGGATATGAACCCTAATTGAGATTCTTGTGATTTGGGGGAGAAGAGTGATGCGATTCTCTCTCCCCGTAAGTTGTTTATTTTTTTATTTTCTGTTTTAAATCCTTGGCTATAAGCGTGTTTCACAAATCCAAATCTTTCAAATACATTTCATTTTTATTTTTTTATTTGATCCACGTGTGTTTTCCGGCAAGTTTTTAGTAATTTCCGGCGAAGGCACTAAAATTGCAAATAATATCCAAGTTGAAGCACCAAATCCGGGAGATGCCAAGTTGAGGCACCAAAAACGCAAGGGTGCCAAGTTCAGGCACCAAATATCCAATTTTCTCCATTTATAAATGTTTTCTGTTATTGCTCTTTTTTAGTTATTGTTTTTGCTCATAGCTACTACGTATAATGGTATGCAGCATATTACGTAAGAATATTATGTATGGAAAATGCTTATTTATCTTTGTCCCATTAATGATGTTTTACTCTCCAAATCATTTGGGCAGTTCATTGCATTACTTATAGGAAAAAGGATCAATTTCATAGTTAGAGATTAATCTCGCACGTGCGGACCTTAATCCTAGTTAACCTAAAAGCGACTAGCTAGTTTCATATTCTTCTAGATGGTTTCTGGAGAACACGTGTTGAAGAGTTGAAACTTTCAAGTTTATGAAAGTGTTTTGATCTCTCTCGCTTAACTGACTAAGTGTTTGCTAATTACGCGTTCTATTTATTATTTAATACACGTTTTAAGATCATTATTGTACTCCATTGTAAGTTTTTCATTAGCCAGAGACGGAGAGCGGGTTCTGAATTTCATAAAAGCAAAAAAAAAAAGGCCCAGATAATACAGATTTCGTGACATACAATATGTATTAAGATTGTAATGTCTATGCAACTTAAGAGCTTCAACAAACTACTTAAATTACGTACACGTTCCAAAATTACTAAAAACTTCTACAAGTTCCTTAATTAATATTATTAAATGTGCCTAAAATTACGTAAAATCCATAAAACTACTTTAATTACGTAAATTTCCTAATATCTCTAACTATTACTTCAACTCCCTAAATTAGTAACTAAAACTCCCTAATAAATATCACCAAAACTACTAAAAGTCCCTTAGAGTTACTAGAACTACCTAAAACTGAGATAGCTAAAACTGCTAATCTGTTATCTCTAATTTGCAAAAGCCCTCCTGTGTCATTTTAATTGCAACAATCCCCCCTGTGTTATTCGATAATTAGCGCACTGCGCCATTCTGGTTTTAGGAGTTGACATAAGATAAATACGCTATTATGTCCTGTAAACTTAATCACAGAAACTGACCAAATAAATAAATAATTTCAGAGAAAGAAAATGGAAGAGGGCAGATTTAGGACGACCTTTGCCTTCCGAAAAGCTCCAAACCCATGTTTATGAGTGTGTGTGTGTGTGTGTGTAACTTGTGAACTGAAATATGAGGAAGGGAAGACAGGTATAAGAAGGAGAACTTTTAGGTATATGTACAATCACTAGTCATACTAAACGAATTCTCTTTACTTTTTTGTTAAACATTATTAATGCAGTATTCTTGCTGCCTTATATACATAAATATATTTAGTTATGGATAAAATTAGGTATGGATTATCCTTTTACTTTTTCTTTTATTGATGTTGGGTACACCGTGCATAGTTTTTGGTACATAAGTTCTGTACATAAATAACAGTTTAAATACGGTTATTATTTTCTTTACCAATTTTCAGTACCTACTTTGCTAGTTTGTTATAATATGAGGTTATAGGGCTCATGCTTGGTGTCTTTCTTAATACATGTACTGATGTACAGGTCTGCATGCAATATTTGAATTCAATGTAAATGTGATTATCTAATTAATTTCTTTATCTCGACAACAAATAATTTGTGGTCGAATCACTTTGTGCCAATACTTACCAACTAATTTTTAAGTTGACCTAAATGCAACCAGCTAGTTCCATGTTCTCGATGGTATAACAATTCGTGTTGAAGATTTTAAACTTCAAAATTAATCAAAGTCTCTCGATCTCTCACTTGATTAAATAAATGTTTGCTAACTTCGCAATCAATTCCATTCGCGTGCGTTTGAAAATAATTATCATACTCCATCATATTTAAGTTTTAATTTGCGAGAGACAGGGAGAGGGTTCAAAACTTCCGATCTACCCCAGATAACCAAAGATAGAATAAGTTAACTATTTAATATAAAGTACGATAAGAGGATAAATACTACAAGAGAATTTGTTACAAGATACAATTTTCATTAATATAACCATAAAAATAACAAACCAAGCTTCGAGACACATAATATATATTAACTTTTAATTTTCTGTTTAGTTTATACTTTATATATGTACATTTTAACACTACAATTCACATAAAGACTAAATCATCTAGATTCACCCTACATTGACCAAATTTAATTCGCACGGGTTCCGATACTTTTATTAATTAATTGGATCGCGATCTTCTTACTGGGGTCGCCTAATTGCTTCACATGCAATACCTCATGTGCCATTTAAAATTTTCAGAACAGTATTCTATTATAAACGTACTGGTTCTGATTAATTAACATTTACATTTATATTATATAAGATTATGATTGTAAAATAAAGAGTTAGCCTAGTCAGTGAGGACGGAATTAAGACTATATATATTTGTTTAGTTTGCTGAATAATTTAAGAAAGTCAACTCACACTACAAAAATATTAATGGTATATAAAAACGCTCAAATTCTTATCTGAAATGCGAGATTCCGTTTCTATATAGACCTATAGAAATGAAAATGGATGTTGACCGTTTCAGTAGACCACAATGCTATATGTTTTTAAGCATCTAGAAACGTCTATGGACGTCCCAATGACTTTTCTGACACATGCAGACAGGAAAGGATTAATCCTATAGAAATGAAAATGGATGTTGTCCATTTCAGTAGACCACAGTGCTATATGTTTTTAGGCATCTAGAAACGTCTATGGACGTTTCAATGGCTTTTCTGACACATGCAGTAAGCATCTAGAAACGTATATGGACGTTTTAATGGCTTTTCTGACACATGCTACACATGCAGACAGGAAAAGATTAAGGGGTACTTGCGTGCAGGTACCACTTAATCCCTTCCTATAGCTATTTGTGTCAGTAAATTATACTACATAACTTTTTTTTTTTTTTTTTTTCTGTTCCCGTAGTAAATTCGATATTTTTTAAAAGCTGTGTGAGGACCGCGCCCCACGAGTCACAATCCGATCCGAGTTGGTCCGGTGTTGGCCACCTAACAAACTCAACTCAGGCCGAACTGTAGCTCATGGGAAGGGGTCTCACTGACCAGGATCAAAACCATAGCACTATAAAATATCTTTACTTTAAATACATCGGAAGTCTTTGGAATACAAATACATTTTACAATTTTAAAATGATGTAAATACAAAATCAAACACTTAACAATTTTTGCAAAGTTTCCAAAAGCGGACTTGTCGATCATTCGTTCCATCCGTGCTGTTATACCAATCTTACTCTGAGAAAGGGACATATAGAACAAAAGAGGAGTAAGTCTTTAATGACTCAGTGAGATTCTTAGAACGTGACAATAATCAAACAGTAAATCAGAACAAAACGAACAAGAATGACCAGAATAGTTACATCTGCATCATTGAACTGAATTATCGGTTTTAACGATAATACTGGAATATTCAGAAGAACGAGAAAATGAACTTGTGCAATTACATATAACAGATCCAACCTTAGCTCCGAAATTCAACCGTATACCTCCCTACGAGGAGCTACCTCGCAACAGAACAGAAGACATGCTCGAGTACATGTCAGTCTAACACGCGGGTCACAGCCAACTCCTGACTGCAAGCGGCGCTTAGACAGAATAGGTATTAATCAGAATTACTTAAACCGACAGCCCTTTGCTGCCCAGCAGTATCCTTTCAATCCCTGGGCCCAACTTCCCAAAGCCGTCCCAATGGGTGAAACAAAATTATCAGATGAGCTAGTAATCCGGACAATATCCGTTGCTCGTTTTTGAGCTACATAGGCCGAACATAGTTCGTTGCTCGTTGCACAATTCAAGAATTGATTGGGTGATCATGATATCAGGTTAATTATGATTATGAAGAAAACTTCTCGATTATGATTTAAATGAGATTTGATTTAACAATATGCAAGAAAACTGATTATGTAAAGAATTAACAATTTTAAATAAAAGCATTAAAATGGTGATAGAATGTTGCTCGTGATTCGAAACAAAGAATCACAATTGTTATGTCCAAGTTTCTGAGGGCCGGATGCCAAACGGGGTTTTGAACAAATCAGAAATCAAACCTCACCTTTTACCGTACGGAAAATTCTTGATTAACGTCGATAATTGCAGAACCTTAAAATAGATCAAAAAGATATAATCAATTGTTTGCTCACAAGTTTACAACAATAAACATATATTTCCAATATTTATCATATTTAAAGAAGTTTAGTTAAATATCTAATTATTGTTAATTTGGGACAAATTCCACATTTACCTATTTTAACATTAACTATGACGTAAAAATATAAATAATGGAATTTACCATTTCAAAGTAACAAGTTGAAGACGAAATCAATTTACAAAATTATTATTAAAGTCTCCATTTCTAATTTATTAATAACATATTTCATATTAACAAACATATATATTTTCAATGCATATTTAAACCTTTTTAAAATAATTATTCTTAACAAAATTCTTGTAAATTACTTATTAAATAATAATCTCAATCCAAATTTTTTTACCATGATCTTAACATTGAATAAATACTTCAGTAAGCCCTTGAATAAAATCATATCATATGTATAACTTTGGTAAAAGCTAATTTTCTTATAGTTATTAGTATAAAATTACATAATATTGCATATATCACTAATAACAATTAAAATAAATTGTAAACATTTAGATCTAATTAAAATTAATGTTTTCAGAATACTTATCATGCTAATAAACTACATTTGATGATTAGATCACAAGATAAACACAATACTTCAATTAAAATTAAAGAAATTGAAAGATCAACCGTAAACAAACAAACTACATGTCTTCTAAATGTTGCAAAATCCATGAAAAATTATTAAACATGATTATAAATTATGATCAACTGATCCAACATCATTATTATTATGTAATAAGTCCATATTAATGATCAATTTCATGATTTGTGTAGCTTTTGCAACATATATTGGTTAATCAAAATGTTTATGCAAATATAAGGCAGAAAACTGTAGCAATCTTAAATTCACCTTCAATCGGACTTTCAAACGATATGATAATCTGAAATTGATTGAGGGGTTTAATATTAAACATCCTGGAGAGTATTTAGTTTCAAAATAAGATCAATATGACAAGGTTTGATATTTTAAATAAATCATGAAAGATAGGAGCTGTTTTCGGATTTTCTGGACAGTAGTACGTATTTCTAATTTTTAGACCCCTCAAACGACTTTGTTTGAAGAAGGTTTCTGAACATAAAAGTTATATTACACAATAAAAAGTATGTGGTAAAAATTTCAGAGAAAGACTCGAAGTTTTGATATGGTTTTTGGACTTCTAAAGTTTCTGTACCAAAACTGGCAGTTTTGACCAAACTCGGTTTTGAGGATTTTCAAGGACTATAAAGAAGGCTTAAAGGACTGAAACAATTTTTCTGAGAATCTAAACATCAAGAGGAAGAACTTTGCAGAAGAAAAGAAGAGAAGATTCGGAGAAGAGAGGTGTGAGAAAATTGTTGAAGAGAGCCTCTCTTTTATAAGTGAAAATTGGGAGACAAGGATTAATTACCATACCCTACTCATTTTTATTTTAATCCAAGCTAGGCCACCCTAATTATGAAGATGTTTCCAGGCCTTATCTGATAGGATTTTATAAGAATAAAATATTAGAAATATCTAGCATAAAAGACAAAGCAAAATTACCTTTTTACAAATGAAAATGTAAATATGTGAAGATTTACCATTGTAAATGAATGCTTGGATATTTTGAAACTACAAGGGACCACTTTGAAAGTTTTATGACTCATTTGGTCTTAAAGAAAATATTTGTGGTCAAATCATAAATTTTTCAAAAGGGGAAGGACTAAATTGTAACTTTTCAAATCTTTTGGGGTCAAAATCATATTTTCAAAAAGTTCAAGGACTAAAGTGAAAATTCGAAAATACTTTTATATTCTTCCAAATTTCAGGGGCGTTACAAGCTGCCACTTTCGTAATGACATGAAAAAGCATTATATATATATATATATATATATATATATATATATATATATATATATATATATATATATATATATATATATATATATATGAAACCGCATATAAACAATGTAGTACATGCGAAAATAAAATAGTACTAATAACAAAAATGTAAAATAATATAATATATGTAGATAATTAATTAACCAAAAACAAGAAGTTTCATGATAGTATTTTGAAAAATAAATGATATATATACACACTAAAACTTACAATATAGTTTATGACGCTCCTACAAGAAAATGTAGATAAGGATTTATATACGTATCTATATGGGCGTTCATATCACCCTTTTCTTTTAGTGTCAATCTCATGTGAATGGAGTTCAACTATACCAAATGCGACCAGGTGATTGATTTGATTGCAAGTTGTTGCAACTTGGATGGAGTCTTTTCAAAATGTTGTTGCTTGTCACTTGCAGAAATGACGAAGTCCGTTAAGGAATTGAAATATATATATCAGAAATATCAATTACAGAGCATAGAGCTGAAAACACTATTCGTATGTTCATTGATAATGAATAATATTAACTTAATTCGCATATATAATACAAGATCGAAATAGAGACGCCTACAAGTCACCATGTATGATCTATATCAAGTACCATATATAGATGGATCATAACTACAAGTCACCATGATTTGAACCCTAGATGGCCGGATGGATCATATATAACATTAAGTATATAGGTAGCACGCCTCCAATATTTTTAATAACTACGATCTTCATTATTAATATTATATAGTCTGCAAAAATTGCGTATTAAGCATGGGCGTTTCACAAGCATAATCCCATGTGCCACTCAAACGTAGTATTTTTGTAGAATTATTAACTGTTTACCATCTACATATTAATTAATTAATTATAGTTCCTATATGCATATGAGGAATTAATACATAGATCTACTCCAAGTAGCTAGCTAGTCTATATAAAGGCAGGCAATTAGCTCTCTCCATACAACACTAAAACACACACAAACATAGTCATTAATTACTCATGGCCAGTTCTATAAGTTTTGCAATGAAAGGTTCCTACGCAATAGTCGCATTAATGGCCATGGTGGCGCTATTTTGCGCCGAGGCGCAGCTGCCACAGCCGCAGCTGCCAAGCTGTGCCCCGACTGACATACCCCTAGATCTTGTTCAAACCAAAATAACTTGTTTGCAGTTGAGTCTCACTAACGATCCAGCCTATGCAACCCAATGCTGCCCCAAAATTCAATCTCTCAACTTTAACTGCTTGTGCTACTTGCCTCTCCCCGTGAGTCTTCTTAATCTCAGAGAATTCGCAAAACGCTGCACCATTACCGTTCCCCCCGTCGGCCTATGTGCAGGTAATTTACCTGATCGACTCTACTTATTAGTTTAAAATATATTAATTAGGTACATGAGTATAAAGTAGTATAGTACAGTTAGTAATTAGTTTTCATATTAATACAAACACACACACACATATATATATATATATATATATATATATATATATATATATATATATATATATATATATATATATATATATATATATAATTAGTTTTCATATTAATTCATATGACTAGTTTTTCTCATGATATATATAATGCAACTTTACTAAATTATATGAAATATTTTTGAATTTTCTTCGTTACTAATTTATTTAATTTGGTCAAGACATATAGCTTACTTTGCAGTCCAAACAATTTCTTGTCTTATCTTATGAGATTTATCTACAATTGGCGGGGAGGTTAACAGATCGAATGTATTTGTTTGTTTTGCAGTTCCTATTCCATGATGGAGATAATATAAGTCAACAGAAGGCTCGGATTGCTATCTTAATTATTATATCGATCCTGAATAAACATCAATTCTAAATAAGCAAAAAAGGAATTACCACGTGCGGAATTCCTTTTTGCGTGTTTTATTGATAATACATCTTCATAATTGAAGCTAGTGCCATGCAATATGTACTCTCTTTACAGATAAATATATATTAATGTCCCTTCTCCCTTAGTTCTTGTAATAGTTTGCTTTGTGTTTTGACCACTCTACTATATCATTACCTGATTGTTGGAGTACGGAAAATGTTATTAATTTCAAAATTTTACGTCCGAGAAGGGAATCAACGACCCAAAGGAAAATATAACCAAAGCAAGAAAGAAAGGAACTTCATAACTAAATTTATAGCATAAGACATGTTGTGAAAGATATTAAAAAAATCGAAAACACAGACTCATACACACATAGACACATATTCAACAGAGAAGCAACACGTGATAGTATAAGTTTCTTTTTCAAAATTGTTAGTCAATCTATCAAGCTCCGCTAACAGTTCATCAGAGAAATTTTTTTTTGAAGAGTGATAAGAAATTACTCGAAGTTTGGGACGATAGGTGCAAATATCAACTCTAGTCCAGCTTATTTAAATAACTTTACATTTAACTTTTTGAATTACAATGTAATACCATCCTATTATTAGTTACTCAGGGGAAAAGTGAATAAATAATGAAAGACATAACTCTAGTTCAATATGCAAAATGGTGATTATGAGCCAACGTAGGTGTATATGATTTTACTTTAGGGTCAATTGCGTTTTGCCCCTTAACGTTTGGGATGTTTTGCGAAGTGCCCCCTAACGTTTGAAAAAGAACACTTTATCCCCTAACGTTTGAAAAAGAGCACTTTGTCCCCTAACGTTTCAAAAGTTGCCCCTGAGTCAAACCTAAATAATGAAAAGATAGCCACGTGGCAAAAACCAATGGTAATTCAAGGACTCAGGGGGCAACTTTACAAACGCGAGAGGCAAAGTTCTCTTTTTGAAACGTTAAGGGGCACTTCGCAAAACACCTCAAATGATAGGAGGTGATCGCAATTGACCCTTTACTTTATGCAACCACAAGATATAACATACCAACATTAAATACAAACTTTTTTAATAATATAGCTAGGTCGAATGAGATGACTGATAAAGCTTGTGTATTAATGAAACTTAGCCATTAATCATATGAAATATGTTTTTCTTATATGAAAGATTGATGTTATTGGTTTATGTACTAGTAATACAGCATTACGAGGTACATGTTATAACAGTAAAATTACATGCTGCACATGACTGAAGTGCTGATGGGCTGGCTAAACTTCAAACTTTCACACATATGTGTACATTACATCGGAGTAACTTGCTATTTAAAACAAATATCCACACTGCAGCACAGCCAGTCTCTTAGCCCGCCATTTCTGTTAAATCTTCATAGTTGCCACTTTCTTAATTTTCATATTTTGCGTAAAAAAACCACATATATAGCTCTGATGTTTTTTGAATTAGCACTTATTTATGGTAACCATTGTTTCGGCGTCATGAATTCACTCGGATGAATAGTAGAGCTTTGTCAAAACAAGTCAAAGGAGGACGTTAAGAAAATAAAAAGAGAAGGAAATATTATGTTTTACAGTATTACAACAAGGCATATATTTATATAAGTTTATCTATTTAATTTCTAACAACCTCTCTATACCTTCTTAACTAACACTCGTACCTTCTTATCTAACACGTACAACTATCACTCTCTCTTAACATTCTTAGCATCTAGCATTCTAATCACCTCATTCTCACCATTAACATTCCAACCGTCTAACATTCTTACCACCAAATATTCTAACATAATACTTTATATATAATCAAACACTCCCCTCAAACTTAAGCATGTATGTTTAGCTTTAGCATGCCTAGCTTGTACATAAGTCATCAACTCAAGATTATGATAGTATAAATTTCTTATTTAAATTGTTAGTCATTCCGCCAAACTCTGCTAATATTGTGGTATCAGAGTTGAACGATAATTTGCAATCCACAAATAATTTTCAAGAAATATCTTGAAACTTCTACCGGTTCATGGCTGATTTGAGAATGAACATGCAACTTCTACATAATTCTACATTATTTATTAGAGTTGAATGATTGATAGATTTTATAATAATTTAATGACAAAAATTACTCACCACAATTCAAGTCGGTCCTCACAACTATAAATATATGTATTTGTGTAATTATGTGAGAACAAGAGAGTTAAGAGAGTGTGCAAAAAGAAACAATAAAGAAAGCAAGTTGAGTGCTATATTATTACATTGAAGTGAGTCAGCCGAGAGGAATTGTAAAGCATTCCTTGTAACATATTGCACTGAATATATTGCAAAATTATTTCTAAGTTCTTGCATTTTTCAATCTAGCCCTAAAATTTCTTTTCCTATTTCTATATCATCCTAAACACCCAACATATTGTGGTATCAGAGCCACCCCTTGGCCTGATATCTAATTTTGAAATAAACATGAATCCATCCCCAAACAACGAGCTCGCCTTCGCATATTCCCAACAAGGTGTACCAATCTTTGTTGGAAAAAATTATGAATTATGGAGCGTTTTAATGCAAACGTTATTCCAGTCCCATGAACTCTGGGACATCGTCAAAGAAGGCTATCCAAAATATACACTGGAGGAAGAAGCTACGTTGACGGCACCAAAGAAGAAAGAGTATAAAGAGAACAAGACCAGAGACGCAAGAGCCTTGTCCTTTATACAACAAGGGGTAAGTCGTGCCATTCTTCCGCGCATAATGGGTGTTAGAACTTCTAAAGATGCATGGAATATGTTAAGAAAACAATTTGGTGGCTATGAAAAAATTATCTCCATTAAATTACAAAATCTATGGCGTGATTTTGATAACTTATTCATGAAAGATAATGAGAATGTCCAAGAGTTTTTCTCAAGAGTTACTGTTATTATTAATCAAATTCGCGCATATGGAGATAATGTCGAAGACAAGAAAATTGTCGAAAAAGTATTACGGAGCCTACCGGTAAAATTTGAGCACATAGTTGCCGCCATTGAGGAATCTAAAGATTTATCAAAATTATCTTTAGATGAACTCATGGGATCGCTCGAAGCTCATGAAAAAAGAATGAGTCGATTTTCTAACCAAACCTTGGAACAAACTTTCCAAGTTAAAGTTAATGCAGGTGATAAGAAAAATGAAAGCCAGCAGGACAAAAGGAATGCCTCTATATCAAGAGGGGGCAAAGGAAGAGGTCGCGCCAGAAATCAAAATTTTCGCAGACGTGATCCAGAAAGAGGAGGTAACTCTCAAGACTCTCAAAATTCGGATTCAAGTTGCAGAATATGCAGAAAAAATAATCATGCCACAAAGGACTGCCGATTCAGGTGCAAGAGGTGCAGAAATCCAAATCATTCAGACAGGATTCAAGTGCAAGAGGTGCAGATATCCAAATCATTCAGACAGGGATTGCTGGTACAAGGATGATGAAAAGGCGAAAGAAGCAAACTTTACTGAAGAAGCAGATGAAAATCAGGTATTCTATTATAGCCTAAATTCTCAGCATAAAATAGAGAATATATGGTATGTGGATAGTGGTTGCAGCAATCACATGTCTGGAAACAAAAATATTTTCGTGGAGATCCATGACTCATATTCATCAGAAGTGAGGCTCGGAGATGGCAAAGAATACAAAATCAATGGAAAAGGCACAGTTGCAGTGAAGATAAGAAAAGGCGAAACAAATTTCATCAAAGACGTCTTCTACGTCCCAGGTCTGACTCAAAATTTACTTAGTGTCGGCCAACTACTGCAGAAAAATTACAAAGTGGAATTCAATAATGACCAATGTGTTATTATTGACAAAAAGAAAAATCTGGTTATGGCTAAAGTAAAGATGAGTACAAATAAAGTATTTCCTCTTACTTTGCCACTAACTGAGAAGATGGTACTTCAAAGCACCACAAACGATGATCACACCATTTGGCATTTGAGGTATGGACATCTAAGTTATAATGGCTTACATTTATTAAAAAAGAAAAATATGGTTCTTGGCCTCCCAGATATTCCAGATCGGGACAAGACGTGTGAAGGATGTATTTTCGGAAAAATGCATCGATTACCATTTCCGAAGATATCATTCAGAGCCAAAGCTCCACTTGAGCTAGTCCATGCAGACATGTTTGGACCAACTCAGACGCCATCTCTAAACGACAACAGGTATTTCCTCTTGTTCGTTGATGACTATACAAGAATGATGTGCATCTATATTTTGAAGCAGAAATCAGAAGCCTTCCCGAAGTTCTTGGAGTTCAAAGCAAAAGTAGAAAATCAAAGTGGCAAAAAGAATAAGACACTCAGAACGGATCGAGGTGGAGAGTTCATTGGCAAAGCTTTCATGAACTACTGCAAAGAGAAAGGCATCCACAGACAATTAACAGTTCGATACAGCCCACAACAAAATGGAGTTGCTGAGCGAAAGAATCGCACGATCGCTCAAATAGCAGGAAGCATGATGGCAGGAAAAGGACTTCCTAAAAGTTTTTGGGATGAAGCAGTAGTTACAGCAGTCTACATTCTGAACAGGTCACCGACAAAGGCCGTTCTTAACAAGACGCCATATGAAGCGTGGTTTTGCCGAAAACCACAGGTAAATAATCTCAAAGTTTTTGGATGCATTGCTTATTCTCATATCCTTCCCAACAACGTGAAAAATTTGATGAAAAAAGAGAAAAGTTAATTTTTGTCGGTTATAGTGACGAATCCAAGGGATATCGTTTACTAAACCCAAAGACAAATAAACTTATAATTTCTCGAGATGTTATCTTTGATGAAAAGCAGTCATGGAATTGGGAAGAGAATACAACTACAAATAAGAGTTATTTGCCTCCACCATCGACAACTCAAGAAGACGAGCCAAGTCCAAGTAGCCCAAGTTCCTCAGGATCATCTGAAGAGTTCTATTCAGAATCAGAAAGACCAATCAAAAAAGTTTACAATTTACGAGAAATTTATGAATCATGTGATGTAGCATTTTTCACTTGTGAGCCGCAGACATTCGAAGAAGCTGCAAAGAAGAAGTATGGATGAATGCAATGGATGAAGAAATGACAAGTATCGAGAAGAACAAAACGTGGGAGCTTGTAGATCTTCCTGAAGGAAAGAGAGTAATCGGACTAAAATGGGTCTACAAGACAAAGTACAAAGAGGATGGATCAATCTCAAAACATAAGACACGCCTAGTCGCAAAAGGATATTCTCAGCAGCCAGGCGTTGACTTCAATGAAACATTTGCTCCAATTGCACGAATAGAGACAATAAGGCTCGTGCTAGCTGTAGCTGCTCAACTTGAATTACCAATTTATCAGTTGGACGTCAAATCAGCATTTTTAAATGGAGATTTGGAAGAAGAAGTTTATGTCGAGCAACCTCAAGGTTACATCGTCAAAGGCAAAGAAGATAAGGTTTATCGACTCAGAAAAGCACTATATGGACTCAAGCAAGCACCAAGAGCCTGGAATAGCAAAATTGATAGATATTTCAAAAGAATGGATTTGCGAGAAGTCAAAGCGAACCATCACTCTAAGTGAAGAAACAAGGTACTAAAGATTTTCTTATTGTTTGTCTTTACGTAGATGACTTGATATATACGAGCAAGAAACCAACAATGATTGAAGAATTCAAGAAGACAATGATGCAAGAATTCGAGATGACTGATCTTGGCCTTATGAAATATTTTCTTGGAATTCAAGTTCGTCAATCAAAAGGAGAAATATTCATATCTCAAGAAAAGTATCTTGAAGGAATTCTGAAGAAGTTCCAGATGCTGAACTGCAAGCTGATATCTACTCCACTTGCAGTAAATAATAAATTGATGATTAATGACGGAGCAGAAAAAGTTGATCAAAAAATGTATAGGATTTTAGTCGGCTCCCTGATATATCTGACTAACACGAGGCCAGATATCGTATATCCGGTTAGCTTGATCTCAAGGTTTATGCACGATCCAAGTAAATTGCATTATGTAGCAACAAAAAGAATACTACGATATCTCCAAGGTACGAAGAATTACGGCATCAGATATGTCAAGGAAAGACACAGTAATTTGATTGGATACACTGACAGTGATAGGGCTGGATTAGTTGATGATCGTAGAAGCACATCAGGTTACATATTCTGTCTTGGATCAAAAATCGTATCATGGACTTCAAAGAAGCAGAAGACCGTATCAGTTTCATCATCAGAAGCCGAATATATTGCCGCAACAGATGCTGCACGAGAAGCAGTTTGGCTTAGAAGAATTCTTGAAGATCTTCAGCAGAAGCAAGAATCTCCTACAACAATCTATTGCGACAATATGTCGACTATTGCAATGACGAAAAATCCAGTTTTTCATGCGAGATCGAAGCATATGATACGCGAGTGTGAAAAAACACTCCCATTTAACTAGATTTAATTGCTCTGCTAAGATGAAAATAAGTTGTCGTCGAGCGAACAAATATAGTATCGTTAAATTCATCGCGGAGCATAATCATGCATGTGTTACTCCCTCAAAATCCCATATGATTAGGTCTCTTTGGAGAATGACAGATGCTCATAAGGCCCAAGTTGATGCAGCTCTTAGTTGTGGGATTGCTCAAAGAGAGACGATGGAACTTTTGGAGAATGACAGATGCTCATAAGGCCCAAGTTGATGCAGCTCTTAGTTGTGAGATGGCTCAAAGAGAGACGATGGAACTTTTGGCTAAACAAGTTGGTGGGCGGGAACATCTTGGATTTATATCTGATGACTGCAAAAATTATTTGCGCTCAAAAAGAAAAAACACACTAAGGTCGGGTGATATTAGAGGATTAATGCAGTACTTACAAACAAAACAAACAGAAGATCCGAACATCTTATACGCAATACAAGTGGATGAAGATGAGTTGATAACCAACATTTTTTCGGCCGATGCAAAAATGAGGTCAGACTATTTACACTTTGGTGATGTGGTTTCCTTTGACACTACGTATAGAAAACATAAAGATGGACGGCCAATAGCTTGCTTTGTTGGCATCAATAACCATAAACAATCAATAATTTTTGGAGCAGCCTTATTATTTGACGAGACTTCTATAACATTTGAGTGGTTATTTGATACGTTTGCTACAACAATGTTGGGGAAAAAGCCACAGACAATTCTCACCGATCAAGATAAAGCTATGTCAAAAGCATTAGCTTCGCAGTTGCCAGAAACTTATCATCGTCTTTGTGTGTGGCATATTAATCAAAATGCAGCTACTCATCTTAGCAATGTCTTTGTTCAGTACAAAGATTTTGCCAAAGATTTTAGTAGTTGCATGTATGACCACGAGGATGAAGCAGATTTTATTAATGCGTGGGACAAAATGATCAAGACGTATCATCTTCAAGATAATGAATGGTTGAAAGGATTGTATAAGATAAGAGAAAAATGGGCGCTAGTGTATGGGCGAGAAACTTTTTGTGGAGATATGATTACCACCCAACGAAGTGAATCCATGAATAATGTTATTAAAAGGTATATCAGTTATAAAAATGAGTTGGTGGAGTTTTTTGAACATTTTGAGAGGTTGCTCAAGGATTGTCGCTACAAAGAATCAAGAGCAGATTTCAGCAATAGTCAGAGCGATCCCTCATTATCATTTCCTGTGAAGATATCAGTGCATGCAGCAAATATATACACTCGAAAAGTGTATGAACTATTTCATAAAGAGGTATGCATGTCTCATGACTGCATTTTGGAGATTTGTGGTGAGAAAGACACAATAGTTGAATTTAAAGTAGCAAACTATGGTAGAAGTTTCCAGCATCGAGTGACATATGATTTAGCTGATTCTTCACTATCATGTAGTTGCAAGAAGTTTGAATTCTCTGGAATTTTATGTTCTCATGCTTTGAAGGTTCTAAATTTCAAACAAATTGTAAAGATTCCTGATCAATACATCAAGAAACGATGGTTGAAGACTGCCAAAAAGCAAAATGTCAGAGTGGATTTTCAAGATATGAGTCATGTAGATTCCAAAGAATTGTTGGGTTACATATACAAAGACTTGTGTCAATATTACAGCAAATTGATTGCACAAGCTGCAGAAAGTCAAAAGAGATATGAGATTGCTAAGCATGGGCTTCAAAAGTTGATGGAACAAGTTGATGCATGTTCTGAAGACGGTGACGTTCAAGAGCAAGGCAGTAGCAAAACTACAAATTCAAGCAACTCTGATCCTCCTAACTTTATTGAAGGTGGTAATTCGAGTGGTAAGAAAATTCGAGGAATAAAGCGTAAAGAACGGATCACGTACAAAACTAGTAAAAGGCCAAAAGGTTGCCTAGAGAAAGCGCCAAAAGGGAGGAAATCAAAGACGAATATGACAAGATCAGAAAACAAGGACTCAAGAGATCAAAGCAACGAGAAATTGAGTCTTTTAAATCAAGAGACACTTCAAAATTCATATTCACTGGTATGTAAAATTTTACTTACATATTTTTTGTTTGATGGTACTTATATTTCTGAATGTGCTAAAATGATAATCATATTACAGGATCAAACGCATTACTCCACTAATTTGCCTTATTCGATTGCTAATGTGCCTCTCAGTCAAAATTCTAGTTGGGAAGTTCTTGAGGTGTGTGTCTTACAAATATGTCATTTCATCGATTTATTTTTTAGAATCAAATTTTTTATTTTTTTATTTGTATTTTGTATTTCTGTCTTATGGATTCTTGTATGGTTTTATTGAAGCAACCCCAGCATGATGTCTCCCTTTCAAGTCCAAATAGTTTTAAATTTCCTAGTTCAATTGAGCAAGAAGGCAGATTTACAGACTTGTTAAAGGTATGTTACAGCATATGTGTTATGCTTTGGAAAATTCTGATTTTAGTTTATTTTAATTTAAATATTTTGAATCATTTAAAATTTTACCTGTAAGATATTCATTTGTCAACAAAATATGCAGACGATAGATCCACATATAAATGATCAACAAGTTTCCGTGGGTTACAAGCCAGAGTATCTCTTCCCTGAACCAGAGCTTAAAGGACAAGAAGAATGGGTCAAGAAATGAGTCTTGCTGCTATGCCAAGCATATACTGAGTTTTGACAATATATGTGTTAATTGTTGCTTTGATGTTTAGTTTCCCCTTGCTTTGAAACTTCTACTTCAGTTCTAGAAAAAGCATGGAAAAATGTGTCTAATTTCAAGCCGAAGCAAGGGCAAGTAAAGACTAAGATTGTATCTGAATTGGCTCAGACTTTTCTTCTATTTTCTCCAGTGGTTCTCATTCGCAATCTTGAGTTTTAGACTTTCGAATATTGAGTTATCTCTCAAATATATGGTTCTTTTGTTTACGATGATTTGTAATTTTCTCTACAGTACTTTTTCAAGCTAAATGCTAGTTCTGAGTTTTGAGCAATTACAAAGTTCTAAATCCTCTAAATGGCTATAATTGTCATCGATTTCTCTGTGGTGCTATAAAATAAAAGTAATTGTTGATCTTCGAAAATTGATCTTGACCAGGATCAATGGTAGTTGCAAAATTTATTGCTTAGCCTCTTCTGTTGAACATTCTTTAAATTGCCAACATAATTGCATGGCACTAAAGTTCATATATGAGTGTAATATGAATTACTACTATTGCCAAATACTTCTTTAACAATTCAAATGAAACTTTATACTCAGTAAAACACCAAATAAATACTTGTTGAGTATCGATACATGTGAAGTACTCATAAATTACAGAATGACGAGAGTCGAAAATGTAAAAAAATAAAAGGAAAAAAATATCAGCCAATATTTATTTATATCTTATCCTTTAGAAAGAATGCCGACGAAGTCATAAAAATGGAAAAACTTGGTCACAAGTCTGCATCAAGCGTTGTTTGAGTATATGAAGCGCTTCGTTAGTTCACTATAGTCGGCAATATTACATCTACTTTCGCACTGTCCATGATAGACATAATCTCTTCTAATCCATAGTATTTATCACTTGACTTCTGCATTGATATTAATCCATATTCCCCCTGGCTTCTTGAATCTATAGATGCAAAAAAGGTAACTTTGCTAATTCTTCAACCAAATTTGTTCTCTGCACATCTCTTACCTTATAAGTAGGAAGTATGCCCAGCATGTGGATCAGTAACCGAGCCACCATAGTCTTCCCTATGAAAGATTAACAAAAAGTTAATGCCGAACACAATTTTTATACACTTACAGAACATGCAAAGAGTAATCTGAGGCCTCTAATTACACGTAAAAATAGGATTTCAAGCTTGTTTGAATATAAACTGAAGTGTTCAGTTTATGTTTCTAAATATGAAATTATGAAACTCAGATTAACTTCAGAAACAACTAAACTATAGTATTGAGCCTGAGTGAGTTCGACGAACAAATGAATCTAAAGCATGTTTGTTAGCAATAAATAGTTATATAGTATCTCTTTCGGTAAATAAACACTTTAGGCAAGAACAATTGTGCTTTTTGAGCTATTAGAAACCATATATAAATACTGCGACAGTTTTATGAGATGGTGATGGCCTCTACTCTTTACACTGTGTCTTCAAGGAAACTTCTGCTCAACTTTCGTTCAAAGAATGCATGAAAAGGCATCTTTTACATGACTTAAATCGCCCAAAACGCGAAGCGAGGCCTCCACCGTTGAGGACAGTAACAATGTAACCAGAAAAATGAAAGTGAAAGGAGTTATAAATCCAAAAGCTGTAAATAGAATTAAAATACAAGCATAAGCTATTTACAATATATGTGCTACTAATTGCTCATTGCTTAGGATACTGGAAAATGACAGTTATATCATACACCGAGTTAGCAAACTTTAACCAGAGAGAACCACAAATAGCATGACAAGCAGTTAATTTCATCCTCCCATATGTGAATCCAAAATGATGCAAAAACTCTTGAAGTATGATCTCCATACAAATTTCATTTGATTTTTTACTAACGTTGCTATTGCAATCTTAAAAACATCTGTTAGACATACTTTAGAGCAAATATAGATACCATACAGTCATCTATAGCAAAATAAACACAAGTATAAGCCTCTCTTCTTCATTTTCTCATTGAGACATTTAATCAAACAACAAGTGAACGAGTAAATAAAAGCATATTGATATCTTAAAAAAAGTGTAATACCTCAAGTCCTCAACTAGTCCGACGACATGGGTTCCTCATGTCCAGTGAAAGGAAGATGAAAGTAACGAGATATAGACTGCTGAAAAAGGACAAAAGAAAGTTTTTGAAGAAGAATTCCAGACCGTCTAAGATGCTGCTGAACGAGAATGTGAAGAGACACGCGTGGGTTTTTTGAATGAGGGATCCAAAGAGATAAGGGACTGGTTTGTAAATATTATTTAAATTGAGTTAAAGTTAACTGGAGTTAAGTTAGATTTTAATTTATATAGTATTAATAGAAAGTGGAACAAAAGTTGGGACAAAAAATGGGACAGAGGATCCACACTCCGGTGAAGTTGGACATGTAATTGCATCAAAGTCTTAGACTCTAATTCCATTATTTTTCTATCTTAGGACATTATTTGATTTATTGTTTATAGCCGTTAGTTCTTTCTTTTCTTTATTAGATAGTTCGGTTGTTTTTGGCTCCTATAAATATTGCATGATCAAAGTGAATATTTCATCCGCTTCTTTTTGTAATTCTTTCCTTCAAAGAAAGATTCAGACAACATTGTATTTTTGATATGAAATAATTTCATTGATTTTCTTTTGATTCATCTTGTTCATCATGGTATCATCGACTCGGTTATGATCCTAATTCTGCTGTAATTCTCTCTGATTCACTCAGTGTTTTGCCTTCGATTTTATGATTCGAAGCCAATTCTCTTTTCTATAATCAGTGCACTTTGTGTGCCTTTGCTTCATTGTTCTCTTCACTTACCGTTTGACAAACGGTTTTATACTTGATATGTCATCGTTATCAATCTTTCTTCGATGGCAAATCGTGACAATAGTTCTCCTCCTTCTGATTAATCCAATCCTACGGATGGATCTAACTCCACTGGCACATCAACTCCTACTCCTTTTCAAAAGAATCCCAGTGAAGACTCTTCTTCAGTTTATTTTCTTAGCAACAATGACTCCACTGGCTCTGCTATTGTAGGAGATGTTTTCAATGGCAAGAAATACATCTCTTGGTGCAAAGAAGTGGAGATGGCTTTAAATGTCAAGAACAAAATTGGTTTCATTGATGGCACCATACCAATTCTCTCTGAAACAGAAACTGTCCTTCGTGTTTGTTGGACTCGTGCCAACAATTTGGTGCTCTCTTGGCTGCTCAACTCTGTCTCCAAGGAATTGAGACAAAGTCTCCTCTACTTCACTTCTGCTCATGATCTTTGGAAAAAATTGAAAACAAGATACTCACGCACTGATGGTTCCAGAGTTTACCAATTGCAGAAGTTCCTTTCAACAATCTCTCAAGGCAACATGTCTATCACAGAATACTATAACAAGTTTCGATCTTTATGGGATGAGTTCATTGCTCAGCGACCTATTGTTGCCTGCACTTGTGGCTTGTGCATCTGCAATGTCAATCGAACTATGATTGAATTGCAGCAATATGACTGTGCTTTAAAGTTCCTCATTGGTCTCAATGAAACTTATGGAGCCGTACGCAGCCAACTGCTTTTGCTTGCTCCTCTTCCTAGTCTCTCCAAGATGTATTCCCTTCTTCTACAAGAGGAACACCAAAGAGACATCGTCACCACTGTTGGTTTACTTGATACTATGGCTATGTTGATGTAGGACAAGAACCCCATAATTTTGGGTATTTTCGCAGAAGAAAAAGGCCTGCACGAAAACCGCCATATCTTTTGATCTAGTGCTCTGTTTTCGGCCCATAAGATATCAAATTAAACGTCTTTGAGTTTCCTACAATCTTACACGAGGTTTAAGCCCAAAATCGGACGTCAAAGACAGCATATCAGCTTTACAGTTTTATGTCATTTTTGTTTAGGAATTTTTCTGAATTTCCTATTTTGTTTAGGACTCTTTTATTTATTTCCTTATTATAAATTAGGGTTTCTTAGAGACTATAAATACCTTGTTTCTTATTATTTTTAAGTATCTTTTGATCATTATTAATAAAAAGGGATTTTATTCCAATTTCTGGTGGATTACAGTTTATTCCCGGTGGATTCCGGTGTTTTTTCATCAATTACACGTTGGTGTGTCGATTGCACGCTTCCGTTCTGCGTCAAGTGGTATCTAGAGCGAGGATTTGCCTTGTTCAGATGGCTAGGAGAGGCATGAATGTAGAGTTTTCCGATGACGTTGATCAAAGGAGCTTGGACGCCGAAGATCTGAGACGGAAGTTTCGAGAGGATCTAACGCGGATCACAGAAAGGTTTGATAGGTTGGATGCGAGGTTTGAGCAGTTAAATAACACCCTACAAAACTTGACCTTAAACCAAAATCCTAACATGGATCAAAACATCGTTAGGAACAACAACCAAAATCAAAACCATGTCCGTCAGTTTAGGGGAAGACGAACACCTGAGTTCAATAATTCCAACAGTGATAATTTTGAAGGATACGCTCATGGAATTACTAACCCGAGATTTGATGGAGATACAGAGGATCGGCCCCGAGGTGATTTCAAAATTCGAGGAGATATTCCAATGTTTTCCGGAAAGATGCATCTTGAAGATTTTTTGGATTGGATCGCTGATGTTGAACAATTTTTTGAATTCAAAGAATATTCTGAAGATCGAAAAGTAAAACTGGTGGGTCATAAGCTAAGAGGTTTTGTTGTTGCTTGGTGGGAGAAAAAGAATACCGATAGGAGACGCAGAGGCAAAACACCAATACAGTCTTGGAGGAGAATGAAGCGGATGATGATGGATCAATTTTTACCACACGATTATGAGCCATATGCTTTTCAGAGCTACCAAGATTGTTTTCAATACAGTCAATACGGAGGTGATTTGAAAATTAATGATGAGATCCCAGTAAAAGTTATTAGCTTGGTAGAGAAAGAGAACGAGGATCACTATGAGCAAGGTAATGAAGACATAAATTCCAATGAAACTTTTGATGATAATTTTGTTGGTAATTCAGGTGAGAATTTGGATAAAATTTTAAGTGACAAAGTAGATGATAATTCAGATGAAATTTCATATGATGTATTATACGATATTGTTGATGAAAAGTCCAAGGAAATAGACAATGAAGCACCAAATCATCAATTAGTTTCGTTGGTGAATTTTGAAAGTGAGTTAGACACAAGCATTATGGTGGTCAAAGAAGTCTCCGACGTTCAAATTGATGATGTTGAAGCAAAATTTGAGGTAAAGATTGAGAAGCACAAGAAAATGGAGAGAATGACGAGACAAGAAAAGTGATTCAAAAGAAGAGACCTAGTGATGATTTTTCAGAGGAACGAGAGTTCATATCCAAATATAAACTCGAGGTCGAGTTTTTTTGAAGTGGGAGGGACTAATGTAAGACAAGAACCCCTTAATTTTGGGTATTTTCGCAAAAGAAAAATGTCTGCACGAAAACCGCCATATCTTTTGATCCAGTGCTCTGTTTTCGGCCCATAAGATATCAAATTAAACGTCTTTGAGTTTTCTACAATCTTGCGTGAGGTTTAAGCCCAAAATCGGACGTCAAAGACAGCAGATCAGCTTTACAGTTTTATGTCGTTTTTGTTTAGGAATTTTTCTGAATTTCCTATTTTGTTTAGGACTCTTTTATTTATTTCCTTATTATAAATTAGGGTTTCTTAGAGACTATAAATACCTTGTTTCTTATTATTTTTCAGTATCTTTTGATCATTATTAATAAAAATGGATTTTATTCCAATTTCTGGTGGATTCCGGTGTTTTTTCATCGATTACACGTCGGTGTGTCGATTGCACGCTTCCGTTCTGCGTCATATGTTCACCAGAAACAAGCCAGACATTCAGAACAAACCTGTTTCAAACACTCAAGCTCCAAACACAGTCAACAGGTTCTCAAAACCTCCTGGCTTCAAAGACAAAAAGAAGCCAAAATGTACTCATTGTGGCTTCACAGGACACACGGTGGATAGATGTTATCAGTTGATTGGGTACCCCCTGGTTGGGATGGACCCACTGGTGGAAGACAGGCACCTAATACCTCAGCAAATTCTACAACTGTCAATGATTCTTTACCTGCAACTACACCAAACTCCTGTACTGTTGCTTTCAATCCTTCTCAAAATGATCTCTTTGACCAGTTTCTTGCTTACACCAAGTCTCAAGGCATGTTCCAGCAGCATCCTCCTTCCACCTCTGCTCCAGAATCTCAACATTATGCAGCAACAGCTGCCTCTGGTATCCCTATCCCTTATGTTTTTGCATCTAAGACATCTAGTAATATTACTTCCCCACATTCATGGATTTTAGATAGTGGTGCCACTGAGCACATGATTTGCAGCATGAATAAGTTCATTGACACCCCTCAACCAATTTCCTTAAGAGTTCACATGCCTAACAACACTCATACAATTGCTACATTCATTGGTCAAGTGCAGTTATATCCTAACATCATTTTGCACAATGTTTTGTTTGTTCCAAGTTTCACTCATAACTTGTTATCTATTTCCAAATTGACAGTTCACTCTTCTATCTCTTTGTTTTTTACTGATTCATGGTGTATTTTGCAGGACACAATCATGAAGAATATGATTGGTTCTGCTAAACTTCAAGAGAATTTATACATCCTCAACTCTGCACCTGTTTCTGATTTTCAAAATAAAGTTTCCTGTCATTCTGTTATTAGTTCTACTTTACTTTGGCATAATAGACTAGGACACCCTTCCAGGGATACTATTTCTAGCATTTCTAGTTTACATGTTCCAATAATTTCTTCTGCTACAGATTGTAATACTTGTCATCTGTCTAAACAGAAGAAACTCTCATTTCCTTTAAGCAATACTACCTCTTCTGCTATGTTTGATCTTATACATTGTGATGTTTGGGGCCCCTTTTCAATTACTTCTCATGATGGTTTCAGGTTCTTTCTTACTATTGTTGATGATTATACTAGAGTTACTTGGATTTTCCTACTGAAACATAAGAGTGATGTTAAAACTCAGCTTGCTAACTTTTATAATATGGTTCTCCACTCACTTTTCTGTCAAAATAAAGACTATTTGAACTAATAATGGCTCTGAGTTCATACTCAAAGATTTCTATAATTCATTAGGTATTTTACATCAGAAAAGCTGTGTTGAAACTCCCCAACAAAATGGCTTGGTGGAGAGAAAACACCAGCACATATTACAGGTAGCTCGGGCTCTCAGGTTTCAATCCAATCTCCCACTTACTTATTGGAGTAACTGTGTCTCCACAGCTGTGTTTCTTATCAACAGGCTCCCCTCCAAAGTTCTCCATGGTTCTTCTCCTTATGAGAAGCTATTCAATAAGTCTCCTAATTACTCACTTTTAAGAAGTTTTGGTTGTCTTGCTTATGCATCTACTCTATCTGCTCACAGACTAAAATTTGATGCCAGGGCCACCAAATGCTTATTTCTTGGTTATCCTTTAGGCACTAAGGGATATTTACTCTTAGATATAACTTCTTATAAATGCTTTATATCTAGAAATGTTATTTTTTATGAACATATGTTTCCTCTGCAGGCAAATCCTCAACTTCTACAGAATCCTGATTCCACTGATCCTCTTGAACTTCCATTATGTACTGACTCCTTTATTCATCCTCAGGTCCAGCAGGAGTCTCATGCACATTCACATGTTCAAATCACTCAAGCTGAACCTGATGCAACTCACACTCCAGATTGTTCTCAGGAACTATGCTCTTCACCTGTTCCTGATCATCAACTTCCCTCCTCATAGCTTCAAGTTGTTCCATCACCTCCTGCATCCCCTTCCCTTGCTCCAGTTTTGCCTTCCTCTACCATGCATCCCTCCAATGATGCATCAGGTATGTCTAATGATCTCCCTGTAAGAAGATCATCTAGACACTCTACTCCTCCAGCTTATCTCACTGTTTATGATTACTCTTTGCCCAAATCTCTGCATAAAGCTAACACTTGCATTCTCAGATATCCAATTGCTAACTATTTGTCCACTGCACAATTAAGTGCTTCTCACAAGGCCTTCACAGCTTCCATTTCTCAAATTTCTGAGCCCACATCTTACTCACAAGCCAAGAAATCACCTGAATGGCAACTTGCCGTGCAACAGGAACTTACTGTTCTCACTCAAACTCATACATGGCAGTTAGTTGATATGCCCCCAAACCACCATTGCATTGGGTCTAAATGGGTTTATAAGGTTAAGTACAAAGCCAATGGTTTTATTGAAAGATACAAATCAAGACTAGTAGCCAAGGGCTACACACAGGAGGAGGGATTGGATTACTTCGACACATTCTCCCCTGTAGCCAAGATTACTACAGTAAGAACACTCATAGCATTGGCTTCCTCACAGAATTGGCATCTTCACCAACTAGATGTCAACAATGCCTTCCTTCATGGTGATCTCGATGAAAAGATCTACATGAAGCCTCCCCTGGATACTTAGCACCTACTGATTCAAGAGTTTGCCTCCTTAAGAAGAGTCTCTATGGCCTCAAACAGGCCTCAAGACAATGGTTTCACAAACTCACTGAATGTTTACTTCTCTCTGGTTATGTCCAAACTATAAGTGGTTCTTCCTTATTTGTCAAGACTAATGGCTCTTCTTTTACCTCTATTTGTGTCTATGTAGATGATATAATCTTGACAGGTAATGACCTGCAAGAAATCACTTCCTTCAAGGAGACACTGGACACCAAATTCACTATTAAGGACCTTGGCAACCTCAAATACATACTTGGCATTGAAGTGGCTCGAAGCAGAAAAGGAATCACCTTATGCCAGAGGAAATATGCTCTGGACATCCTCAATGACTTTGGCTATCTTGGTTGTAAACCAAGCTTAGTTCCTATGGATCCTAAGATCAAGCTTCTACACTCAGACACTGACTTTCTTGAGGATCCTACTGTTTACAGAAGACTGGTGGGAAAGCTGTTGTATCTCACTATCACCAGACCTGATCTAAGCTTTAGCATTCAAAGCTTGACACAATTCATGTCCAAGCCAACTTCTACACACCTTGTTGCTGCACACAAGGTGTTAAGATACATCAATGCCACACCAGGGAAATGACTTTTTTACTCATCAAATTCTGTTCTTCACTTAAAGTCCTTCTGTGATAGTGATTGGACGACCTGTTCTGATACAAGAAGGAGCATCACAGGCTATGCAGTATATTTAGGTGACTCTCTCATCTCATGGAAAGCAAAGAAACAGCCTACAGTCAGTAGGTCTTCCACAGAAGCTGAATATAGAGCAATAGCTCTAACTACTTGTGAGCTGCTATGGTTAACTCAATTACTCAGTGATCTTCGTGTCAAACAAACCAAAGCTCCTCTTCTATTTACTGACAACAAGAGTGCACTTTGCATTTGCCACAAATCCGGTTCACCATGAACGCACAAAACATATCCAAATAGATTGTCATTTTGTGAGAGAAAAGGTTCACAAAGGTCTTCTCAAAGTGTTGCATATTGGCAATGAACATCAGGTTGCAGATCTTTTGACCAAGCCTCTCTATCTCAAGCCTTTCAATACAATGATCTCCAAGATGGGTCTTCAAGACATTCACACACATCTTGAGGGGGGTCTTAGACTGATCATTCCATTATTTTCTATTTTAGGACATTATTTGATTTATTGTTTATAGCCGTTAGTTCTTTCTTTCCTTTATTAGATAGTTCGGTTGTTTTTGGCTCCTAAAAATATTGCATGATCAAAGTGAATATTTCATTCGCTTCTTTTTGTAATTCTTTCCTTCAAAGAAAGATTCAGACAACGTTGTATTTTTGATATGAAATAATTTCATTGATTCTCTTTTGATTCATCTTGATTCATCTTGTTCATCACAAAGGCATTGAGGAAAGTTTTATTTACTCGTTTGTTGACTCGAGAATTAATCCTTGTATTCGTGTGGATGGTGTCTAGTCTGACGTGTTCCTTTTATTTTGTTTGGTGACTTTATAAGGGGGTGAAGCACCACAAAGTATTGACATTCTTTTGCCTTTAAAGAAAAAAAAAAGATAATATGTTAGTGACAGAGTAGATTAATAGTTGGGACACAAAGTAAATCATAACAAGGAATAAGGGAAAAGGGAAATTATCTATTCATCTATAAAAAAGTATATATTGCATACCGCCATCTTTAATAATGAAGATCTATTATTAATAAAACAAGCGAAAAGAAATTACAATGAATTTCTTCTTTCTTTCTTTTTTTCTTTTTTTTTTTTGGCTTATATAGAATACGTTTATAAAAGAAATTACAATGAATTTCTTCTTTCTTTTTTTTCTTTTTTTTTTCTTTCTTTTTTTGCTTATATAGAATACGTTTATTCAGGATCGATATAATAGATAACATAGCAATCCGAGCCTTGAATTGACTTATATCTCCATCATGGAGGAACAGGAACTGCAAAACGAAAAATAACAATGGATCAAACAAGTAATATATATAATATAGTACGACAACTAACTAATTATTCTATATAACTTTAAAATTAATGTAATTAATATTTATTAAATTACTAATAAGTAGATCATGAGGTAAATTACGTACCAACACATTGGCCGACCTGGGGAACTACAATGCCGCAGTATCCTGCGAATCGTCTGAGATTAACAAGCTGCAGGACCGGGAGACGCAAGTTGCACAAACAGATAAAGTTGAGAGGTTGAATTCTTGGGCAGCACTGAGTTAAATAGGCTGGATCGTTAGTGCGAACCAACTGTAGACAAGTTGTTTCGGTTTGAGCAAGATTCAGAGGTATGTCAGCCAAGGAACAGCCTGGCTGCTGCGCCTCGACGGAAAGTATCGCCACCATGGCCATTAATGCGACTATGGCGTAGGAACCTTTCATTGCAAAATTAATAGAATTGACCATGAGTAGTGACTATATATGTTTGTGTGTGTTTTAGTGTTGCATGGAGAGAGCTAATTAATTGCCGTTCTTTATATAGACTAGCTACGGGGAGTAGATCCATATATTTCTCAGACGCATATAGGAACTATAATTAATTAATTATATAGTGGGGATTATGCTTTTGAAACGCCCATGAATTAATACGCAATATTTTCAGACTATATAATATTAATGAAGATCGTAGTTAATAAAAATATTGGAGACGTGCTACCTATATACTTAATGTTATGATCGATCCATCTAGGGTTCATAATTTCATATCATGGTGACTTGTAGTTATGACCCATGCATCTAGGGTTAATATCGATCATGCATGATGACTTGTAGGCGTCTCTATTTCGATCTTGTATTATATATGAGAATTAAGTTAATCTAGGGTTGATATTACTTTGAACACCCATCGATCATACTATACATTTAAATAAATTTAAAAATAAATTGGTTTATCGTACGCTTGACTTGCTTTACCCTTTATACATTTGGTTAAGCATATTTTGACTCATCTTAATTCCGTCTTAAAGCTAACCGAATTTAAAATAAATAATCGTATATTACTGTTAGTGTTACTTAAGTCAACCCAGTTATTTATTAATATTGTTCAGAAAGAATTTTAATGGCACATGCATATGGTATATATATGCATGTGAACCAATTAGGCATCGCATGTAAGAAGATTGCAATATTAATCCAATGAATTAAGTAGAGTATTGGATGCTTGTGAGTAGTGAGATAATTCTGGTCAACGTAGCTAGGGTGAATCTAGATGAGTTGTAGTCTTTATGCATGAGATCTATAGTTTAACACGTATATATATAAGAGAATTAAATGAACTACTTTCAAATTAAAAGGTTTATAATCTTATACTGTTAATGTTCATGCCAATTTATCAAAACCAATTAATCTTGTACTGTTAAGGGGGCTTGGCTTGTGTTTTGTATATATCAAACTTCTCATGCAAACACCATACAAAAGCTAAGCTCATTCTTAATTACAGCCAGTGTAAACTACTTGCTAACAGAGTTGGACGAAGATGAATTTTGTAAAAGGGTATTGTGATGAGCACGGAAACTACGGGAATTTTAACAAATGTGGCAACAGCCAACAAGAATATACGCTGGTCACTAGAAACATCATTAGGGATAGAAAAAAAGTAATAGTTTTTTAATGTTTTTTGGGTAAATCATTTGCTCTTGTCTCGTGAAGAGCTGAAGATTCTGGAAACTATTAAAACCACTATTTTTATTCTTTCTTTGGATCAGTATGTATGCTACTTTTAGTAATAGATATAATTAGAAAGGTAAGATACTATAGTACAGTTAATGTAACATTATGCCTTTCCCTTTCAGTTGTTAGTGGTCCCGTAGATAACATTATTTAATGTATTTTGTTGCAGTACTGCGCGTTAGATTGTCTTGAAGACACACTACTTGCTCACGTTCTTGCTCACATCAACTCCAATATTAAACGTCACAACTCTCTCATTTTATTTTTACCAAATTAAGAAGCAGAAACTCCCCAATAGTAGAAAGGGGCTTGGTTCATCTCATTTTGTCTCTAGAGTACATTTTCTTGATTACTTCGTCATGGCACATGGCTTTAATTATGCATGTTAGCCAATTAACCAGGCAACGTAATCAATTCATTACTGGAGCCATGCGAGTTAATTCGATCTGGTCAGTCAAGGGTGAACCAAAATGAGTGGTAGTCTTTATGAGATCTGGACTTTTATAGCGTATTTATAAAAAAATTAACTGAATATGTAATTTAAACCATCCATATTTGAATAGTAGTCCAACAGGTAACAGTCCGAAAAATTCAAACCTAAAAAATATTGTAAAATTAGAGCGCGAAATAGGTTGAACAAGAGAATTTTATATTCTCATTGATAAAAGGAATGCTACATTACAACTTAAAGTAATAAAGGCTATAAAGATAATATTGAATCTAGATCTAGAGTTGAGTAAAAGCCAGCACACCAAAATCTCGAGGTCTACTCCTGAAACTCCAAGTCTGGAGGGAAGGAAAAGATGACAAACACTACAAACAAAGGGGCATTAGAAACGGACAAATCCGTTTGTAGAGGTCGAAAATCCGTTTGTAAAGTTCTTTACAAACGGAAAATCCTTTTCTAATGGCCGTCACTACTAGACGCATCACTAATGACTACTAAAAACGGAAAACGTTGTCCGTTTCTAGTTTTAGTTACGGGCAACCCGTTTCTCAAAAACAAAAACTATTAGAAACGGCTACCCCGTCACTAAAATCCCGAAATTATTAGAAACGGCCTCTCCCTCACGAAAAATCAGTTACCTTTACAAACGGAAAGCCCGTTTGTAAAAATGCAAATACCCAGACTACCCTTCACTATTAGAAAGGGACAATCCGTTTTTAAAAATAGAAATGCCCTAAATAACCTCTCGTTTATAAAAACGTTGATAAAAGTTTTAGAGACGGTGAGTCCGTTTGTAAAAACTTGTGAGTACTAGAGACGAGGAACCAGTTTGTAAAAGTTTTAGTGTATTAGAGACGGAACGTCCATTTGTAAAAATTTTACACTATTAGAAACGGGCAATCCGTTTACAAAAGTGTAAGTTTATTAGAGACGGGAATCCGTTTCTAATAAGGTCCGAAAATAATAAAAAAGAATTGACCGTAAAAATCTGCCAATATTTATTAATTCGATTATAACAATATTTATGGTGATTAATAGTGACATACTTATACCACAATTACACTTACCAACATTATCTATTTTACTAACAATGATAGCATGATAATATTTCAAGTTGAAAATACCACATTAGGATATAATTAATCAAAATTATATTAACTACAACTTTTTTGACAATATTAATAAAGTATAAACTATAATTATAGAAACATGATAGTATGTTAATATTAATGTAAACTTAAGAACTTATACATATATAAAAAGGAAATATAGAGAAATTTGGAGAGAGATATGTGTTTGTTGTTGGAAAAAATGAAGGGATGAGGAGTATTTATAGATGAAACAATTTTTTAGAAAGGCTATTAGAAACGAAAATTCCGTTTGAAATACATTTCGAAAAAATTTAAACTCTCGCCAGTATTATTAGAAATGAATACGTCGTTTCTAATAGTTTTTGCAAATTTTAAAATTCTCGCCCATGTCTTTAGAAACAGACACACTGTTCAATAGTTTTTGCAAATTTCAAAATTCCCGCCCCTATCTTTAGAAACAGACACGTCGTTTGTAATGTTTTTGCGAAAAATTAAAATTACGGCCAAGGCTACACCAGTAACAAATTGTATCTTTTTTTTATATATACTCTTTAGAAACGGATTTCCGTCTCTAATGGCGAAGTACTTTAAGAAACGGCTTTGACGTTTCTAAAAGCTCCATTAGAGACGGAAATTTCTTTTCTATTAATGGGATGTTTTTACAAACAACTTATCCGTCTCTAAAAATCTCACTATTCAGTCTGTGAACCCACATTGCATTATTACAAACAGATTGTCCATTTGTAAAACTATCACACCAGAAACCGAATATCCCTTTGTAAAAATCCCACATTTGCTTCTATAAATAGCAGATGCAACTTTCCACTCAGTCAGTATGTCTCATTTTCCAAGTGCGTTTCGAATGCTAGTCCATTATAATATACATTATTCACTTTTTATTAATATTTGTTATATGAAATGTTCTAATTGTTTAAATTTATGTATTTATCACTTAGATCAAAATCACATTTTCATGGCATTGAGGAGTCTCTGAAATGAATTACCTACATCAACTCTGAATTTTCTGTTGACTGTATGTTGTATATTTGATCATAAACTAGATTAGTTTATTTAGTTTTCGAGTATATAAACGCAATGTGTTCACATGAAGATAGAAGTTGGATGTATGATATGAAATGCGATAATGGTGGCTTGAAACAGCATTTCACATATGGTGTTCAAAAATTTCTGCAGTTTGCTTTATGTCAAATAGATTATCTTGATTTGCAAAAGAATCCTAGATGTCCTTTTAAGAAATGTGACAATAGGAAATTTTCGGACCCCTATCAAATTTCAATTCACTTATTATTAGATGGGGTTTTGTTCCTCAGTACTATACGTAGGTAGCACATAGTGAAACTAGTCTTGTTTTTCATCCATCGACATCGGGGTAGGACATACCTCGGACGAAACTATAGTAGATGATATTGAGTGTGAAAAACAAAATCCTTTTAGTGAATTGGTATATGATGCATTTCAAGTTGATAGAGATGCAATTGAATAGGATTCGAATGTTGAGGCTAGAAAGTTCTATTAATTGCAAAGGCAATCAGAGGTGCGCTTGTACAGTGATAAAGGAAAACCTATGTTACAGTGGGTGGCAGAATTTCTTGCCGTCCATAATGTTCATAATGTTAGTGTGGAAGATGAGAGTCGGTTGCCTAATAACGTATACGGGTTGAAAAGGATGATGTTTGGCTTGGGTCTTGGGTACAAAACTTTTGACGTTTGTGTAAACAATTGTTTTTGTACTACGGAGATTTTAAAAATAGCGAATATACTGAATGTCCTGAATGCGGTGAGGCGAGGTATGCCACGGGTAAAAAGAAACCAATCAGCCATAAAAAGTTGTGGTACTTCTCTATAATACATCGCCTTCAAAGACTATTAGTGTCTCCGACTATTGCTGAGCATATGACTTGTTAGAATGATCAAATGATTCATCCAGCATCAGGAGAAGCCTAGAAACACTTTGACAGGGTACATCCATAGTTTGCATCAGAACCTCGAAACATTCGACTTGGACTCTGTAGCGATGGATTTACTCCATTTGGTAGTTCATTAGTTCCCTATTCTTGTTGGTCTGTGTTCGTTAATCCTTACAATCTACCTCCAGATCTTTGCATGCATCAATAGTTTATCTTTTTGAGTTTGATTATATATGAACCAAAAAGCCCAAGAAAGAACATTGACGTGTTGCTTCGCCCATGAGTTGATGACTTAAGGGAGTTATGGGTTAATGGAGTTGACACTTATTATAGGTTTATGAAGCTGAACTTTAGATTAAGGGCCGCATTGATGTGGACAATCAGTGATTATTCGGCATATGGCATGTTGTCGCAGTGGAGCATTCATGGTCGAATTTCTTGTACGTATTGCATGGATACAAAATCTTTCCAATTGAATGATGGGAGAAAGACGTCATTTTTTGACTGTTATCGGCGCTTTCTACATCCAGATCATGTTTGTAACAGAAACAAAAAATATTTCCTCAAGGAAAAACAAGAGTTTAGTGAACCCGCTCCTAGGAGGTCAGGTACTGAGATGAGAGCTATTGTTGATGATCTGCCAGAAGACATTAATCCTAGACATCACATTTCGAAGTTTAGAGTATCCCATAACTGGTGTGGTAGAAGAATTTTCCGGGACCTTCCGTATTGGTCAACTAACTAAATACGCCATAACCTTGATGTCCTGCATTGTGAGAAGAATTTTTTTGACAACATCAAAAACACTGTGATGAATGACTCTGATAAGTCGAAAGATAACTTTAATGCAATACGAGAATTACAAATCCTGACCAAACAAAAAGATTTGTTCTTGAAGGAATGTGCAAATGGAAAAGTCTATAAGCAGAAGGTAGCATGTTGTCCTAATAGAGATCAGAAAAGACTTGTTTTGGAGCAGTTAAGAGGTCTTCATTTTTCAGATGGGTATGCTTCTAACATATCAAGGTGTGTTCAGATGCCGCAACTTAAACTCACCCAAATGAAGAGTTGCGATTGTCAAGTGTTCATGCAGAAGCTAATACTAATTGCATTTCGAGATTTTCTCCCTAATGATGTTTGGGGTCCACTAGCTGAAATTAGTCTATTCTTCATAACTCTATGTTCGACATAGATCAGAAGGTCAAATATGAAAAAACTAGAGAGCTCGATAGTAGAACAATGTGCAAGTTGGAGAAGATATTCCCACCAGCATTTTTTGACTCCATGGAGCACTTAGCCATTCACCTACCGTACGAGGCAATAGTGAGAGGTCTTTTGCAGTACCGTTGGATATATCCATTTGAGAGGTAATATTTAATTATAATCGAATTAAGTTATAGTATTTAATTATTTTGCATGATAAATCTTAATTGTTGATATTTATGCAGATGTACGAGTTAAAAATATCAGCAGGTAATAAAGCTCATGTAGAAGGATCCATATGCCAAGTGTTTGTTGTCTGAAATGACATACATTGTTTCACTATATTTTGGTCCTGGAGTTGAAACTATATACAATCAACTAAATAGAAATGACACTGCACTGAACAATGACTACACTGGATACCTCCCAATCTTCCATAAAGGTAAACCAATAGGGTCAGTTCAGCAGCATCGGTACCTCATTGAAACAAAATATGATCTGATTGATTTTATATACTCTTAAACTACCCAGAAGTCGACGGATAGGTCATGTATGGTCTAATATTATATTTACATCTCCTAAAGTTGTGTATTTTATCTATATGTCGCTAATATTTAAATCTTGTCATCATTATGTGCAGATTATCTCAACAACAAATGTGTCGGGGCCAACTCTGTTGTTTCCAGCCTAAGGTCTATAATAGCCTATAGCAATTGTGGTTGTAGCTCAATCAATTAATCTTCGTTCATCCCCTTTTCACTCGGTTGTCTCCCTTAACAACCAACAAACTCAAAATAAACGGAGTGCTGAGTTTGTTGAGTGGATCAAGAACATTGTTCAATCTGGATATTATGAAGTTAACCTACGACTTAATGCGTTGGTCCAGGGACCATCGGCAATGGCCAAGACATACAAATGGTACAAAGTCAATGGATTTAGATTCAACAGAGGCGTATAGTATCGGGAATACCACAATGAATAGTGTGTGTGTGTGAAGGGAAATCTTGGTGCAAACGTGGGCACAAATTTTTATGGCATGATCGAGGATATATTGGAAGTTGATTAATGGAGACACGGGAGGCAGCAGAACATTGTGTATTTCAAGTGCGATTGGTACGACATGCCCCGTTCAAGCCCGTTCCACATTCGTTATCGTCTAGTGGACATCAATCCTTGTTAGAGACTGCAAACCAATGAACCTTTCATATTTGTAAACCAGTCTTAGCAAGTTTATTATATGCCATACCCGTCAGCGAGCCATTTCCCAGCTCGTCGGGAGTGGTGGGCCGTGTGCACTACCCGAGCAAGATATATCATCGACACTACTTCACTGTACGTCGAGAACGAGAATGAAAATGAAGATACCATTCTGGAGACCAAAATACTACAAGATGTCGAACCCACCCGAGTAGTCGACATTGTTGATGATTGCCACAATTACAATGAACACGTTGCACTTGCAGATACTGAGATACAACTAGTTGAGCCTGTTGATAGCAAGGACTCCAATGAGGATCAGAATTTGATAGTTCCAATTACTTGTAACTGATTGCATTTCGCCAATTTATTTTATATTGTTGTTGACGCTTAATTTTTAGCTTATGAACTATTATTTTTCTTCAAGTCACTTAAAAAGTTAATTGGTATGTAATTCGCAAACCACAACATTAATTACATAATGAAAAGCAAAAAGCCATAAATATTCTATCACACATAAATAAAGTACTAATAATTAATTACATTCCCACAAAAACAAAAACAAAAAAACTAAATGCCTGCAAACTCATCGTGCTCCTCGTCACTAACAAGGTCAGCATCATTCTCCTCTTTGAGTTCGTCGTCCAGGTGTCTCTGTCTATGCACGGGCATCCGTCCGTCCACCTGCATCCCTCCACCCATGGCCATCCACCCGTCCTGGGGCATCCCTCCACCCATGGGTATCCCCGCATCCACCGCGTGATATGCCTCAAACATGGCATCAATGTCAAGCATCTCACTATCCTGTTGAGTGGCCCTTAAATTCACGGTGGGTCCATGAGACGTTGATAGACCTAACTGAGTAGAAGGCCCCATGGCGAATGGGTTTGTCTTCTGTTGGGACTGCGAATCTGAGACATCTCACGAAGGACCTGAGCAAGCTGAGCTTGCATCGCAGTAAACTAAGATCTAAGCTCAGCGTTCTCTCTGACATAAGAAACACCAAGTATCTTGGGATCCAAGTCTATACAGAGTCCCTTCAGTCTACTCTTGTACGGCCCTCCAGGTAGACAGGTCATGACCATGAAACTCCGTGCAATCCTGAATACACCTTTCATGTATTCAAAATCGAGGATTATTGTTAGCTACACTCATTAAGACTATCGAGGTTATAACATACAAAATAGAAACTCATGTAAATAACTCAGTTCTCCTCGTTGATAAACTCCACCCTTCCATCAGCAGTCCTCCTTGTCCTCGTTGCCAGCCACGAGTCAAGGTATGAAACCGGTTCATTCGGAGTTTCAACTTGCTGTCAATAGATATGTACATTTCAAAAAATTAACAAAGACTAAAATATTAGAACACTAAATATCCTAATTTCTCATATAAATTATACCAAAAAACAAAAATACCAATTATCCAAAACACAAGCACAAATATACGTAAACAATTTTGTATCGTTCCTATAAGCATTAATATTCTATTAAATAAGACAATTAAAATTCCAAACTTACCCTTCTCCTATGATGATCCTGAGTACTGATAGAGCCTCCGCGATAGTTGCAGTCATTGCCCTTAGCCTTATTGGCCTTGGCTTGATTTGACGGGGAATAAGTGTAGTGTTGAAGAAATTGACGGGGAATCCAACAGGGGCTGTCCTTGAAACTGGGTTCGTCTTTTCTCTTTGCGTAACATGACTTCGCCCTATTGATCTCGCTGGACATACGACGTTGTGCTACCACTTCAAACCCCTAAGAGATTGTATCAGCCTTATCACGATCCCACTGTTGATCTCGCTGAATTATATCCATGATTACCTGAGTTTAATTGTGGGCATATTTTGAGGGTTTGATGATGTAGCCGAAATGAGAATTTTTACAGATTTAACTGGGCTTTTTTTGTTTTGGGGTGATGTTATTGCAATTTGAAATCTATTTGGTGATGATCCGTGGTTGATGCTTGAAATTTATGTGTTTTTCTGCTATGTAAATATAGAATTTCGAACATAGCGGCGTTTAGTGGAATATTGTGGTTTTTCCCCATTTATGCGTTGTGCATGTAGTTGGGGGGTTGGATGTGACGAGCATAGTGATTTCATCTCTTTAGCCAAAATTCTGAATTTTAGATTGGTAAAAGGCTTCAAACTCGTCAGGATGGGGTTTTTTCAACTTGTAATGACTCCATCACTGGTCCTCCATTTAAGGTTTAGGGTTTAGATTTTTTGCAACTTTGATTCCCTAATTTGTCTCACAATCCATACTTGATCCTGTTTTGTCGGAATCCTCATTTTAGATGGAACAAGTCACGTATCATGCACGTGGTAGCTTGATGGTTATTCTCATGTAAAAAAGAAGTCGCGATTCCGAAATCACACCCCCTTTTGTTGTTTTAAAAAAAAAAAAAAACTTTTTGCTCTATTAAAACAACAAAAGGAAAATGCGATTTCAGAATCACGACTTCTTTCTCACATGAGAACAATCCTCAAGTGACCACGTGCATGACACATTTTTCTAGCCAAAAAAGACAATTTCGGTCAAAAAAGATCGAATATGGATTGTGAGACAAGTTAGGAGACCAAGTTGCAAAATATTTTAATAGAGGATCAAAGATGGAGTCAGTATTCAAACCAAAGTTGAGGAAAAATCCGCCAGATGTTTAACAATGTGCAAAGCAAAGAAAATAATCCTCCAACGTTATGAAATATGTTTGAAATGCGTCTTTAAACCAATTCACTGGACGAAAAATATAGACATATATCTAAGTCAAATGGTAGATCAACAACTTAGGGTGCATTCGCAGAAAATTAAATAGGTCGGAGATGTGCTTTCTCTTGTTGTTTAGGGGCATATATATTGTGAATGACTCCATAGGGTTCTGAAGCTTTTTACCATTCTAGATACACTATAATTCATAAAGTTCAGTGTAAAATTATCCACATACACGATGGCTCGTAATATATATTTTGCATATTGAACTTAGAGTTATGTCGCATCATATCATTCTTTGTTTCACTTAGGTCCTGTCTAGCTAATAAAAGGATTGTATGACACTTTAATTTAAAAAGCCGTAAAATTATTTACATAACCTGGATCTACCGTCCCAAATTTCGACTAATTTCTTGTTACTCTTAAATAAAAAGAAGAAATCCAGCTCTGTAGCAGAGGTTGATCAAATGAGTAACAATTTAAATAAGAAACTTATAATATCACGTGCTGCTCCTCTATTGAATATATAATTTGTATGTAGTGTGTGTGCGCGCGTGCATCGAGGTTTTTAATTTTTTTTCCACAACATGCATGTCTTATGCTATAAATTCCGTTATGACTTTTTTTTTGGTTGTTTTTTTGGGTTTTCCTTTTGGTCGTGGATTCCCTTGTTGGACGTGAAAGTTCCGGGTTAATAACATTTTTAGTACTCGCACAATCACATAATGCTATAGTAGAGTTGTTTAATTAATACAAAGCAAGTTATTACAGGTAATAGGCAGGGGCGGAACTGGGATTTTTTTCCACCCCAGGCTATTTTTCACTTAAGTAAATTAATTAAAATAAATATTAAAAATAAAATATTAAATATATTAAATTAGAATGAATAGTATGCATTGGTTACTACCTTAATCCATCGACCAAGACATATAATAGTTTTTTAAGTTTTTTGCTTAGAATCCATTAAACATCTAAACTATCGTAAAAAATAATATCCAACAAACATCTTAGGTGCATAAAAAATATTATATTAGTCTCACTCTCATACTCTCTCAATCAATTTCAACTAAAAAAAAAAATTTATAAGATAAAATAAAACTTAATTTTGATGTATATTCAAAATATTACTAGGATTTGTATGCACACTAAACATCATTTATCGATTTGATGAAAAATAACAAAAAATATAATGGAATTGTACATGGATAATTTAGTGGCTTGAGTTGTTTTTTAATTGGGTTAAGATGTGGGTTTATTTGACCCAAAGTCTAATTATTTTGATGAGTAAACTCATTTGGGCCTTCATTAACTCTATATTATTTTTGAAGACTATACAATTATATATGCATACCTATTGGATTTGGGCCAAAATTTGACCCCGGGCTCCAGCCCGGGCTAGCCCACTACTTGGGTCCGCCCCTGGTAATAGGGGAAGGGAAATCATTTTTATCGATAAAGAAATTAAGTACACATTTGCATGAAGGTGCATTATTACATAAAACACACGAGAAGAAACTACAAGGAAATTCTTTCTTCATTCGCTAATTTAGAATAACGTTTATTAAGGATGTAATAGACAAGACAGCAATCCTTGCCTTGTATTGACTTATATCTCCATTATGGAATTGGAACTGCAAAACGAAAAGAACATTCAATCAAAGGACTAATATAATACATTATGAAAACTAAGTAACTATATATATCATATAACTTTGTCATGTAGAGAATTAATATAATTTAAATTACTAATAAGTAGAGTGATGAGTTATATTACGTACCAACGCATAGGCCGACCTGGGGAACGGTAATGGAGCAGCGTTTTGCAAATTCTCTGAGATTAAGAAGACTGACCGGTAGAGGCAAGTTGCACAAGCAGTTAAAGTTGAGAGATTGAATTCTTGGGCAGCACTGAGTTGAATAGGCTGGACCATTAGTACGAATCGACTGCAGACAAGTTATTGTGGTTTGAACCAGATCCAGAGGTATGTCAGCCGAGGAACAGCTTGGCAGCTGCGCCTCGACGGAAAGTATCGCCACCATGGCCATTAATGCGACTATGGCGTAGGAACCTTTCATTGCAAAATTAATAGAACTGGCCATGAGTAATTAATGACTATGTTTGTGTGTGTTTTAGTGTTGTATGGAGAGAGCTAATTGCCGTTCTTTATATAGACTAGCTAGCTACTTGGAGTAGATCCATATATTCCTCAGATGCATATAGGAACTATAATTAATTAATTTAGTGTGCATGGTAACCAGTTAATAGTTTTATGAAATAGTTCGAGCGGCACATGGGATTATGCTTGTGAAACGCCCATGCATTAATACGCAATATTTGATTGTTTGCAGACTATATAACATTATTGAAGATCGTAGTTAGTAAAAATATTGGAGGCACCTAGGCAATTTCGCAACTTTAGTCTTTTAATATATACGTTTTCCGACTTTAGTCATTTAATGTGCACATTTTCTACTTTGGTCCTCTAATGTGCAACAATTCCTAAAATGGACATTTTTAGACTTATTCCTATTCCTAAGATAATCAACAGAAAATTACAAAAACTAATCCTGAACTATGGATAAATTACAAACCACTCCACATATTTTGAAAATGGCACAAACTACCCATATAGTCAACTTTTGTTAAAAATCCTAAAAGAATGATTGAATTCCATCTATGCCCTTCTTTAATTTTTCTAAACAATTAAGGAAAAAAAGAAGAAAATTTATTTATTTAACAAATTAATATTTTTAATTTATAACTTCAAAAATTTATGCTTTCTTATATTTCTGTAAATATCTTTGGAGTTTTTTATTTTAATATTAATATTAATAGCAAGAAAATGGAGAAAGAAAAGAAAAACCAAAATCGGGAACAAGCGTGGCCCACCACCTCCACTGCCACCGCGACCTCCCTGCCCACACTTCTACTCCGTGTCGTCACGACCAGGGCAATATGAATCGATTGTTGTAAAGCTCTGGCCCACTGCCCGTCACTTCATCGCGGCCAGAGCTGCACCCAAATTGCGCCAGATTGGAGATGATGGTTGCTGCTAGCCACCCTCGGGCGAGGGAGAGACCTACCCAGGTCGGACCCTCGCGCGACCTTCTTCTGCCGACGAATAATACATCGGGGAAGACGACTTCCCCGATTTCAGGCTTTCTTTTTTATTTTTCCATTTTTTTGCTGTTAATATTAATACATTAAAATAAAAAGACCTTAAAATATTTTCAGAAAATAATAAAGTACAATAATTTGAAGTTATAAATTAAAGACATTAATTTGTTAAATAAATTCTTTTTTTCTTGTTTTCCTTAATTTAATTGTTTTTAACGAAAGTTAACTACAAGGGTAGTTCGTGCAATTTTTAAATATGAGATGGTTTGTGTAATTTATCCATAGTTTAGGGATACTTTCTGTAATTCTCTGTTGATTATCTTAGGATTATTGGATTAAGCCCAAAAAAGACCATTTTAGGAATTGTTGCACATTAAAGGACCAAATTAGAAAAATTACACATTAAAGAACTAAAGTCTGAGAGCATACACATTAAAGGACTAAAATTGTGAAATCCCGTGTTACCTATATACTTAATGTTATGATCGATCCATCTAGATTCTAGGGTTCATCATTTTATATCATGGTGACCTGTAGTTATGATCCATCTAGGGTTAATATCATGCATGGTGTAGGTGTCTCTATTTCGATCTTGTATTAAGTTAATGTAGTTCAAGGTCTCGTATGCATATGCTTCGACTTAAATTAATCAATTACATAGAAATAACAAAATTCATATATCGAGTACGTCACCGCTTCATTTTTCTTTTTCCTTTTTTTTTTTTTAATTTTTGCTATTGTTTATGGTGTTTACTTTTCCGTTGTTGTGAAGTTTAAGTAGTTTTACGATTTTTAATATTTTAAAAAAATTGGCTTATCGTGCGCTTGACTTGCTTTACCTATGTAGATTTGGTTAAGCATATTTTGACTTATCTTAATTCCGTCTTACAGCTATCCATTTTTAAAATAATAATCTTATACACGTATACTAATGTTATTGTTAGTTAAGTAAACCCAGTTATTTATAAATATTAATTGTTCAGAAAGAATTTAAATGGCACATGCATGGCATGTGAACCAATTAGGCAACACAGGTAAGAAGATTGCAATATCAATTCAATTGATACAGATTATTGGGAGTCAATTGCCAAAATAACACTTTCAAAATAAATAATTGCCAAACTAACATCATCCCAAAAATAATTCCTTCATTATCACTGTTGAGCTAAATATTACTGTTCTAACCTTTTGATTTAGTAAAACAATTATGCAAATAATATAGAACAAGTGTTCTGTATATATTAAACAAAAAATTATTAGAAATACAAACTAATTAATTCTATAGAACGATATTTCCTAATAGAAAATAAGATTAGAAATAGAAACTAATAACTCGTCTTCCTCGGGTCACACACCATCGCTGTCGCTCCCTCAATAAAGAATTCAATGTTTAGGAAAATGAAGAAATTAGGAATTCGATCAAAGAAATTCTTGGTTATCAACAATTTTTGGTACAGATTTAGATTGTTGGTTCATGGTTATGGGCGGGGAATAGCGGGGTTTGGAGGGGGTCAGGAATAGGTTGGGGACGCTGATGAGTAATTTATAGGTTGGGGACGCTGATGAGTAATTTTTTTTATTATTATTATTATTATTATTATTATTATTATTATTATTATTATAAAAAAATTAATACAAATTGAACAAATTTTATCCTCTTAGAAACTTTATTCTCACAAGTATTTCACGAGAGTGATGATTTCAAATTAAAATGAAATGTGCTCTTTTAAAAATTTGAAACACGTATAGTTTTTTGTTTTTGTTTTCCCTTTTATCCTCAATTTAAAAATACTAATATCATTTTAGAAACAATAAGTTTTAAGGATTTGCTATTGCAGTTCTTCTGGATAAGTTTTCCTTTCAAAATACAATTATGAGTTATAATATGTGATATTTCATTGAGGATTAAACTAATATTTTCATTTTAAAGTTATTAAATTTTTTAATCATATTATGGTGTAAATTATAGATTTTTTTTGAAATATACATATGAAGTACAAATTGGTATTATTTTGCTAACTATTTGACAAAATATAAAGGTTAGAATAGGAATATTTTGCTCAAGAGTGATAGTGTGGTAATTATTTTTGTAAGAGTGTTAGTTTGGCAATTATTTTTTCTAATAGTGTTAGTTTGGCAATTCACTCGAGTATTGGATGCTTGTGAGTTGTGAGTTAATTCTGGTCAACATAGGGTGAATCTAGATGAGCTGTAGTCTTTATGCATGAGATCTATAGTTTAACGTATATGTAAGAGAATTAAATGAAACTACATTGAAATTACACAGTTAATAGTCTTATAATGTTAATGCTAATGCTAAATTATCAAAAATACTTATTATATGTTATATTGTCCTGAATGAATTTCAATTGCACATGGCAAATTTGTGCATGTTAGCCAATTAACCAGACGTAATCAATTAATTACATGGAGCCATGCGAGTTAATTAACTCTGGTTAATCAAAGGTGTGAACCAAAATGAGTTGAGTTGTAGTCTTTATGACATCTGGAATGTTATATAGCGTATATATATATATAAAAGAATTAACTGAATATGTAATTTAAACCATCCATATTTGATTAGTGGTCCAACATGTAACAACCCAAAAACTCAAGCTTAAAAACATTGTAAAATCGGAGCGTGAAATAGCTTTGAACAAAAAAATCTGAATTCTCATTGCTAAAAGGAATGCTTCAGTACAATTTAAAGTAACAAAGGCAAAAATATAACATTGAATCCAAATCTTGAGGTGAATAAATGCCAGCATACCAAAGTCTCGAGATCTACTCGTGAAAATTAAGTGTGGAAGGAAGGAAAAAATGACAAAAAATAATGCATGAGATAAAACTCTAAGTGAGTGCTCGTGATGTGTGTGCAAATCGTACTTTCATTGATAAAACATTTATATTTGAAAAGATTTAAAACGAGAAAAATGAGGCATAACATGTAGTAATTTTAACCTACGAAAAACATGTATATTTTAACTTAAAATCACTGGAACTGGAAAGTTAGTCTTTGACAAAAATGACCTTAACTAAAACATAAGTCTTTAACACAAAATAACTTTAACTGAAACTTTAATCTTTGACATAAATAACTCTAACTGAAACTTTAGTCACTCATGATGATGAGTGTACCTATATTTTTGTCGATGTAAACCCACCTTCTCTCCGCTAACAAACATGCCTTATCTCATCGTGTAAGGTAAAACCTTACAATTAGAAACACATGCCATTGTGCGTGTAAAAATCGACGATCCAACAAAGACACAACGACCTTGGACTGTGACTAAGAAGGAATTAGCCATGGGAACACGAGGTCCAACCGACATGCCTTTTACTATCCGGTGGTACCTCATGCACACTCAAGCCAAGAGGTGGATGCAACTTACAGAATAGGACGTATCAGAACATAACGGGATATAATCATCATAAATGACGAAAGTAGTTTTTAGAATGGATTTGGCGTGTCACATGCTTTAACAAAACAGATGCGTAACTAAATATATACATATTATTGTGTGCATATATATACATGCATCCTTCCAGTTTTTCGCAGACTACGTAATAAATAATTTGTGAACACTCACCTAATTAAAATCATAGAGTTAATAGGATACCCGAGATTTAGCCAAACTACTTGATGCATGAGAGGCGGGGATCAAAATAAAGAAAATAAAAAGAAAAGAAGAGAAGAGAACATTTGAGACAAAGCCGTAAAAGCCCTTATGGTTATGAGAGAGAGAGAGAGAACCATTTTATATCTTAATTGAAGCAATTCAAGTATACATTACCAAATGAGGTAAGTCCCTAAATAGGGAGAGGTCAGAAGGGGAAAAATTTGTTTTATGAAACTGATGTGTCAAATCTCGGTGTCGTCATATCTTAAAAAATTCGGTATTATGTGTACGGTATTATTTCGGAATATCACGCCATGACAACACCATTAATTTTTAATGCAAAATTGCAATTTAAGGCAAAACTCAAAATTAGGCCAATTAGGCCCAATTTCGAGTTATTTGGGGCCCAATTCGAATTTCACAAGCCCAATTCGAGTTGTTCCAGGCCCAACTCGAGCTGTTTCTAGTTCATTCGAGTTATTTCTTTGCAGGTAATTCGAGTTATTTCTATGAAGGTCATTCGAGTTATTTCTATGAAGGTCATTCGAGTTATTTATTGAAGGCTATTCGAGTTGTTTGAATGGAAGCTATTCGAGTTATTTCTAGGAATCCTAGTTTGACTTATTCAATTCATAGTCCTACTTGGAGTGCACTTCTAGCTAAATAAGGATTCTTATGCCTATATAAAGGATCCTATTCCTCATTCTAAGGTACGTTTTACATTATACCAAGCTCTAAGTTCGAGTTATATAAGTCGAGTTCGATCTATTCCTCAAGCACATTCGAGTTGTTCGTCAATAGCTCGAGTTCGACTTATTTTGGCTTGTATTCGAGTTGTTTTGTTCTGTGTTATTCGACTTGTTTGACACAGTTCATTCGACTTGTTCGGCCTTCTCATTCGACTTATTGCTCTTAGTTCATTCGAGTTATTACACAGTTATTATTCGACCTATTCTTGCCAGTTCATTCGACTTGTTGCCTTGTTCAACGAGATCTCATATTCCGACCCGTCTGACTTGAGCGTCGGAGTGCCTTCGCCGGAGAAGGCACCGGCTTAGTTCACGTTTGGTGTTGAGTGCAGGTTCCGAACTCAAAAGCTGTTTGAGCATCCAGCAGGAACTGAAGCAGTCTGACGTGGAGTGTTGGAGAGTGGACACGTATCCTGACGAAAATACCCCACATCAGTGGCGCCGTCTGTGGGAACCATCAAACGCACTTAGGAGCAAACACCATTATTAATTCAATGGCTCACCGCAAAGCCACGGAGAAGAACGGAATGGCTGGAAGAACAAGATCACAGAGGGAGGATGAGAATCGAGTGGCTGACACATCTGAACACACCTCGGTAGCTGCTCCCAACGTCCCTCTGGATCAAACTCGCACTATGACAGATCAACCAGTAGTGCCTCCAGTTGAACAACCATTGTTGAATTCCGCACAACTGGCGCAAATAATGACAGCTTTGCAACAGACCGTGGTCCCAATAATTATGCAACAAGTGGCTAATTCTGGATTGCAGCAAAACGTTCCAGCACAAGAAGCACGACGGACACCAACACAGCAAGAAAGGTCTCATCATACACAGCGTCAAGCTGATTCAGGACAACAACAATCAAGGATGACGAGACCAACACGAAGGGATCAATCACCTTCCCAAGAACGCAGAAAACCGCGTTCAGTAAAGGCTGTGGGGAACAAGGCTCCAAGCCGGGCAAATGACAAGGGAGGAGAAGTCAATTCTAAGCGGAGAGATTCTGAGGATCAACCTGCAGCTAGTCACACGACGTCCAGGAGTAGAGATCATCATCAGAAAATGAAACCCATGCCGGAACCAGTGATCGCTGAAAATATTCCATCAACCGAACCACCAACTCCATTTTCTGAAGCAATTGGCAAGTTGACACTCAAGGAGGGAGTCAGACTTCCTGATATGAAGAAATATGATGGAACGACTGACCCTGCTACACATTATGATGACTTGGATCTCGAGTTGCAGATTTTGGGGTACCATGAGAATTTAAGGGCGAAGCTAATTTCATTAAGCTTAAGGGGAACTGCTAAAGAATGGTTCAAGAACTTGAAGTCTTATTCGATAGAATCAGCTGAACAATTCAGAAGCATGTTCGTTAAGAAGTTTGCCATTTATCGCTTAAAGAAGAAGCCTCCAAGTACTTTGTTCAATATCTACAGAAAGCCAGGAGAAACGTTGGGAAAGTATATAGAGCGTCTAAATTTGGAGATTGGAAAAGTGAATGCTCCTACCGTGGACTTAGTAATCTCGGTGTTGCAAAACCGTTGCCAGAGCGCCAAGCTGATTGAAGTACTAACTTGGGACGCTCCTGATTCAATAGAGCAAGTAATGGATCTCGCCAATAAAGTGGTTGAAGTGGAGGAGATCACCATAAATCAAGGATTAACCGACCTGCAGGAAAATCCTAGAGGAAAGGAGAATAAAGACTGGAGGAGAGATCCTAGGGGGAAAGATCGGGAGCACAACCGACAACCTTTCAAGAGGTTTGATAATTGGACTCCTTTGAAGAAACCAATTGGTGAAATTTATGCGATAGTTGGAGATAAGGAAAGGTTCAGATTTCCAAGACCTATGACTCTAACTGAAGAGATGAAGCAATCCAAAAAATATTGTAAGTTTCATCGACAAAATGGGCATACCACTAACGATTGCAGGGCTTTGAGAATGGAGATCGAGCGACTCATTCTCGAAGGCAAACTTATTGAATATGTACTAGAGAATAGGCAACCGAGGGATGAGAAATTAGCGGTTGGACGAAAGCGAAGTCGTTCCCCAAAAGAGAAGAAGGATGAACCAAGAAGAAGGAGGGGAAACGGGAACGATGATATCGAAAACGGAGTAAATGTGATTGCTGGAGGACCTACAGGTGCGGATTCGACCAAAAGTAGGAAACGAATTTCACGTGATATACAATATGAGCGTTTGAAACGTCCAGAGATAGACTTAGTCTTTGCGGTAGACAAGATGGACACAAATATTACATTCGACGATAGCGACTTCGATAGCTTGTCAGCACAAGCAAAGGAGGCTCAATACTTAAATTGCCCAATGGTGGTTACTGCAGTAATTGCAAATCACGCGGTAAAAAGAATAATGATAGATAATGGATGCTCATCTAACATTATTTTTATGGATGCCTTACAACAAATGAAGCTCGGGCAATACGAGATCTCCGAGGTGAATTCACCTCTATTAGGATTTGGCGGAAGTGAAGTCAAGCATGTTGGAAGAATAATGCTACCGACGTCCTTTGGTGTCAATCCAAAAAGAAGAACGTTGAATGTGGAATATCTCATTGTAGACATGCCGTTCGCATACAATGTATTAATAGGAAGGCCAGGAATAACTGCATTTGCTATGATTATTTCAACAGTTCATCAGAAGATAAAATTTCCAACTCCTGGGGGAGTCACAGAACTGACAACAAACTATCGTGATTCGTGGAACTGTTATGTTACATCAACAAAACCTGTCAAGGCAAAGAATGCACCTGATATAGCTTTGATTGAAGCTCGAGACGCGGAAACTCCACAAGCAACAAGGAGTAAAGACTTTGAGATGGTGCTAGCAATGCAAGAAGATCAGCAAGAAATCCCGGAAGATTTTGATGTTCCTATGCAGGAAGATAAATTGAAACTAGCAAAAGAAGAAAATGAGGACAAAACCACTTTGCGTTACATGAAACAATTGGAAATCGAACGCATGAAGCCTTTTGGAGAATTCAAGGATGTTACTTTAATGGAGAATGAACCGGAGAAAATCGTTAAAATCGGAAGTGAACTACCAATGGAGATGGAGAAAGCATTGATTGCATGTTTGCAGAAAAATTTTGATGTATTTGCATGGACTGATTCGGATTTAAAAGGCATAGATCCACGGGTTGCAGTACACCATTTGAATGTCAATCCAAATGCAAGGCCAGTTCGGCAAAAGAAGAGACATTTCAGTGATGAGAAGAATAAAGCGGCAGAATTGGAAGTACAAACAAAGTTAGCAGCAGGACACATATTCGAAGTCCAATATTCAGAATGGTTGAGCAATGTCGTGCTGGTACCAAAGAAACCAACTATATGGCGTATGTGCGTGGACTACACGGATTTAAACAAACATTGTCCACGAGATCCTTTCCCATTGCCCAGAATTGATCTTGTAGTTGATTCAACGGCAGGATGTGCACTACTTAGTCTTTGTGATGCACAGAGTGGATTTCATCAAATCTTAATGGCAGTCAAAGATCAACACAAAACCGCATTCATAACAGACAGGGGGATATTCTGTTACAGAGTGATGCCATTTGGGTTAAAAAATGCAGGAGCAACATTTCAGAGGCTGGTTGCGAAGATGTTTTACCATCAGATAGGTAAGACAATGGAGGTCTACATAGATGACATGCTTATTAAAAGTTTAAGGGCAGAAGACCATGTTAAACATCTTGAAGAAGCTTTTGGGATCATGAGGCAGTACGGAATGAAGTTAAATCCAAAAAAGTGTACATTCGGAGTCAAAGCGGGAAAATTTCTAGGCTACATGGTAAATGAAAGGGGCATTGAAGCAAACCCGGATAAGATCAAAGCTATAATGGATCTGCCGTCTCCCAAGTCAGTTCGCGAAGTCCAACGGTTGGTGGGAAGAATAACGGCACTCAGCCGATTTATATCACATTCCGCGGAAAAAAGTTTGCCTTTCTTCAAAAAATTAAGAAAAACGCCGAAGTTTACTTGGACTGAAGATTGTGAGGAGGCATTCCGGCAACTGAAGATTTATCTGACAACGCCACCACTATTGTCAAAACCCAAGAATAACGAAACATTATATCTCTATTTAGCTGTAACAAAAAATTCACTGAGCACGGTCTTGGTCCGAGAAGAGGATAAGAAACATCTACCAATTTATTATGTGAGCAAAGTTTTGAATGGAGCAGAACTCAATTATTTGGAGATTGAGAAGTTGGCATACGCATTGGTGATAACTGCAAGGAAACTAAGACCATATTTTCAGTCACACCCAATCATAGTACTCACAAATCAACCATTGAAGCAGGTGATGGCAAAGCCAGAAACATCAGGCAGGTTGGTCAAGTGGGCAATTGAGCTTGGAGAATATGGTTTGGAGTACTTACCAAAAACTGCAATCAAAGCACAAAGACTGGCGGATTTCGTCGCAGAAACTATCTCCGAAGCAGATCCATCAATTGATGTGGCTACAGTAACAGAAGGCAGTCAAAAGGATGAAATTGGGGCAGCAAAAGAAATATGGACTCTATACGTGGATGGATCCTCCACAGTTGATGCAGGAGGGGCAGGAATCTACATAAGGTCAGCAGATGGAAGAGAATTCGATTATGCCATTAGATTGAATTTTCAAGTCACAAATAATCAAGCAGAGTATGAAGCCATGCTAGCTGGTATACAAATGGCAAAATCACTCGGGATAACTAAACTTATGGCATTCACAGACTCGCAATTAATTGCAAATCAGTTTGAGGGAAGATACGAAGCTAAGGCGGCGGCGATAGTAAAGTACCTTGAAAAACTAAAGGAGGCAACATCTAGCTTTGAAATATTCACTATATCACAGATTCCGCGATTGGAGAATGAACGGGCCGACTCACTATCAAGATTTGCAAGCACTGCAGAAGTCTTTGTGGAAAGACGAGTCACTTTGTTAGCTGCAGATCAGCCCTCAATCAGCAAAGGCCTGGAGTCAACAGCAACACAAGCTTTAGATTACGTTTTGACAGTAGAAGTAGAGGCGTGTTGGAAGGATGAAATAATAGACTACTTACAAAACGGGAAACTACCAACTGATTCACAAGCCGTGAGAAGACTCAAATATAAATCAGCAAGATTCGCCATGTTTAATGGAGAACTTTACAAAAGATCTTTTGAGGGACCACTCTTGAGATGTCTATCACCTACCCAGGCGAAGCAAGTCTTGAGGGAAATTCATGAAGGAAGTTGTGGAAATCATTCTGGAGGGCGATCCTTGGCACAGAAGATACTCCGACAAGGATACTTTTGGCCAACAATTATGAGAGATTCGATGGATTATACTAGGAGGTGTAGAAGCTGTCAACTACATGCAAAAATCATTCATACACCTGCACAACCAATGACACCTGTAAGCTACGGATGTCCCTTTGATCAATGGGGGATAGATATTGTAGGACCAATGCCAGTGGCGTCAGGCGGACGAAAATGGCTGTTGGTAGCAGTTGAATACTACACCAAATGGGTTGAGGCTGAAGCACTTGTGACAATAACAGAAACCAATGTGAAGAAGTTCATCTGGAAGAACATTGTGTGCAGGTTCGGAATCCCTAGGGTACTAATATCTGATAATGGAAGACAATTCCAGGGATTCAAGATTCAAGATTGGTGCAAGGATATGAAGATTGAGCAGAGATTCACATCTGTCACGCACCCAGAGGCTAATGGGCAAGTTGAGGCTACAAACAACACACTCGTAAAAAGTTTGGAGAAAAGATTGCAAGGTGTAGGAGGAAATTGGGCAGACGAGTTGCCAGGAATATTATGGGCATATCGTACAACATCACGCACTTCCACGGGCGAAACTCCATATTTGTTAACATATGGTTCAGAAGCAGTGATACCCGCGGAAATCGGAATGCCGACTTATCGAATCGTCACATATAATGAGGAACAAGCATTAAGAGCTAGACAAATGGACCTCGAGCTAATAGGGGCAACAAGAGAGGAAGCCTACCAACGCACTCAAGCATACAAGTCCATGATGGCAAAAGCATACGACAACAAAGTTCGTTTCAGAAACTTTCAAGTGGGGGACTTGGTCTTAAGGAAAGTAGAAGCCACCAAGCATGTGGGGAAATTAAAGCCAAATTGGGAAGGACCATACAGGGTGGAAAAAGCAAATGCAAAAGGATACTATTATTTACAAGAATTGGGAGGAAGGACATTGTCACGTCCTTGGAACGTCAAGAATTTGAGAAGGTTTTACAGTTAGAAGAGTTATTAGATCAACAGGCTGAAGGGCAAAATAGGACCGTAGTTTCAATGCTTTATTTACTTATTCTCCTACAAATTACAAGTCTCAATGCAAGACCTCCAATTGTAATACTTAGCACTGAACTACGGGGACTTGATTCCTAGCCACCTATACATGGCGGGATACGTAGGCAACTCGGAAGTTCGTCGAGCTCAGTCCCAAAACTTATAAAATTTCATATTTTATTTAAGTATTGGTTGTTTGTCTACGCTATATTAACATTCTTAGCAACACAAGTGTTAACACATAGTCCGTAAGTCGAGCACTATGCCTCGCAGACAATTCATAAGACGAGCATTGTGCCTCGCAGACGTTCAGTAGGTTGAGCATGGTGCCTCACTGCCTATCCGTAAGACAAGCATTGTGCCTTGCAACATATTTCATAAGACGAGCGTTACGCCTCGCAATTTGTCCGTAAGCCGAGCGTATGCCTCGCAGACAGTCCGTAAGTCGAGCACTGTGCCTCGCAGACAATTCATAAGACGAGCATTGTGCCTCGCAGACGTTCAGTAGGTTGAGCATGGTGCCTCACTGCCTACCCGTAAGACGAGCATTGTGCCTTGCAACATATTTCATAAGACGAGCGTTACGCCTCGCAATTTGTCCGTAAGCCGAGCATATGCCTCGCAGACAGTCCGTAAGTCGAGCACTGTGCCTCGCAGACCACTCATGAATTAAGCAGTACGTCCCGCGGAATCAAAAGTGAGACGAGCATTGTGTCTCACAATCTCCTCAGAAGATGATCAATTGAGAAGGTGTATGGACAAAATCATCATAAAGACGCTATGTTAAAACCAAAGGTTGACTACAAAAAATACGACCAAACTCGGCATTAGAAACAAAGGAACACCAAGACGTTACCAAAAAGTTAGACATCTATTTAAAGCAAAGAATAAGCACAAGCAATGGCGCAATAGCAACAAAAATATACTAAACAAATATCAAAGTCATAAAGCATAAAATGTTAGAATCTACAAGAAAAAGATAGTGGCACGCAGGCCTAAAAAGTCAAAACACTAGCTTAACAACTATTCGACTACTTCTTCAGACGAAGTCCAACCGACTTCAATGCGTCTCGACTCTGCCGGGCAATATCTTCCAAGGACTCATTCAGCGGGGATGTATCATCTTCAGGACGCACCAGGACCGGAGCAGTGGCAGGCTCGGAGACAGCAGCAGTACGAGGATCGGTGCCAGGATCCGGAGATGGCACAGAGACCGTCACAAGGCCAGCTGAAGCAAGAGGAACCCCCAAGGGAACGTCAACAGGACCCGAAGGAGCTGGAAGCTCTCCCTCCTCGGGAACCTCACTCGAAGAAATCTGCAAACGAGGAACTTCGGAAGAAGAGGCGACAGTAGCACCACGGGAAGCAGCATCCTTCTTAGCTCTAGCTCTCGCCTGCGCTCGTAGGTGATCGCGGAGCCAGACAGATCTCATACGCAAGACGCGCTGGAATGTCTCTGAGGCATCAACACTCTCAGTCTCTGAACCATCCTCGTCGTCCGAGTCTTGCACTCCCTCGGCCAGTCGATCAAGGATATCAAAGTCTTCCTTCTTGCGATCAGGAGCAAAGCCACCTTTGCGCTCTACATCATCCAAGGCATAGTCGTATCCTTTTGAAAGATCGAACCCACCTCGTACAGTGCAAATGGTTCCCCAGGCAGCAGAGCGGAAGAATTCAGCAACCGCGGCAACTTTGTCATCTGCTGATAAACCCTGCGACACGACAAAGAGCAAGAAAACCTGAATAAGACAAATACGCACTAAAATTATGATTAAAGGGAAATAAGCCAAAGAAGCAAAAGAGAACCTCAGACTTAGCCCGATCATAACCAATCTGCTCAGAGTTCGCTGCTCGCGTCAGTGCGGCATCGCGCTCCTTCTCCACAGCCTTCAAACGAGCGGTAACAGCAGTAAGCTCTCCCTTGGTGCGGATTTCTTTCATCCCCAAGTCATCCTTGGCACGCTGAAGCTTGTCGAAATCCTTGGACAATGTCTTCAGCTTGGCCTCACTCGCAGCATGAGCCTCCTTGGATTTCTTCAATTCTGCCTTTGCCAATCGAAGCTCCTCTACGACACACTTCATAGTGGTCTCTACCTCACGAGTCTTCTTCTTGGCCTGCTCTTCCAAAATCTGAGCCTGAGCTGCGGTTGACTTGTAGTGTTCCAGACGGGAGTTGTACTCAGCTCGAGCATCGTTAAAGATATCAAAATTCTCCCGCATGGTCTGCATGTTTATCATCGCCTGAAAAATCAAAAGAAAAAGTCAAAATACATATTTCAAGAGAATACAGCAAGTGACAGGAAGTTATTAAAGGCAAAAATACTTACCGTGGAGAAAGCAAGAGCTGTGCGGCTACACAAGCCTTCGGGACCAACCTCTTCGAAATACTTCTGCCTATCAAAAGAAGAAAGGAAACCCTCGCAAGCACGCATGGCAGCAGTATCAGTCAGTGTATAGGAGCCAACATCCATAGTGGCGCGAGGTATCTCTTCGACATTGATATCTAAATCATCAGCAGTATATCGATTAGAATTATCATGAGCAGGGCGCTTTTCACGGCGACGGTCTTCTGAAAGAGCAGGGCGTTTGCGTGCGTTTGGATCAGGACCAGCAAGATTGCCCTCACGCACCGCTCTAACAACTGCAGGATTGCGTTCCCGACCGCTCGGAGTAGTTAGAGGTGTAGAAGCCTGCTGTGAGGAGCCACCAGTGGTATTACTTCTAGAGCTCCTAGGAGGAACCACGGATGCAGGAGCACTAGGCAACGAGGAACCCGCAGGTGCAGTAGTAGCATCAGTGCCAGTCGGGGCAACAGCAGGAGTAGGTTCTGGAACTCCAGTATCGGCAGGATCACTACCGGATGCTAGATCCTCGAAAACCTCCCGCATAGCAGCAAGCTTCCGCTTGGATTTGCTAATAACCATCTTTTCTGCAAGAAGCAAATAACAAAGATAAGTATAATATTACGTATAATGAGAGTAGTTTGGTAAAAAGACAAGCAGGAATAAAAACAAATATACCAAAATCAACTGTCCCATTATACGGAACGACGGAGTACCCCCCAGCACGAAGAATGGAGTTCTTTGTCAGGGACGATGCATCAAACTTATGACTCCTCAACATGAGTATGTCATCAGAAGACAAAGAGGCAGGAGGACACCGGGGAGCTCGAGCTCCGTCCGTCCAGTCTCGCCTAAAGTTGAACTCTCCAGGCGTGGACTCCTTAATATAAAACCACTGATTCTTCCATTCTTTTCCAAAACTAGACTGAAGACCAGTAAGGAAACTATTGTTTTTCCTAGCAGTCAGGAAATAAAAACCCGCATCTTCACCAGTCGTTCGAAATTTGCTAAGGAACATTTGGAAGAAAGAATCAGCAGTACAGGGCAACTTGTATACCCTCATCAAAATGATAAAGGCATGGATAATACAGTAGGTATTGGGAGTGAAATGGGATGGACAAGAAGGCAAACGAAGCAGAATTTGTCGAACTACGTCATGGAGCGGAAATCTAAGCCCACAAGACAGGAAATTGTGAAAAATGGTCAAACAACCAGGAGGCGGAGCATCTAATCGATCTTCAGGGCCAGGAAAGATAATATCATATGTATCAGGTACATCAAACATAGACCTATAGTATGAGGCTCCATGGGTGTTCATGGGACGAATGCCCGCAAAGTTTAAAAGGTTATACATAGGAGAGGGAGCATCAAGGTTTATACCCTCTTCAGCTAATTCCTGCATAGTTTCATCTACAATACTACTATTCACCTCTACGGTAACAGGAACGTTTGGTGCGACATCTACGGTGGTCGGTTCAGAAATGTTAGTCAGAAACTCATCCTCAGAATTATCTACAATATTTACTTCTTTATCAGAACCTTGGGCATTGGATGAAGAAGAATCACTATCAGACCCCCCACTACCCGATGACGACCCAGACTCAGAGCCTGATGTCTCGACAACATCAGGAACACCTAAAGAACTATTGGTTCCCATATCTGACTCAGAAGTCATTATAATGCTAAGTAGGAATAAGTTAGTGATTACCGATTCTAGGGTTTAAGTCAATGACTCGCTCAAATTCAGGATCACGCCTCTCGTAGGACCTTTCTGCTGGAACAAATATTCTGGGGGCGCCCGGAACGGGAATTCTAGCAGGACGAGACGGTCGTGACGAACGTGGTGGACTGGTCCTGTGAGTTGGGAAACGCTCACGATCGGCAGTAGCACGTGTGGATTGTGAATGGCGTTCGAAGGATGAAGGTGGTTCGCGGCGAGAGCGATGTTGGTTTGAACGAGCCGTCGTAAAAAATCTGCATGAAAGTTCATTCAACGACTTAGTTTGCAAAAGTTTGAAAATTTCAGAAAAATTACCAAGTCTAAATAGCTCGAATACAAGGTAATCAATTTAGGGCAATAAGTCGAAAAAGCGCCTACAGCAATAAGTCGAAGATAAACAAAATAGAGGGTGTTTTCGACTTCTCGAGTTATCTCTATCATAGTTTTCGACTTATCGACTTATTTTTGACATGGAAATAAGTCGAAAATAAATCTTGAAGAGCGTTGTTCGACTTATCGTGGAATTATCGAGTTATTTCACTTATCCAAAATTTCAAAACGATGTTTCGACCTATCGAGTTATCTATTAAAGCTCGATTACAAACACTTTTCGACATGGAAAATAAGTCGAAAAGTAAATCTTGACGAGCGTTGTTCGACTTATCGTAGAGTTATCGAGGTATTTCATATATTTAGCAAGTTATTTATGAGTTATCGAGTTATTATTCAATGTAATCGAGTTATCGGCCTCCTTCGAGCTATACCTTTGTGAAATCGAGTTGTTTATGGTATTTTCGAGTTATTTTTGAACTTCAACGTGTATTCGAGCTATTGCTATTCGAGTTATTTCAAGAGCTCGAGTTGTTTTCGCGAATTCTGATGATGCGATGATTCAGTACGGCGGGTATTTATAGAAGCGAGCGGCGGTAGAATTACCAATATACCCTCACCTCGAGCTATAGCTCATTCGAGCTATAGTTCATTCGACCTATTTTTTCAGAGGACAGATTTTTCGAGCTATAAGCTCATTCGACTTATTCTTCAGACGACAGCCCGTCTCGTTGCACGATTACCGGGATTCTTCCACTGTTTTAGTTTGAAAGACCAATGTTTTCACACATTACTCTTCCAAACTGGGGGACTCCATGATGTGTCAAATCTCGGTGTCGTCATATCTTAAAAAATTCGGTATTATGTGTACGGTATTATTTCGGAATATCACGCCATGACAACACCATTAATTTTTAATGCAAAATTGCAATTTAAGGCAAAACTCAAAATTAGGCCAATTAGGCCCAATTTCGAGTTATGTGGGGCCCAATTCGAATTTCACAAGCCCAATTCGAGTTGTTCCAGGCCCAACTCGAGCTGTTTCTAGTTCATTCGAGTTATTTCTTTGCAGGTAATTCGAGTTATTTCTATGAAGGTCATTCGAGTTATTTCTATGAAGGTCATTCGAGTTATTTATTGAAGGCTATTCGAGTTGTTTGAATGGAAGCTATTCGAGTTATTTCTAGGAATCCTAGTTTGACTTATTCAATTCATAGTCCTACTTGGAGTGCACTTCTAGCTAAATAAGGATTCTTATGCCTATATAAAGGATCCTATTCCTCATTCTAAGGTACGTTTTACATTATACCAAGCTCTAAGTTCGAGTTATATAAGTCGAGTTCGATCTATTCCTCAAGCACATTCGAGTTGTTCGTCAATAGCTCGAGTTCGACTTATTTTGGCTTGTATTCGAGTTGTTTTGTTCTGTGTTATCCGACTTGTTTGACACAGTTCATTCGACTTGTTCGGCCTTCTCATTCGACTTATTGCTCTTAGTTCATTCGAGTTATTACACAGTTATTATTCGACCTATTCTTGCCAGTTCATTCGACTTGTTGCCTTGTTCAACGAGATCTCATATTCCGACCCGTCTGACTTGAGCGTCGGAGTGCCTTCGCCGGAGAAGGCACCGGCTTAGTTCACGTTTGGTGTTGAGTGCAGGTTCCGAACTCAAAAGCTGTTTGAGCATCCAGCAGGAACTGAAGCAGTCTGACGTGGAGTGTTGGAGAGTGGACACGTATCCTGACGAAAATACCCCACATCAGAAACATTTGTAACCAACTATCCTGATTAAAAAAAAATCATAAATTATAAAAAATAACTTTCTCATAATCTCATCACAACCATGTATCTACACGATAGCCGACTTATTACGTCAGCTCATTATATAACGGTTATACGAAATAATTTCTCCAGAATGGGGTAAGGAAGTTTACTTAGTAGGGAAGTAACTTAGTAAAGATGTAAACTTAGTGAGAAGGTAAACTTAATAAGGAAGCTTACTTAGTAGGGAAGTAAACTTAGAATGAAAGTTGTACCCTTTCTTAGTTATTAAGGTGGTGTTTGCAAATGTTTATAAAAGGAGCTTGTTGGGTTTTGCAGTATAAAAGCACATTTTTTGTGTTTGGAATATTGACTTTTGCTTCTGCTTGTCTAAAAAAAAGCCGAAAAAAACACAAGCCGCAAAAGCATGCACATGGGTGCTTCTCCAATTGCTTTTGGAATTATGTTATTTAAAAAAGGTTTTTAAAAAGAAAAGTCACTTCTCATAAATTTTTGCAAACACCTAATTAATACTTTTAGTATGTTTTTAAAAAATTTGCAAATACTCCTGAAGTCATTTAAAGTGGCTTTAAGCAAAAATAGTGAGCAAACTTCTAGGTTGGGCTTTTTTAATAGCTCTTATAGAATAAATCTTTGTAAAAGGCCCACTAACAATGATTACATTTTAAGGTCCTAGATACAAACTTTTCCAACACTATTAACGAGGTTCCTAACATATAGAAATATAATAATTTAGGAGACCAAAAAAAAGTTTCGGATATTACACAACACATTTTCTTAAATTACATAGAAATTACAGAGTTAATACATGTTGTATGTCACGAAATCTGTATTATTTTTTGGATTGTTAACTTTATGATGTTCCCTTGATTTTATTGAAAATCAACCTGTTTTACAAATCTTCTTATAGTGTTTAAAGTATTATCGTACTTCATATTTAAATAAATTTTGTTCTATCTTTGGTTTTGTCGAGGGTGGATCGGAAGTTCAAAACGCGCTCCCCGTGTCTGGCTAATTAAAAACTTATAATGGGGTTGATGATGATTTTAAATCATGTATTGGATATAGATTGCGCAAATAGCAGCATTTATTTTAAGTGACATGTGGAAACACTTTGATTAAGTTTAAGTTTAACTCTTCAATATGTGTTCTCTGGATACCATTTAGAAGAATATGAAACCTGCAAATCGGCCGACCTGGGGATCTGTAATGGTGCGCAGCGTCTTGCGAATTCTCCGAGAGCAATAAGTCTAACAATAGATTTAGTGATGAAAAGTGGAACCTCTTAGATTCAGTGTTTCTTTGGATCCTCAAGACGATTTCAAATTGTTTGACATTTCACATTATTTACACATTGTTGATAGATTTTTTCATGAGGATTTTTGTGGATCATTATTTGAAAAGTCAATTGGAGCATTACAGATTTGATGTTCTTCATCATGAGAGGTTCCAAGATGTCTCGATCATTTATGAATCATGACAAATATGTCAACACATTATCATTTGATTGATAGGTTGATTCGGCTTGTTCTGACTCTTCCAGTTACTATGATAACAACATAACATGCGTGTTTCAGCTATAAAGATTGTCAAGACATTGTTGAACAAGTTCATTATTCATGTCAGCAACTGAATCTTTAGTAAATTTCAGGTAAAAATGGATTAGTGAATTGAGCTTTTTGTCAACATTTCAACTAATTAAACATTTTGAGTTACATGACACATGAAAGACGTTGATTTGTGCAAAAGCTTGATACAATGAAAGAAGGATATATAGCAGATAATATGGTGGTTTACATTGAAAGAGAGTTATCAGAAAGTGTGAATGTTGATTCGGTGATTGATGAGTTTTACTCTACGAGAAACCGCATAGCTCGACTTCAATAGCAATTTCATTTGTTTTATTTAATGGTATGTGGTTTTTTTTAAATGAATATTACTCATTCTAATTTAAATGTTTGACATTTTCTGTTTATAATATTTATTTTGTTTTATTTACTTTAGTAAAGTGTAGCCCAAGGTGAAAGAAAGTCTCGTTTCGTCCCTCGTTGGAACACAAATCTATTATTCAAGTATTAATTTAAGCGAAAAGAGAAATTATTTTTATCGATAAAGAAAGTAAATAGATGGAGCTATACATGCTCGTGACCATGTGTTATTATTGAAACACGCGAAAGGAAATTACAATGAACGTCTTTTTTCACTTATTTAGGATATGTATAACATGTATTCAGGATCGATAGATATATAATAGATAAGAGAGCAATCTGAGCCTAATCTTGACTTGTATCTCCATCATGGAATAGGAACTGCAAAACGAGAAGCAACATTAATTCGATTAACGTCTCGCTAGCTGTAAGTAAATCTCAGAAAATAAAACATGAAAAGCAACTATATATAATATATGGTACGTAGTACTTTATACTGTAATAACATTATTTGAAACTAATAACAATAAATCTAGCTTGGTGTGTGAGAGTGAGGTAAATGACCTGCACATAGGCCGACCGAGGGAACGGTGATGGTGCAGCGTCTTGCGTATTGTCTGAGAGCAAGAAGATTTATCGGGATAGGCAAATAGCACAAGCAGTTAAAGTTGAGAGCTTGGATTCTTGGGCAGCATTGGGTTGCAAAGGCCGCAGCGTTGTTAGAGATCATCAACGCCAAACAAGTTGCTTCTGTTTGAAACAGGGCCGGACCGGGTAAGTCAGTCAGGGAACAGTTTGGCACCTGCGCCTCGCCGGAGTAGACTGTTAAAAGTATCGCCACCATGGCCATTAAAGCGAAGGAACTTTTCATTACAAATATACTGGCTGCCATGAGTAGTAGTGATTGTGTTTGTGTTTGTATGTGTGTGTGTTTTAGTGTTGTATGGAGAGAGTTAATTGGCTGTCTTTATATAGACTACTTGGAGACTTGGAGTAAGATATAATTATCCTAGAGGAGGATATATCCCTGATATGCATATAAACTAATTAATTAGTTAATAGTAGAAAATTACCGGTTATTTTATGAAACAGTACGTTTGAGTGGCACATGCGATTATGCATGTGAAACGCCCATGCATTATATATGCTTCTACTTCAATTAATTAATTACACAACGTTAGTAATGTTGCACCAAGTAAATAAACGAAACAAACATAAATAATATTTAATGACGAAATATTGTAATAAGATTACAGTAAATAGCCTTGTAATAATTAAATGAAATTAACTGGAAGTTGCAAAGAAATCAAAGAACGTCGAGGCTTGTGATTCAATTTATTTAAAACAGATTCACCCTTTCTGTGATGTTTGAGATAACGTGAGCGTGTGTCTCACATGATACAATGACAACAAGGCAGTTTTGTTTGCACGAAAACGACGACTCCGGTAAACTCGATTTGTGTCTTTTCCTCTATGACCACAATGACTGAACCTATACAAACAAAATACTTTTCAACCCGCATATGTTTATGCATATGTTTTGATTATTAAAAAATTAGAGAGACCGACTCCTCACAGAGACTAATCATGTGCACCGTAATTAAAGGAATTTATTCGATGAACAAAGACGTGTTCATTTAATACAACTAATAATTATCTCTTCGTAAAAGATAATTAATAAATCACCAATTTATGACGCAAGGCTAAGTCCAATAGCCAAATGAACCGACATTAGACACATACGTCGTGTGGACGCATGTATCAACCCAACCCAGTTTAACACATTTTAACATAGGATTTACACTACATTGTGTGTGCGCATGCATTTGCCCAACCCATCGTACATTACATTTAAATAGTTTACTTTTCGGTTTTATGAAAGTTTAAATAGTTTACAATTTTTTTAATTTTTGTTTCAACAGCCATCATACTTTACATTTAAATAAATTTATTTTTAAATGATATTGGTTTATCGTAGATTTGATTGTATACCTTTAATTAAAGCATATATTTTGAGTTATCTTAAATCCGTCTTACAGCTAACTCATTATATTTTAAAATACTCGTCTCGTAATAATGTTAATTTTTATTAATCAAAACCAGTTATTTTATAATTTTGCCTCCGAAAAAGAATTTAAATGGCAAATGCAATTATGCATGTGAACTAATTAGGCAACGCAAGTAACAAGATCGCAATCCAATAAATAATAAGATTATTAAGGTGGAGAGTCAAGGTGCAAACATGGTAGTGGGCGAAATCGAAGACAAATAACTTCTATTCTTCTTTTTCGGACCTATATGTTTTCCAGGATTATAAAAATAGGTTGAGCAATTTGTAATGGGTTCAAGCACCCCTAGTGCTTTCTCAATTTTTCTTAATGATAAGTTTCAGTTCTGATAAAAAAAATGTAGAGCCCATTTCTATTGTCTGGTTAATTCGTATTGATCAGGTGATACTGGTGAGCTTTGTAACTGCTAAATTTTTGTGACGTTGGGGTTGGAGGACCCCTTGTCCTCCTTTTGTTTATGGAATTAAAAGAAATTTTTGTCACGTTCGAGTTAATTTTGGTCAATCTACGGCGAATCTAGAAGAGTTGTAGTCCTTATGAGAAGTGCAGTGTTATATATAGCGGAAAACGCATAAAAACCAATTATTTAATGGTGCTCACTTTTGATATTTTTGAAAATTAAATTGATTTAAGAATTTGTTTATAGTATTTCAATTCTTAACGTACTCTGTCTTTAAATAATTACTTTATTCTATCTTTGGTTTGTCGATCTGTGGGAGATCTATCTAGAACCCGATCTGGCTAATTAAGAATTTCAGTATGATGATGATTTTAAAACGTGTATTGAATAGATTGCGTAATCCAGCAAACATTTATTTAATTAAGTGAGACATAGAAACACTACTGCAATTAGTTTTGAAGTTTAAAATCTTCGGCATGTGTTCTCTGGGTACCATCTAGAAGACTATGAAACTAGCTGGTTAACTTAATACTTCTACTCCTAAAGTGGAATATTCATTTTTAGCAAAATTACCCAGCTTTTGCTCTAAGTAGATTACACGAATAAATATGTATACAAATTACAGAAACATAAGTAAAACACGCAATATTTTAACGTGTTCAAAAGACCTAATATGTGGGCTACGTCTAAATTCAAACAGCTCCATTAAAACAAGTAATTTACATCGATAACCTTAGACAATACAAGACCGTAAATACTTCCTGTCACATGTGAAACCATGCACTTCTACGTAACGCAACTATACAATATTAACGAAGATTGTAGTCCAATTAGGAGACGTTGATAGCTTTTGATAGCCCTAGGGGTTTTATGTTATCCCTCACATGTTCTCGATCATTCCATTTGGTATAATTATTTACAAATAAGGGCTTAACGAATCAGGGCGTAGCCAGGATTTTTTCGTACCCTGGGCTAATGTTAAAAACTATGTAAATTTAAAAAAAAAATTGAAAATTTTTACTATAAAATATCTAAAGCATAGTGAAAAAAATCTATTGTTCGACCGAGAATAATAATAGTAGAAAATTATATGCTATCAAACAAACAAATGACAATGTTGTTAAAGTGCATAAAAACTTCTTTGTTTAATTTATAAAAAAAAAAAACTTACTCTCTTATAAAATTTAGGTGCACGATATTTGATTATAGGCAGTGGTTTGGTTCAAGGTTTTTCATGATGGAAGGCGGTTTGGTCCAAGTTCTTAGTAACATGAGTGAGTTTGGTGCAATATTTTTGATAATAGGAGGTCATTTTGTGCAAGTTTGAGAAAATGCAAGAGGGTTTTATGCATTTTTTATCAGGATACTATAATCAAATTTATAATCATACAAGTTTAATAGACGAAAACTAGTCTAATTTGACACACTTATAATAAACCGAGAGGGGGTTCCGTGTGGAATTCTTGATATCATGACATAGTTTTGAAAATTAATACCAAGAAGGGGTTTGGTGCTAATTTTTGAAAATATAGGGGAGTTTATTTGTTTTTTTCCCGAACATCTCATTGAAGTTGAGTCATGTGGTTCCTTAGAAAATAAAATCAAATAATTGAACTGATATTTATAACGTTGCTAAAAAATCTTATTCCATCCTATTACTATACATAGTTTTAATAATGTTCTTATAAGCTGCAAATGCTATTTTATTTTATTTTTTTTTGCGGTAGAGACACGAAGAGTTTATACAAATAGAAATAATATATCACTTTAATTGTGTACTTTATGATGATGTAAATTAGTTGTGGTTGAGTTCATTCTCAATTGATGGTGAAATAAGTTTTTAGTTTGGTTAAAATTGATTTGTTAAAGATATTTATGTTCTTTTAATATTTTTTAATTATATTGTGTTGGGCTAGACTAATATATATATATATATATATATATATATATATATATATATATATATATATATATATATATATATATATATATATATATATATATATATATATATATATATGAAGAACAAAAAAAAATTACCCCGGGCTGTGAGGACCGCGCCCCACGAGTCACAATCCGATCCGAGTTGGTTCGGTGTTGGTCACCAGACAAACTCAACTCAGACCGAACTATAGCTCATAGGAAAGGGTCTCACTGACCAGGATCAAAACCATAGCAAAATAATTTTACTTAAAATACAGCGGAAGTCTTTGGAATACAAATAAATTTTACAATTTCAAAATGACTTATACAAAATCAAACACTTAACAGTTTTTGCAAGGTTTCCAAAATGCGGATTTGTCGATCTTTTCGTTCCATCCATGCTGCTATACCGATCTTGTTCTGAGAAAGGGACATATAGGACAAAGAGTAGTAAGTCTTTAATGACTTAGTGAGATTCTTAGAACAAGACAATAATCAAGCAGTAAGTCAGAAAACGAACATAAATAACCAGAATAATTACATCTGTATCATTGAACTGAAGTTATCGGTTTTAACGATAATGCTGGAATATTCAGAAGGACAAGAAAATGAACTTGTGCAATTACTTATAACAGATCCAACCATAACTTCAAAAATTCAACCGTATACCTCCCTACGAGGAGCGACCTCGCAACAGAATTGAAGACATGCTCGAATACATACCAATCTAACACGCGGGTCACAGCCAACTCCTGACTGCAAGCGGCACTTAGACAAAATGGGTATTAATCAGAATTACTTAAACTGGCAGACATTTGCTGCCCAGCATGATACCATTTGCTGCCCAGCATTTACTTAAACACTTAACATTGTTCGTTGCTTGTTGCACAATTCAAGAATCGATAGGGTAAACATGATACCAGGATAATTATGATTATGAAGAAAATTTTCGATTATGAATTAAATGAGATTTGATTTAATAATAGGCAAGAAAACCGATTATGTAAAGAATTAATGAATATCAATATAAAAGCATTAAAGTGGTGATAGAATGTTGCTCGTGATTTGAAAGAAAGAATCACAATTGTTATGTCCAAGTTTTCTCAGGACCGGATGCCAAACGGGGTTTTGAACAAATCAGAAATCAAACCTCACCTTTTACCGTACGGGAAATTCTTGATTAACATCGATAATTACAGAACCTTAAATAAATCAAAAAGATATAATCAATTGTTTGCTCATAAATTTACAACAATAAATATATGCATTCAATATTTATCATATTTAAAGAAGTTCAATTAAATATCTAATTCTTGTTAATTTCTAGATAAATCCAACATTTACATATTTTAACTTTGATTATGACGTAAAAATATAAATAATAAGATTTACCATTTCAAAGTAACAAGTTGAAGAATAAATCAATTTACAAAATTATTATTAAAGTCTCCATTTCTATTTTATTAATAACATATTTCATATTAACAAACATATATATTTTCAATGCATATGTAAACCTTTTTAAAACAATTCTTCTTAACAAAATTCTAGTAAATTACTTATTACATAATAATCTCAAATCAAAAGTTTTACCATGATCTTAACATTGAACAAATACCTCAGTAAGTCCATGAATAAAATCATATCATATATATAACTTTGGTAAAAACTATTTTTCTTTTAGTTATTAATATAAAATTACATAATATTGCATATACCACTAATAACAATTAAAATAAATTGTAAACATGTAGATCTAATTAACATTAACTTTCCCATAATACTTATTATGCTAATAAACTAGATTATATGGTTAGATCACAAGATAAACACAATACTTCACTTAAAGTCAAAGAAATTGAAAGATCAACCGTAAAATAAACTACATGTCATCTAAATGTTTACAAAATCCATGAAAAATATTAAACGCGATTCAAAATTGTGATCAACTGATCTAACATCATTATTAGTATGTAATGAGTCCATATCAATGATCAATTTCATGATTTAGATAGCTTTTGCAACCTAATTTGGCTAAACAAAAGATTTATGCAAATCTGATGCTGAAAACTGTAGCGATCTTTGATTTACCTTCAATCGGACTTTCAAACGATATGATAATCTGAAATTGGCTAAAGGGTTCACTCTTAAACATCACGGAGAGTATGTAGTTTCAAAATCAGATCAAGAAGTGAATGTTTGGTATTTTAAATAAATCATGAAAGCTAGGAGCTGTTTTCGAATTTTCTGGACAGTGGTACGTATTTCTCACCTTTAGACCCCTCAAACGAAAGGAGGTTTATGAACATGAAAGCTAGATGACACAATAAACGATATGTGGTAAATATTTCAGAGAAGGATTCGAAGTTTTCATATGGTTTTCGGACTTCTAAAGTTTCTGTACCAAAACTGGCAGTTTTGACAAAACTCGGTTTTGAGAATTTTTATGGATGATAAAGAAGGACTAAAGGACTCAAACAATTTTTAGGATAAGCTAAACATAAAGGTGAGAAACTTTACAGAATACAACGAGAGCAAATTCAGAGAGGAGAGGTGTGTGAATAATTGTTGAAGATAATGAACATTATAATGACTGAATTGGGGAACATAAAGTTATTAGGTATACTCCATTTTTGTCTAACTTAATTTTTTTATTTATCTTGAATAAGAGGTATTAGCTATCCAGCTGTATAGGCTGTTATATAGCTATAAATAAAATATTAAAAATAAAATTTTAATATTATTTTATGCATATGCCCATTTTACCATAATTTCTTACAAAATATTTGAGATACTTAAGTTTAAAACAAACTTTTACCTCATGCTTGATAACTTCAAAAATTTTCAATACAAAAGAGAATCCAAATTAGTATTTCTAGGATCAAGAAACTTTATATGAAAAGTTTTAACCTTTATTTAATTTGTAATCGATCAAAAACTAATAAATGACCATATTGTTAAAACAAAAAGATAAGTTCATTAAAAAATCAAACTTAGGATAATTATACAAATTATAACATATCATAATCACTTTGAAACAAATATAGTGTCTACAAAACGTTTGGGGCTAATTCGAAATAATCTTGGACTAAATTGTAACTTTTTCAAAACTTTAGGAGTCAAAATCATATTTTTAAAAAGTTCAAGGACTAAAATGAAAATTTGAAATTACTTTTATTTTCTTCCAATTTTCAGGGGCGTTACGCGGGCCGTACCCGTCCCAGCCTTTGGGGTGGCTACGCCTCTGCCGGTACAATATAATTTAGTTGGTCCGTGCTTTGCGGGTTCACCTATATCGAATTAAATAATTTACCAAAATAAAATTATAGTAGATATATTAAATGTTTTTCTTATCCGGTAAATGACATATTCTAAACTCCACGTATTATAATTTGAATAAGCTAACATGATCCATCTAGGGTTGAGTCTAGGTGACTTATGCTCTCTATTTCTTGTATTATACATGAGAATTAAGTCACTGTAATTCGATAAATATACGAGTAGTGCTTGTATTTATGCACCTACTTTAATTTATTAATTAATTACATTGAAAATTACAAAAGAAATGTATATTTATTTTATAGTATGTCACAACTGCGTTTCTACTTTTTTTCAACTTTTACTATTTTTTATGGTGTTACCTTTTTGTATTATTTAAAATAGTTTCACAATTTTTTAATAATGTTTTTCGAAGACTTATCTTACTTTAAATCTAAAAAAATTATGTTTAAGGAAATTGGTTAATTATACATTTGATTGCTTTACCTTAAATTTAAGCATATCCTTGAGTTATCTTAGTTTTGTCTTACAGCTAATTAAGTACTATATTCTATAATAATAATCTTATAACGTTAATGATATTTAATCAAAACGAGATATTAAATAATATAGTTTTCTAAAATAATTTAAAGGGCACATGGAATGATTATTCATGTGAACCAGAGTAGAGGAGTCGTGCGAGCTAATTCTGGTTAATCTAGAGCTATGTTGTACAAACACGGACATCGAGATACGAGTCTGACACGAATATATATATATATATATATATATATATATATATATATATATATATATAGATAACCATCAAACCTCATATTGCACTTTGTCCCCTATTCTATGTTTTTGGACAACTTGCTCCATGTACTATGGATAAATAAGCACTGTACCACCTCGTCGGTTGACCGGCAGAATTTTTTTACCGAAAAGTTCAGTTTTGCCGAAATTTGAAACGTGAACATGGGGTTCATCACGTTATAACCTCAAGTTCAATAAATGTCTCTTTTATTTCAATTTTTGTTATATTTTCTTAATTTTCAAAATCTAAATTTTGATAGCTAGATTTATAGTTTAGATTTTATTTATTTAATTATCTTTCTTTTCGTGTTCATTTTTGGTCAGTGAGAACATGAATATATCAGATCTCGCTTTTGTCTGGAACGAGCTAACTAGTGTTGTGGAATTTAAATGTAAATCCGGTCAAACAATAGCCTTCATTTGTGTTGGTGTGTTGTTCACAGGCATCATTACCGAATGTGCATTCCTTGTTTGGCCAATCAATGACCTTCATTTGGACTGGTCATTAATTGCATAAACATCCTACTATCTCAAAATAAACAAATCTATGCAATAGAGGTTACTTTGGCAACATTTTGCTTCAAATATAGTCATGCACTGAATATACACCTCAATATTTAAAAATAACAGGGATTAGGCATAAAGTAATAGAATCATGCATTACCTGAAAACAACAAAAATCAATTAGCATACTTATACACATAGGAGAGCATTTCATATAATCAATGCAAGAAAATACAAATTTACTTGAATATTTTTCATGCAACTGATATTTAACATCGCAATGATTAAAGTATGTGAAACTTAAGTGAGGTGAATCCTTATTAGATACCGGATGGTACTCTTAAACAAAAGCAATAAATACTGATAACACACGTCTGCTAACAATACACCTTCATTTGGGCCATATGCATGAAAACTTTAACTACCACATATTTATTATCTCGAGTCAATAATTATTTGACATCAAAATCCTGCTAATAACATGACTTTCTTTTGGCGAAAATATTATATGTATGGATAATACCTAAAATGTTATATATTTATTGATTTATATCTATTATCTAGCCAGAAATTAACCTTCCTTTGTGTCGATTAATCTTCGCATAGATTGTAGACCTAATACATAAATCATATAAGTTGAGCCTAACACCTTTTTTTTTTAAAATCTTCAGCACTAGGTCAATCCAAAAGTCAAAATGGACTGATCCAATCCAAAATAAACATTAGGCCAAAAACCTGCCCACATATTTTTTTATTTAACTCGAATGGGCTAGCACAATCTAGCCCACAAAACCCAAATATTGGCCCAATTGAGAAACACCCAATCAACATTGTCTTCATCGCGAGTTCGCTGAAAGCTCCAACAACAAATCTCTACCACCACAAATGCAGCGGCTAATCAACTAACCTGATGTTGTTAGAAATAGGCCTCGTCAATTTATTTTTTTGTTAACAAAAGGCCTCGTCAATTTCAAGCAGCCAGCGATGTGGCATTTTGCGCTACTCCGTCAGCTTCCAGTTGCGACAGCGATTCAGTGGGAGTAGATTGTTATTATCAATGCTCTTTGTTAACGACATACTATTTAAACAAGTATCTATAGAAAATTCATAATTCTTAGGTTGTTAAGAGTCTTATGTATGCTCAAGCGTGAGTCCAGATTTAGCATACATTGTGAATATGTTGGGCAGATACTTAATTTACCTTTGCATGAATGCTTGGAAGCAGCCAAATAGGTTATGAAATAAATAACAAAAGACTACATACTCACTAATCGAAAGTCAGAAAATTGGGAGATCATTTGGTATTTTGACTTCAAACTGGCGGGTTGGCAAATGATCCACTTCTAGCTATGTTTATATGTTGATTGGAGGAGCTATATTCTGAAAAAATATTTATCGGACTCTCATACTCCTTTTTACAGTGGCAACATTGTTCTTAGCTTGTTATGAGGCAATAGTCTTGTATATATATGACTACTAAATAGTTATTGGGTTGCGAGATGTGGATAAGTATTGAAAGACCACTTAAGATCTATGGTGACAATTTGTCAATAGTTATATGTTTGAAAAACAATGGACAATTATCAAAGTTTAGCCACATAGACATTGAAGTTTCCAGTTATAAAATAAAGAATTTAGAGTTAGGTAGTGGCTATTGAGCCTATAAAATAATGTATTCAATTGCAGAATATAATTAATTCTATTATTTATAGCTATAGTTTAAAAAGCTATTTGTACTATTTCAGTTTCAACTTTTTCGAACTAAAAAAAATACAAAAATAATGAACTAAAAAAGATAGTCCAACAAAAAGAGATTTTTCAAAAATAAAGAAATTAGGAGATAGTCATGATCTCCCCTAACACCCCCACCCCCGTGCCCGTGCCCGTGCCCCTACCCACACCGACTCATTTTATATGTAACATATATCTTTATGTTTTTCTCTTCTTTCTAATTTTTTTTTTCTAGAATATTTGTTATGGTATAAATTCACTTTCGAAGCTTCTCTTCTTAATTGGCGGTCGACGGCCCTTTTTTAAGGGGAAATTCCGAAACTGACATATTTACAGTCGCGAGTGCTACACTAAGGTTGTTGGACACCGAGCAAGTTAATTATCGCAATTAGTAATAAAAAGATTATTATTTCGATAAAGAAAGTAGATTTTGATGACATTTCACCATCTATATGCATAAAGATGCATTAATTAATGATAAAAAAATAACTAAAAAGTGAACAAAAAGAAGTTAAATCAAAAATTTTTTTGTTTATTTAAAACAACGACATTCAGCATCATGCATTCACGTAGAAGCTAGATGATAAAATAGAAATCATGGGCCAGCCTTCTTTCCATTTCTTCTCTATATGGGCCTCCATCAAGCAAGAGCAGAAGTACCTGAAAATCAGCGACAACATCGTTCGATCAAGTCAAACAGTAAATAATACATGAATAAAAAATCACTTCCATTAAATCTCTTAAAAATAATGTACAAAAATTATATTTTTTTGTCTTTTTTATGAAATTTTTTTGTCTTATTTTGAAGGCATAGTAAAGTTGTGATACGTATAAGTACTACGTTAGGGCTGGCAATGAGTAGGTTTTACCCTATTTTTACCCAGAGCCTGTCAATATTCTCTAAAAATTTTTTAGCAAGATCATTACCCTTATCCTACCCTTACCCTATCAAGATCTAGACATGCAGACCCTTACCCTACCCTATCAGGAAGGGTAGGGTTCAACCCTAGCCTTATCCTAATTTTAAATTAAATAAATAAATTCTATAGGGTAGGATAAGAATCGACGCTTAACCTTATCCTACCCAGACCCTGATTTTCAATTTTCATAGGTAAGAGTAAGGTTCTGGATCCAGTTCTTACCCTGTCTACAGGGTAAGAGTAGGGTAAGATAGCCCTAACTACATACCGTGTATTATTAAAAGCAAACAATTTTGTATTACTTTAATTATGTTTTAAGCTAATAATCAAAATATATATATTCAGATAAATTACCTCCACCACATAGGCCGATCTGGGGAACCGTAACATTGCAAGCTGGTGCATAGGCCGTGATATAATAAAGAATAGGCCCCACCTCGGAGGAAGGCAAGCACAAGCAGTTAAAGTTGAGAGCCTTAATTTTTGGGCAGCATTGAGTTGAAAAGGCGTCACCATAAGAAACCAAACAAAGTGCCTGAATATCGAAAAGCTCATCTTCGTTGATCTCGCCACAGTCTTCCTCCGCCACCACGGAGTACACGACTAAAAGCACCGCCATTGCGAAAACTATCAAGGCGGAGGAACCTTTCATTTCAAAAAATAAACTGGTTATGTTTGTGTGCGTGTGTGCTAATTTGCTCACTTTTGTATAGACTTGATCGAGTAGATGAGATATTGATCATATGCATGCATATATATATATAGGAACGAAAACAAATAGTTTACAACCACTTATTTTATAATATTGTTCTGAAATGAACGTGTAAAATGGCACATGGGAACATGAAGGACAAACCATCCATTATGCAACTTAAATAATAATAATAATTAAGATTGCAATCCAGTTAAGTATTAAAAATACTGGTGGCGTGCTAGGGTTAATTAAAATATATTCGTTAAGATAAAGAAACGTTTCCGACAAAGTATAAACACATATGTTATACAAGTTATAGTGTTATACCTAGCACCGAAAGAATCGTTGTCCTAACCAAATACTAGCTAACTGAAAATTCATGAAATAAAATTAATATATGGTGGAGAGGGATCAAAGCGCTCGATGTCGTAAATAACAAATGGAGCAACATAATTAATGTTAGATTCGTAGTCCCCATTTCTTGAATTATGTAGAAAATTGTTTAAAGTAATTCAGTTAATTAATATCTGCTCGAAGATATGCTTCTAAACTAATTACGCAGAATTAAGTTACAGAATTTATAGAGTGTCACGACTTCATTCATCTTTTGGTTTGCTATTCTTTACTGTCGTTTTTTGTTTCATTGAAGTTTAGCAGTTTGACAAATTCCTAGTATTGTTTTCTTAATATTATAACATATAAGCGATTGATTTGTTTTTAAATCTTTTGGTTTGGCTAGGGTAGATCTGAACCCTGCAGTCTACATCTATCTAACTAAAAACATAATGGAGTATGATCTAGATTGAAAAATTGTTTGACTAGAACTAGAATATTGTGCAATTAGGAGAACATATATATTATTAAGTGCGGGATCAAAAAGCTTTGATAAGTTTGAAATCTCCTACAAAGTACTTATTGAGGAGCGTCAGCATTTAATTATATTTTACTTAATACTTACAGCTAATTTGTTATATTCTAAAATTATTCTTATAAGTCTGTTATTGCTAATTAATCAAAAGCAGTTGCTTTATAGTGTTCTGAAATAATTAATTTAAAATAGCACATGGCTTATCCACGTGAACCAATTGGTCAACTGAGTTACAAAATTTTATTCCAATTATTTAGTAAGAGTGTCGAAGGCGTGCTAGCTAGTTAATTCTGGTCTATATCTAGGTGTGAATCCAGTCCAGATGAGTTGAAGTCTTTTCTCAAATATACGCGTTCTTAAGTTACATAGAAATTAGAAAGTTGATAAATTCTTTGTATGTTTGTGGTTTGGTACTTTCATGGTGTTCACTTATGATATATATAGTGGAAAGAATGATTTTTCTGTTCTGCCTATGACTAATTAAAAACTTATAATGGAGATGATGATTTTAAAAGTGTATTGAATCGAATGCGTAATTAGTCAACGTTTATTTAGTTAATTAATTAAGAAATCCAAGCACCGTGATTAGTTTTGAAGTTTAAAATCTTCAAGTCATGTTCTCTGGATACCATCAAGAAGAATATGAAACTAGCCGGTTGCATTAAGGTTTACTTAAGATAAATCGGTGAAGTATTGGCACGAGTGATTCATGACAATTAAAAGCATAAGTTTAGTGACGTTGAAATGTGCAATAACTGTTTTTAGGTGCTAAACTAGATAATCACCTGACTAAACATAATAGCACGCAAATATTGTTGGTTAGGGCTAAATCACACTTGACAAATTAGACATGACATGCACAGACCTAAAAGACATAGAATCAGATTTACTTCAAGTGGACACCAAACTTAAAATAAAGGAAATAACTTCACCACTTTATATAGATTACTTTATCCTTGATATTAAGTAATTGGTATTGGTTGTAATAGAGCAGAACGAATGATCCCTAATTAACGATAATAAGAATGTATGACAATATAGGTCTGGCCCTGAAGCTCCAACCCCTTGTGCAATGACCTGTCAAGCAATCCAGTAGTGACGACCCCAACCTCCGGAACGTATAACTAGAAGACCTATGATCCCACTTTTGCAGCTACCTCATTTGTACTATTTTTTTCTTCTTTCAAATAACATTTTTATGATTTTATCCTACCGGGTCTTTCTTAAATAAAGTTTTAAATGAGATAACATGAAACGTATGTATAAGAAGTATGTACTCTTTTTTCTTCACTATAATTTTTATGTGTTTTTCTTAGTAAAGTTTTAAGTAGTCATCAGATCAAGTGTTGCACAGACAGAGGTTAAAGAAAGTTTGTCTATCCATATCCATGTGTATTAGTCGTAAGGGATAGCTTCACCCAATTAATACTTGTTGGAATTTGCCTTACAGGTTGGATGTTTCACCCTATGAAAGAACTTCATTCAACAATGAAATATATACAATATCTTAAAAAGTGAAAAGATTGTTGTTGAAGTTAATTCATATTTTGTCCCTTTATTTTCTAAGTCATATCTTATATTCATATTTCGAATATATTGATTTATTTATTACAAATTACACTGAGATGGTGTTTCATAAATGCTTTGTAAAAAGTCTTATTGACTTTCAGGCCTACATAACATAAGCAATTTTTTAGTGTCTGGAACACAAATTTTGTTTTTGTTTATCTTTAAAAAAAAAAAAAATCAAAAAGAAAACAAGCGGAAGAAGCAAATTAGTTTCGGTGCTTTCTCAAACTACTTTGAAAATATAAAGTTCTATAAAGGAAAAAAACATATAAACTATTGCAAGCATCTAATTTATTCTCTAAGCAGCCTTTTAAATTATTTTTGTCAAAGATCACCTCATATGACTATTAGATTCAGTTTGATTCCAAAAGAATGAGAGAAAAAAAAAAAAAAAAAATCCCTTCGGTAACTCATCAAGAACTTCTTCAAAAAAAATAAAAGAATACTTTTGATATTCCTCTTAGAAAACATGTAGGCAATATTAATCAAATCTCAAATGTTATCTTGTCATCTGATCAACCCGGAAGAGATAGGAAAATTCATCCAATTCAAAATCTTTTCTGATTTTCCAAAACTCTCGTACGACATTCAGTATATTGATTTTGTTAATGTTATATTAGATGATAAATATCTGAAAAAATAATTAGTTTTATTTGTTATCTTGATTGAACATATATTAATTATGTTCTCTGTTCTCTAATTTATTGGTAACACTTTTGAGACAAAATAAAATAAATTAAGTTGGTATAGTCTTTTTTAAAATTAAAATTATTAATTTTGTTGAGATTTTTTTTGATGAAATTTTTGTTGAGAATTTACCAAAATTATTTTAATAAGAACTTAAAAATATAAAATATAACAACTCTTTTAAAAAAAACTCCCACACGCACTTGAAGCTTTATAGTATAATTATGAATTTAAAAATTAGATTAATACTAAGTACACAAAAATTCTAACTATAGTGACTTTCTTAAAAAACTAATTCATTGCCAAATATATGGAAAACAAAGAAAAAATATATTTCCCATAAAGTTTTCCTAATAGATCTCTCTTCTTCATATTTTCAATTAATTTTTCAGCGGACTAAGCGAAAGCAAAAGTAATATACTAATATACAAACTTCTATTTTGTATTTTAAAAAGAATACAAACTTCTTTTTATTTTCTTACAAACACCCTAAAATGGTTAATTCCATCCACCCCCCATGAGGTTTTGCCTCTCTCCGACCACCTTGCTTGTAATTTCAATTTTCTTATCCATCTCCCCGCAATTAGTTTGACTACCAGTCGACTTCACATAATTAACTATATATGCTTTATTTTCTTTGCATTTAACACAAAGACCAATATATCTTACTAAGAAAAATGAGACAAACCGTTTATTTCATTGTATTAATGAACACGTTAAAGATAGAGAGATTTAAAATAAAATGTGTTGATGGAGCCGTTATTATCTAAATAATATATTACGGAAAATCCACACATCTATCCCCTTTTATTTTCTTTTTCCACAAAATTGAGATAAAAGATGCATAATAACTATAAACACCATGTCTAATAGAAAATTTAGATACAATCTTTTAAGTTGAGCTAGATCTCAAAAAATAATTTGGGAATTCTTGCACATAATATATGACTATAATCTTATTATTATAATAAAAAAAATTGTATGTAATTTAAAAGAAATAAAAAAAATGTAAGCTTCAAATTTCGATAAACATAATTTTCATTAAAACAATTAAAAAATTGAATATGCTAATAATGAGTATTATAATCACTTAATAGGTTTTCAACAAATGATTCATCATTCAATAGAAGTTGTTTTAACTCTTTTTGTTCATAATAGACCTTATATATATATTATTTATTTAATAAATGATATTAAACAAATAATATACTACTCTTAGAGTTAAGGCTAACAATCAAACTCATTGAAGAGAGGTGGATGGATAATTTGAAACGAGGTGGATTGAGAGCAGTGTTTTAAAAGGCGCTTTTGAGGCGCGCCTTGAGTCTCGTCTTAGGGCAAATCTTACCTAAACGTCTCGAGGCACTAGAAAAGGCGTAAATGTCAAAAGGCGTACGCCTTTTTGTCGATGCATACGCCTTGGGCACGCCTTTTACGCCTTTTGCGCTTTACTTAAAAAAACTATGCTTTTCTGATGTGAGGTAAGAAAATAAAATTACTTAATCAATTGAGAGCAAAAAACGAATCTCACTTCAATTTTAAAAAAAAAAGTGCAATATTTCTTGAACAAAAAAAAAAAACAAATACGGCTCTTTTAGACCTTATCATGTAACAGCCCCAAAATAAAGAAAGAAACATATAAATGCAAATCCAGAGTCATGAACTACGACAACATAACAAAAACTGAAACTCGCGCACAGGCGTCCAGAAACTAAAGATATCAACAATCCTCAATTTAAAAAGGTCAAAACAATAACCAACTAAACATTCATAGACCAGACATAAATTCTAAAAGAAAATAATAACTCCAAAAGATTCAGAAATTCTAAAGAACTACTGATGTTGAGAAATGATCATAATATGCTATTCTTCTGCAAACTCCCCTCCTCATGGTTCACCCGAGTCATTATCTAAATCTGGAAGAAGGAAAATTTAAAACTTATGAGATAAGAATCTCAGTGAGTGTCCATGAGTGTGTGCAAATTGTGCTTTTCATGATAAAACTTTTATTTTGAAAAGATTTGAGAAAGGAAAAACAGACAGAACACGCGATCACATTAACTCTGAAAATCTAGGTACTTTAACTTAAGATAACTTTATACTAAAACATTAATCACTTATGATGATGAGCGTCCCCGTTTATTTGCTGATGCAGACCACCCTTACAACCATTTCCAGAATCATTGCCTTATCGCCCTGTGTAAGGAGCGACCTTACAATCAGACAGAATCACATGTCATGGTTCATATGTAAAACCTACGACCCAACAAAGATAACAACGACCTCCCGTTCTATCTAAGAGGGAATGGGCCATGGGGACTTGAGACTCAACCGGCGAGCCCTCTGCTGCCCGGTCTTACTCCAAGCACACCCAAGCTAAAGTTGGATCCAACTAACAGAACAGAACGGAACAGAACAGAAGGGACATTAGCATCATAAGTGAAACAAATACTTTTCAGAAATTTTAACCTGTCACAAGCTTTCATAAAACAGTTGAGTAACTAAATACATACATATTACCGTCGTACATATATACATGCATCCTTCCATTTTTTCAAAAGTAAGTATAAGTTTACGAACACTCACCTGGAGTAATAATTGCACAAAAATACCGTATTCAGAACGCTAGCTGGATTCACCTATTAACAAGTAAAATCTCAATAAGCCTACTAATGATCTCTAATTCTAGCCTAACCAAATCAAAATCTAACAAGTAGCACTAATCTCAAGCTAGAACTATACATTTACAAATAAGCACATGTATCATACGGTTTCATCATGAAATAAGTATACATTTGATGTTTTCTTTTCATTTAACCAAGATAATCTCAAGTTGTAAGTTTTAGGAAAAGAATAGAGAATCATCATATATTTAAATGTTATGTATATGCAATCATAGATTGAGTTTTTGCACATTAAATCAAGTACAGAACATAAATCCCAAAACTTGGAATAATTTTCATAAGCCTTTCCCCAAAAATTATCTATAAAAGAATAAACTATAGCCACCAAAATCAATTATAAACACCAGTATGTACGAGTCCAGACAGGTATGTACAAATCCTCATTCTTAAACAAAATCAATTATAAACACCAGTATGTACGAATTCAGACAGGTATGTACGATCCTCATTATCTTGTATTACTAAAACATTCCAGAAAATCTTAAACAACCATCAACAGCAATTCCACGCTTAAGTCCCCTGTTTCTAGTATCTAATTTACATATTTTGATTCCATTGTGATATAAGTATGAACCCCACCATAAATCCTATATTTTAAAATATACTAGGATAAGCCTATGCAAAACTCCATTCAATAAATTAATCTTGCACAAAACCAAAACAGTCGTACCCCTCTTTTCTTGAATAAACAATTCACAAGTTTAATTCAGAAAAACCAATAATCTTACAATGATGGATTTGGAAAACAAGGAATTAAATACAAAGAATATAACCTTACCACAAATTGATAGAGATGAGAGAGGCGATAGGCAGCAAGAAGTTTGAGGGAAGAATCAAAAAACTCGACTGGTGTAAAGCACAATAGCCGCAAACCCTTAAAACTAATATTTCACAAAAGGTGTAAACCCAAGGCAAATTAAGGGCTTGAGTTAAGGATTTATTAGTAAAAGTAATAATACTAATTAAAGTCTGACTATTTATTAAAAAATAGTTTTACTATTATAATCAAACTTTAATAACCTAGACTTAGAATAACATAATTACTTATCATAATTAAGGAGACTTAATTTACTCAAAGTAAAATAAACGATAAAATAAAAATTAAAGCAAGAGGAAGCAAAGAAAATTCAAGATATTACATATCAAGTCAAAGTAAAACCCTTTTTCCTCTTTTCAGAATCAGTTCACTAAATATGATCTAGTCAGTGTGGGAATTGCATCAACATCATAATATTGTTATGATCGGTTGTTCTTCATGATTGTTTTCTTTGTTTAAATTTTGTTTTGCTTTTTCTTCTTTTTTGTTCGAATAGTTGATATACTAAATGAGTTTGAAGATTTGATGCAGTAAATATATTACTATCTCTCATGTGATTACAGTTCATATTTTAGTTTTTACATTAATTTAAAGTAGTTCTAATTTGGGAGTTTTTCTTGTACTTTTTAAGTATCAAATTTGATGGTTTCATATTGCAACTCTCCAACTTCATTGCTCTTTTGATAAAGTTTTCTTTATGTAGTAATAATAATAATAGTAATAATAATAATATTAATAATAATAATAATTATTATTATTATTATTATTATTATTATTATTATTATTATTATTATTATTATTATTATTATTATAAGTAGCCCACATATATTTTTAAAATATGAAATGTCAAAATTCGCTAAACGCCTCGTCCTACGCCTTCGCCTTTTAAAACACTGATTGAGAGAGATAAAACCTGGGGAGGTGAATGGAATTTGCGCCACCCTAAAATTGGGAAATTTCTTATGTACAACAATTTGCACCACACCCTACTATCACAAAATGTGTGGGGCCCACATGAGATCTACATGGATAGATCTCACATATATGTGAGAGTAGGGTGTGGTGCACCCTGTTTTAGCTAAGACTAACTCCTAAAACTGATTGATCTCTTATGTGGTGTTTGCAAACTCTTTCAAAAAAGTAAAAGCTCATAATTTAACCAAAATTTATAAATTATTTTTAAGTTATAAGTTACGGGGTGTTTTCAAAATAATATACAAGTTGACCATAAGTTGGAGCGCTTGGAAAAAAATCTAGAAGTTCAACAAAAAGTTATGTTTAAATTTATTAAAATTAACCACTACAAGCTAGAATTGTGGCTATTTTCAACATAAAAGAATAATTATGAGATTTTAACTTGTTTAAATGAGAGCAAAAATAGATTGTAGAATTTTTAAAGAATTTGCAAACGCGCCCACCCAAATTTGTAGATTTTTCCAGTATTCATAATTTTCTCCCACGTTGTCGGTTTTTCTGCTCGGCTCGCCATCCCTCACTTCGGACAGCGACTTAGATCCGCCGGTGTCAAAAAAAGTCAACACAATGTACATATCTGACTCACCTCCACACGTGGCACAATCCCATTAGTCCTCATTCTCCATCCACCCAATAATAACCCGCCATCTGTCATCTTCACTTCAACGTACTTTTCGTGAACCGCCATTTCCGCTATATCCTCTTCACTCCCTTAAGCTTTTTTTCTTCCTTCACAATTCACAATGGCTGCTACAAAATCTCTGATTATCCTCTCAATCTTAATCTGCTCCAACATCTCATTATGCTCCTCATCCGCAGAAGAAGACGAAGATCTCAGCTTCCTCGAACAACAAGAGCACAACGTCGGGTCAGCCGATGAAGACCATCATCCCATCGACTATGAGAACTACGACGATCTCCTAGAAGACGAAGACGGCGAGTTCTCCTCCTACGACGACGACGGTGCGGCGGAGGTGGACGAGACGCACGTGGTGGTTCTGAAGGAGTCGAACTTCAGCGACTTCATCGACAAGAACAGGTTCGTGATGGTCGAGTTCTACGCGCCGTGGTGCGGCCACTGCCAGGCCCTGGCGCCGGAGTACGCGGCGGCGGCGACGGAGCTGAAGGACGAGGGTGTGGTTCTGGCGAAGGTGGACGCTTCGGAGGAGGCGGATTTGGGGCAGAAGTACGATGTGCAGGGGTTTCCTACAATCTACTTCTTTGTTGATGGGGTGCACAAGAACTATCCTGGTCAACGGACTAAGTACGACTTTTTATTCACTCCTTTAATTTGTAGTATAATCTGATTGTTTGAATGTCTTTTGTTGTGTTGAGTTTGATGCGATTTCCAGTTAGTTTTGTGCAATGTTGGTACTAAGGGGAAGTATTAGTCTATTTCGGATTTCGGTGGATCCCAGCACCCCGGGGGGCATTAGGTGCGTTGATGTTGGAGGGGTGAAGATCTATTAGTGTTAGTTGCGTTTCACTGTGTGAATTAAGTATTTTGGAATCGACTTAGGAGCTGTTTTGTAAGCAGGTAATGATGAAATCGGAATTGTAATAGGTTTATATCGTGATGGGTCGTTTAATGTTAAATGACGCAGTAAGTCTTGTTATTATTTGACCTTGCAAGATTATGTAATACGTTAAGACTGGGTGGATTATACTACGACATGAAGCAGGGGCTAGCTGGATTGAGTTCTTGATTATGATCCTTCTTAAAGAGAGAAGCTATTTCCAAGTTTAGTGGAGAATTTCTTTACTAGGGATTGGTTTTAACAGTAATTATCATGTTCCACATTGGTTCTGAACTGTGGTCTTTTAGTTTCTTTTTCCATTTGAATCTGTGCATTTGGTAGCGGAGGGGTTTTATTATGATGCTACCGGTGTAGGTTGGTGAAGATGAAAAGCAAGCTTCTTAAATAGAATTTTTTAGTTACTCGCATTTTAAAATGTTTTTGGTAACAAACAAATTCAGTATGTAGAAAATAAAATGCTTAGATTTTTTCTCATAGATCAGAAAGAGTCGCCTGATTTTTAACTTCTTCAATATTTAAATTAGTTTTTCTTTGCTGGTTTATGTGGTGAAACGATTTCCAGTTAGATGCATCGCTTGTTTATCCTAGATGTTAGGCTGGACTAAGTTTACTAAGTTGAATGATAATGTTGCAGAGATGCTATTGTTACCTGGTTGAGGAAAAAGATTGGCCCAGGTCTACTCAATATTACAACAACTGAGGATGCAGAACGCATCTTGGCGGCAGAGGACAAAGTAGTCTTAGGCTACCTAGAGAGTTTAGTGGTATGGCCTCTTTTGCTGTTCACGTAGCATTACCTGCTTATCAAATCTAAATTTTCCTGATAATAAAGAGGACTGTTTATTGTTCCTATAATTCCAGGCACGTCATAGACCCTTATGTCCCGAAATTTGAGTAAAATTGAAGAAAGCATGAGTTGATGTTATAGATTTTTGTTCCTGCTTGTCTTTTCAACTGATATACCCAATAATTATAGGGTTCAGAGAGTGATGAACTTTCTGCTGCTTCAAAGCTGGAGGATGATGTTAGCTTTTACCAAACAACAGCTCCGGATGTAGCAAAGCTCTTCCACATTGATCCAAGTGTCAAACGCCCAGCCTTGGTTGTTCTTAAAAAGGAAGCCGAAAAAATTAGCCATTTCGGTTAGTTAGTGCAGTTCATCCCATTAATTGAGCAACTTTGATAATTTGCTGATATCATCTTTATAAACAATCTTTTACATGTGCAGGTGGGAAGTTCACTAAAACAGCGATAGCCGAATTTGTGTTTGAGATCAAGCTTCCTCTTCTAACCAATTTTACTCGAGAAAGTGCTCCACTGGTGTTTGAGAATCCTATCAAGAAACAGGTACATGTCCAAGTTTTGTTTACTTGGAAAGAGAATTTTCTTTTCCCATTCATTTTATCTTTTTTCCTTAATTATTGGTATTTTCCAATTTCACAGTTGATCCTTTTTGCCATTGCTAATGAGACCGAGAAATATTATTCGATATTCCAAGAAGCTGCAAAGGCTTTCAAGGGGAAGGTAATGGCATTACTTATCCATTAACAGACGTTAGATCACTTAGTCAGTACTAACATGCAGAGTTTTGGTTGCTCTTTCAAGTCTCCTTTTAAGTGTTAGTCATCTCTCTTATATAACAAGGGCTACAATGTGTAGATACTTTTTCTCGGGATTTGATGATCTGATACTTCTATATTCCCTTGCAGCTCGTATGTGTTTACGTGGAATTGGATAACGAAGATGTTGGGAGACAAGTTTCTGAGTACTTTGGAGTGACAGGAGATGCCCCAAGAGTAAGTTCTCATATATTTTTATTGTTTTCTAATGTTGCTGAAAGTTCTTGTTTCACTCATTAAAGCATAAGGGGTTATTCCTCAACACATTAAATCCTAAATCTAATCTTGCATCCTACATTTCCAATATCAATCTTATGCAATAATGTCGAATACAGGTTCTTGCATATACAGGAAATGATGATGCTAGGAAATTCATATTGGACGGCGAATTGACCTTAAGCAGCATCAAGGTTAAATTTATTACCATCTTTAACGATATTATGTTCAAAAATAAAGTGGGAGTGCTGTACTAACATATTTTGGTCTATAATGTAGTCTTTCGGAGAGAAGTTTCTCGCAGACAATCTCCAGCCTTTCTTCAAATCAGACCCTATCCCCGAGAAAGTAGGCTTATTTCACTTATCTTTAAATTTGACAAGCTACTTATTGAGATCCCATTTGTTCCAACTTATTCACATTTTGTGATTCAGAATGATGGAGATGTCAAAATAGTGGTTGGCAACAACTTTGATGAAATTGTGTTGGACGAATCGAAAGACGTGCTTCTCGAGGTACAAGTCGACAATGCTACCAGAAAATATTCCAGTTTTGTTTATTCACATTTATTTGGTTGCTTATAGTTATTTGCTTTGAAATAGATATACGCTCCTTGGTGTGGGCACTGTGAAGCTCTGGAACCTATATATAACAAACTTGGCAAGCATTTGAGAGGTATCGATTCCCTAGTCATTGCCAAGATGGATGGAACTACAAACGAGCATCCAAGAGCTAAGGTATTCCCCTACCGTCTTATGCTTGTTCGATAAGCTGTCCTGTTCAATTATTGCAAATTGTATAGTGTGCATCTCATGCGAAACTCAGCTCATTGGAACTCGGGAAATAGATTTTCCCAAATGCCGGGTCTGGATTCTGGTCTGTGGCAATGAAACTGAACTTTACTATTTTAATGTCATCAGATTGAATATATCCTTAAGATTTCTTTCCTTGAAGAGTTTCAGATACAGCCAATTGTGATGCTGATTAAATTCATCTTTCCAAATCCCTTAAATCCTATCTGATTTGTCTTTTAGCAGACAAAGAAAAATTGAACACAAATGTCTTCACTTGCTTGTGTGAAACAATAAATGCCACCGACTAGCAAAATCTTAAACTAGAATGGTTTCTGACATTCTACTTGACAAGCTAGATATGAGTTGTGGATTTGCCTTTGTCTATCAGGAGCCTCAGTCCTAGATCATTCATCTTCTTTTTTTTTCTTCTTTTTTCATTTATACAATAACCATAAGAAAGCTATATAATCCAGAGCATATGAATGTATGGTTTTGGCATGAGAGTATGTGTGATGTGATGTGTTCATTCTTTGGTATGCTATAGAACCACCATTATAGACACTTTCGTATGCAAATTTTGATCGTGTTCTTTGCAGCCTGATGGTTTCCCCACAATTCTTTTCTTCCCGGCTGGCAATAAGGGTTTTGATCCGGTTAGTACCTCCTCGCTTCCGTTTTATTCAACTCCATCGTGTAATTCTAACTATGCTTTTCCACCTGTTATTTTGATATTAATTTGCATTTTTACAGATCACATTCGACTCTGATCGCACAGTAGTTGCCTTCTACAAGTTCCTGAAGCAGCATGCTTCCATTCCATTCAAGCTTCAAAAGCCAGCCACAACTGAGAAATCCACTGCTTCCTCTGAACCTACCGTGAATGACGGCAGCAGCAGTGAAGTGAAGGACGAACTATGAACAGAGATATATAGGCTTGTTTCGCTTAGAATCAGATTTTACAGTTCGTTAAAAGAACTGTGTAGAGCATGGAAAAGTTGGATATGGAAACTCATTATATGAAATGTACCAAAGTTTTGATTGTACTGGGTAATCTTTATCTGATTATACTTGTGCAACATCAGCGAAAAGCATATTTTAGGATCATTTTGTTTTTCTCTAGCATTTGTAAGTGGAGAAAAAGTTATGTACTGAACTCGAGATGGTCACGTGATTCGTGTTTGGTTCTGTCAATTAATTTATAGTGATTAAAGACTTGATTTTGTGTTTCTTTGTTTTCTTCCCTTTTGAGCTACTAGCGAAAACTCATCTCTATTTGAGCATTTGTTTTGGGCAACTTCTTCGTGTGAAAAAAAGAGCCTAATAACCATATGTGGTTTCAAAATTGAAGCAAAATGTTCCCTCTATTCTCATGTGTTTTTTATTTGAAAAATATTAAAATATCTATAAATATAAATTAGTTTGAAAATAAAAAAGATACATTTTTTTTCGAATTGAAAGTTGAAGGTGTTCATTTATGTCATCTTTTATAATTGATTCTAATAATATTTTATTTTTATATTTGTAGGCGTATAAATAAAGGATGTCTATGTTTATAATTAATTGTATTTTTGTCTAGAAGTCTCTTTACAAGCAAAAACTCAAACAATGCTTTCAACTCCCTGTGACTGAACTGTATTTTTCGAATAAAAATGATACTTCATCACGTATAGAAAAAGATTATTACAAGGACTGTTTAGGCATTTTTATTATCGTTGTAAGTAAAAGAGAGAGCCAAAAAGATTGACGGTCTGTCAGACAGCTGCCGGACCACCCCAGCCCGCAACGGACTGAGAACGATCCTCTACTGCATCAATGGCTCAGAGACTGAACCATGGTTGCTGTTAATCACGCTCTGGTCAGGCAGCCATGGTTCATCCACCAGACTTGGTTTCCTGTCTCCTTAGAACTCAAGGATACAGAGGTACGAGCCTATAGAACAGATCCTGTTCAAGTAAGGTCGTGAACTCTGTTGCTGATGCTACTGTACAAGAACTAATTAGTTTTGTAATTATCTTTCGATGTGGGATAATGACCCGCCTTTGCTAATAACTTTAATTTGGCGCAGCTTTGCGTTTATAAAAGGCCCACTTTGCCAATTATAATTTTAAATACGACTTAATTTATCCGTATCATTAATAAGAATTGAGAAGGGCAGATTAGGCATTTGACATTATCTTGGATCTGGCATTAGAAAAAAGCTATTTGTGATAAATAGTCTTTAACTAGAATCGTCGTTGAATCAACAAATCAATTGTCCATTATCATCATCCGATTCTACAGGTTTTCCGTTTTCTCTTTCTCTTTTCTACTTCATCCGTATATATATAATATATATATCAGTTGCTGTGTATAATTTTCTCGCTAGTTTGATATTCATTCGAACGGTTTGATTGCTACATGCTTGCTGCTTGTTTGATTTGATTTGACTCATGTCAATTTTTGATTAGATTTAGTGCTCTATTTACTGTTGATCTGCCGCGAGTTTGAATCTGTTTTTTGGATCTTAGTTTTAATCATCTCTAATTTTGAAAAAATTTGAATCGCGTGATGTACGATTCAGATTGAAGTGCTCGAACTTGCTTATTAGAGCAACTGATCTATTTGTAGGCGATATATGTTCTCGGTATTTTGACTGTGGGGTGTAAATGAGATTTGATTTGTAAAAGGTTGAGTACTTGAGTAAACTGATTTGATTTGGGTATTTTTTTTTTGTTATTTGCTGATTTCTTAGTTGCCCCTGTAGTCAAAACAGTTTTGGTAGTTGTTGAGATTAGGCATTAATTTCTTGTGGGTATGTGAGGGGCATGAGTTTTTGTATTTTACCACGAGATGAGATTAGATATAAAGATCAATTGAAAATTAGCGGTTTGTATGTAATGTGATAACTAATTTTTAGTCGTAGGATCCCTTTTCTATGTGATTTGTGGATGCGCGTTTGGGTCTTGGACTTAGGTTCCCCTTCCGGCTTTTGGGCGAAGTGAGCAGAAACGTATTTAGGTTTTCTAATCTGAATTTGTCAGGCAGAGAACAATGTTTAGATTCTGAAAGTGAATAGATTAGAAGTTAAAGAGTTGACTGATGGACATTAGTTTTGAAAATAAATTTAGTTTGATAGATGAGGAATCCGGAACTTGATCTGACTTACACTGGTCACAAAATTCTATTTCTACCAGCTTATCCCTGTACCGACCTTTCTTCGGTGTGTCCCTTAGTTTATTCTAAGTGTGATAATGGTGATGAGTAAGTTGTAAGTTTTCTTAAAAGACTTAGGTGGTGTCTGCAAACGCCTATAAGTATTAACTGAGAAATTGTGCTCGACTCTTTGGCAGTGGCCATCAGGATGAAACGAATAAAAGGACACTTATCACTTTAGATTACCTTGACAATAATTGGAGTTGATCAAAAACCTGCGCATTACTTAAGTAATCAATTCATTCAAGAATAATTAAAGTCACATAAAGAAAAGGAAAGTTACAAATAATAAATTTTCTGGACTTTACACAATAAGCATTGCATGCTTATTGTTATAAAGATCAAGTCAATTCAAATGGCCAATCTTGCTCTCATTCTCATCGTTGGACTCAAGAGTTTGTCTTTTCTCTGTAATAGAGCATCATTCATTTTATTTTTTCTTATTCTCTTTTCAACTTCATTAATAATTTTTTTGTTAAACCTTATCGGTGCAGTCCTTGATTCAGCATTTTCAGTATGGCATCCAGCAGAAACCAGAATGGTATTCAACTCTTATTAGCTGCAGAACAAGAAGCTCAGCACATTGTCAATGCTGCTAGAACTGGTGATTATTCTTTAACATCTCAATTAATTTGGATGTTCTTCTAATATCCTTGTTTTGTATCAAATTCAAGTGAGTCTTGAATTTATGAAATATACTATGATTTATTAACTGATTCCACTTTTTTATCATCAGTAATCTTCATTATTAACTGATTATTCTTGATATGTTTGATCTTAGTGAAATTGGATTGAATGGAAATAAGTTTGTGGAAATGGGAGGAAAGTGAAATTGGCTGTACACTTGAGTCAAAGGATTACACCTACACTCCACGAAGTTTGGATTGACTACAGGAACTTTTTTATTTATTTCTTGAATAACTGCAAAAACACTTTCTAAAGCTTGCAAAACTTATGTAAAATCGTGGGGTTTTCTGGAACATTCTTTAAACTTCAGGGGTGTCTGTGTAAGTATTAAACTTTGAGATAGTCTGATTGTAAAGTTTTTCAAATTTCAAGGGATGTTCATCTGATATTTTTAACGGTAGGGGTGTTTTTTGTAATTAGATCAAACCTCAGGGGTTGTAGGTGTGATTATCCAAAATAGTTATGACTTTGGGTTGGAAAATGAAAGGGATTAAGCTTCAGCCGCAAAGTGTTGGCCTCAGTTTAAATCTGCCTGTATATTATGCTTGAAAAGCCATGATTTCAATTAAGAGGCTCCAACTTATTGGCAAGTAGTGTTGGAAGGCAAGAAGTTTGCCAGCAGATTATTGCCATGAGTAACTCATTAATGTACTGTGGCTTTTCCTGTGCAGCAAAACAAGCTCGACTGAAGCAGGCCAAAGAAGAAGCCGAGAAGGAAATCGCTGACTTCCGTGCTCAAATGGAAGCTGAGTTTCAGAAGAAGGTTGCAGAGGTAAGAGTTATAATTTATAAGGAAACATAGGACGTCGAATCTATCTGTTGTCTTGCTTAAATGTCTCCCCTACAAGCATAATTAGTTTCCTCTCGTTATATAATTGTTTATGACATAGTTAATTACTTAGTTCCAGATTTTAGGAACAATTTTTGGTATTTGTAGAGCTTAAGCAAGCAATCTGTGAGACTGTGACTGCATCATACAAACAACTTCTGCTTATAATATATATAAAACAAGAACATACTGAATGTTGTTATTTCTGGCTTTTGTTGAACAGAGTAGCGGAGATTCAGGTGCTAACGTGAAGCGTCTTGAACTTGAAACTGAGGGCAAAATCGGTCATTTGAAGACTGAGGCTGCAAGAATTTCTCCTGATGTTGTCTCTATGCTTTTGAGGCACGTTACAACAGTGAAGAACTAAAGTCCTATTGCCAAAACAGAGTGAGACATCTGCAGATATCTTTGATATGAAAATTGCGGAATAGATGCCTGTTGAATATTTATTGTTGGATGTGTTTATTACTTGTGCTTATTAAATTGGTATTTGTGCGAGTGAAGTGTATTATTTTGGAGTCGATGAATATTTACTCGTAACACTGTTTCAAGAGTTCACATTGTTGTATTTTTCGTAATAAAATATTTTATCATTTACCCGTTGTTGTATTATTAATAACTAGTCTAGATATACTGGTGAATAAATTTGTTTTCCTATGAAAAAATTGTAGCAATTATTCTCCAGGGTATTGCTGTTATTGCAAAATAACTATGTTCTCTCTCTTTTTTTGCACTGGGGTCTACTCAATATTAAGATTCTTCACATAATTAGCAAGTATATTATAAGAGTTAATACCAAAGTACTTTTAGTTATTTAATTTCTAATAGGCGAATGCTTATAAGTTAATAGAGGCTTTATATTTGTATAGGATATCTACGAAATGCATGGAACAATTTGTCAGAACTGCTAGAGGTTATTTGCTATGCTGTTTCGTACAAGTGACAATGGACTTATTTAACAAAACATAGAGTGAATTTGTTATTAACTCGAATAAGTTACGCTCTGATTCATATCGCATTTCCTTATTTTGGAGTTCCAGTCATTACTCAACGCAGTTGAGTTATGCTGACAATATTATTTTATAGTTTTGTATGTGGTGAATCATTGGAAATGGCATTTCTTGCTCAACTTATATTTGGCCATCGTATATTAATTAGAACCACTTCACTCTTTATAAGTTCAATTCATCCTTTCAGTTGAGTACTTGGGAGTTCCATTACTTGTATTAGATTTTTGTTATTTCATGGTTTCATGCAGTAGGACACTGCTCTTAGGAGAGAATTAAGAATTTGATTTGAAAGTTGTAAACTTAGTACGTATATGTTTTGAGAAGATTAGGTTCACTCAGTCAACAATTTTAGATTATTTTCAGTGTTTGCTAAAAACTCATAGTACCAATATAACATTTATGAATTACAATGAACGCGTCTGTTGCTTAATTAGGATCATAATTCATAGCACTGAGGGGTTGCCCGCACGAGGAACAGCAGAACAGCTATAGTATTTGAATAGGCCTCCACGTTTATTTCAATATTTGCAAAAAAAATTAGTTGTCGCCTTGATGGGGATGTTCTAAATGAGTGATTCTTACTCACTAAGTTCATGAAATTAAAATTGTAGATTTATTACATAATGTAGAAAAAGTATGAAAGCATTTAACCGTGGTGGTCACAAAATTCATAATCTTTTCCGTATTAAATAGATTAAGGATGAGTAGCATCGTAGCAAACATAGTTAGTTATCAATTCATTAATTATTCAATCTCGAAATTCTGTTACTCAAGAAATCTGAACAGTTAAATTTGTCAAATTTAATATATAAAAACATAGCCATAAGTACTAAATTCTTTCAGCATCACAAATTCGCTTCATCTGCTAATCAAATAATTAGACGTCAAATCTGGTAATCATTTCAACTAATCAGATGTCTGAAGATTAAATTGTCACAAATAGCTAATCATGCTTAGGTATTTTATTTCGTCAAACCTTCGGAAAAGAAAACAATTGGTTGGTATCAACTTTATTTCCCGCGTTATTTTTGCCCGCATTTACCGTTCAAAAGCAAATGCGTGGCTGAGTGCCAGGCACGCACGATTAGTTAGTGGAAGGTATGTTTAACACTGCGGACAAGACTTAAATAATATATTACACAGAGAAATATATTTACATTAATTAAGATATGTGGAATATTCTTCCTTGAAATTATCAACACAAGAAATTTATGTTTGAGAGAGTAGTTTGCACAATTGCCTTAGCTTCTTGTTTGAGGAGTATTCATATTTTTCCTATTGATACGTGTCATTATTTGTTTAATGACATATTTAAATAATGTGTAGATCGCACATACGCATAAGAACTCAATAAGTTCTAGCGCCATTGGACCAATATTTTTCCGAAATTGTTACTATGTTCGTATGAGTTAATGGATTTACATAGTTTTCGGATAAGATTTTAATTAAGAAAAGTGGAATCTGTTTGACCATTTTCGTCATAAAATAGAAGAAAAATGTGACGTTGTTTTTGGTAAAATGACTTCTGGGCCCGCTGGGCTGGACCACTTAACGGCGGTGAACACGACGTTCCGTTTTGGATCCAGCTCCAGGCCCACTTAATACCGTTCGGACTCTGACCCACGTTTTTGCCGGTCATTTTCACCCACTCCTCCTGTACACCCTTATCCCCCACACGTGGATCCCACTCTTCACAGAGTGGACCAGTGACTAGTTCACTTATTAAAAAAAAGACGAAATTAAAGATTAATTTTTTTTCTTCTGTTATTATAGTCAGTTGGTGTACTCGCATAAAGTCATCTAACATATCATACACACATGCTAACCTCTTCGTAATTTGACTTACAAGTGGTGGTTCAAAATGTAACAAAAGATTCTGGATAAAATCTAATGTTCGCCATGTAGATTACAATTTATAAGCGAGAGCTCAGTCTATGTTAGTAATATTCACAAGTTAAGCCTCAAATAGAATAGCTTTGAGTAACTTATAATTCATGATATTCTTAATCTTTAACCTATTTTTATGCAGTAATTGTTGTACATATTTTTAGTTAACATGTTTGGCATTCCTAATTTGATATTGTTATATGTCTATCCCGCAACAAGAACACAAGCCGGATAAAGACAAAGCAAGAATTAGGTTCAAAGGTCGAATTCTACCCTGAGGCAGTGAGGCTTGCAAGACTATTCGACCCGATACATTCATATTGCTTCCACCAATGTAAATGCGTATATGAGGATTAGATGCAAATCCCGAACATTAAGGCATTAAATTTGGAGATAATCACTATAAATAGCACATGACTTAACACAAAAATGTATGTCATTACTGTTGAGTTCGATATTGAACTTGTATACGACCTTAGATTCAGGGTTAGGTTACAATTTTTACTAGCCCAACTCAGATATCATTGAACTGGATGGGTTTGAGCTAGGGCAATTAGAACTTGTATCAACCTACATAATTTCCAAGTTATTTGAAGCATATAAGAGTCTACGTCTGGTCAACCCTGCTTTAGCTCATTTGCGGTGTTTGAGTGGAGGTTTTCGGATTCAAAACTAATTAAGTATCAATTGAAGCTTGAAAAAGTCATTCACCCAAATTAACCAACAATTACACCCACATGATCTCTAATTAAATATTAGCAATATTAGTTATAAAGCACAAAGTCTTCTAGATCCATGTTTTATATAAGATAATTTAATTGATAGCAGCACGTTATACTTAATATGATTCTAAGAAGGTAAATGCTTTACACTTAAATTGAACTCTTGAAAAGTTCTTGTACACTAATTTTACTCATGATGATTAGTTTTAGTAAGTTATGTACGGATATTTTAAACATAATGTTACAAGTTCAATAGGGATAACTGCAACTACACCTCCTGAGATTTGGAATATTATAGAAACCACCTCCAAGGTTTGGGAAATTACAAAAACACCTCCGGTAACTAACTTATGTCAGCTAAAAGATAATAATACTAAAATATTAAGTTAATTACAAAAGATTTGTTTTTTTTTTTTTTTATGAGCTCTCCCTTTTTCTTTTGGTTTTTTGGTAATAAATTTTGATACCAAATATTATTAAATTTGCAAATCAAGAAAACTTTGTTCTTTTCATTTATTTTATTCATTTTCTATTGAGATGAATGAGGACATTCTAACATTTTGTATTCTTTTATTTATATAGTATTTAAACAAATTATAATTTATAAACATTAAAAATAATATTATTCAAACATTTACAATTAAATTTTCAATAAATGGGATAATTAAGTAGATGTGCATTTCCTTAAAGAAAAATATACCTTTATTTTTCAACAATATAATTCTTATTTCGGTATTTAGAATTTTAAAAAAATATATTTACTTTGTATAAGAGAAAACCAATCAAACTTTGTAAAATATTAATTAAAATTGACCAAGGGTAAAATTCGAAGTTTCAATCTATAAATTTAATAGATGGACTTTGTTGTAGGGTTCCTGTAATTGCTCAAACCTAAGAGTAATGCTTGTAATGACACATAACTCAAGGGGTGGAGCTATAATTATCCCTACAAAATAAAACTAGATAATATAATAATATGTCAAAAAATGTAAACAAATTCCAACAATTAGTGCGTCTTCATTCTGGTGCCGAGTGCCGACGATTGCGCATGAATGGGACCCATTGCCCATACCCCACACGTAATTCCCCATTACACCACTCGTCACGGACACACAGTCCCAAATCGATCGGCACCGTTAATAATCATTCAAAGTCTTTTATGGACGGTGGAGATCTGATAAACAGGCTTATTTTACTTTTCCTTGGTTAAACTAACAGGCTTTTCCTAAATCATCACCATAAAAGCATCACTGTTAAAATTGGCGCGACAAAACAAAATTTGGATTGTGTCGGGATTCTCTATGTTCTTTCGGTAGGGACGCGTTTGGTGGCACTTATTATTAGCCAGTATGCTTGAGTGACTTAATAGTCTATCAGGTTAATGAATCAAAGTTATGATGAACTACAAGAATATTTTCTATCTGGTTAACAGTTCTACACAATTTAGACTTATGAAATTAAATTTATTATAAAGTATGATAAAAAAATAAATAATAAACAAACAATTTTAGTCACGAGATCCATCAAAAACCTATCATAGGTAAGAGTACTTTCCGAACTACACATATATAATAGTATAGTGGTGATCGACCCATAGTGATTAGGTTGGTTTGCAAGCAGCGAGATATAATAATTAATGGAGAGACCACGTAATTAGCTTTCACCTATCATTTTTGATTAATTTGTTTCTATAGCTATTAAAATAAATTTACTTTAGTATATATGTTTTAACTAAAAATACTTTTAAATAACAAGACACTTATTACATCTAGCACACGAAAATATATATCCAAATCAAAATTATGATCTATAATTCTAACGAATACGCCACAATCCTATATATAATCATGGATCAAATTTTCTTCTCCTTTTCATGCAAAGTATTGAAGCGTTTCCATTTTTGACTTTACGGAAACGAAACACACAAGTATTTTCTACATCTATTGCAATAACAATATTTTTACAAATTTTCGAAACATACCGAAAACATCTCGAAACATTACGAAAAAGTTTCTAATATTTAGCGCACAGAAACATCCACTGAAAGACGAAATTTTGATCCATGGATATAATGAAGTGCCAAACACCTCCTAAAATGTTTCTCCTATAAAAACCAGACACACTCTGCAAAAAACTGCACTCCCCTGTCTCTCACTTCTTCTCTCTCATTAACAACAACAATATGACATAATTACATTCCCATTTGAGAGAAGAAGAATAGCATGCAACAACAATAACAATATAAAAATGGAGCGCAAGGATAACACTCTCATGATGAACTCAATGTTCGAAATGCACGAGCCTAGCGTCGATTCAGACAAACTCAGCTACGAGATTTTCTCCATACTCGAGACCAAGTTCCTCTTCGGCTACAACGATCAAAAGCTTTGGCTCCCAAAGCAAATTAGTTCTCCTCCGATGAAGAACCAACGAGGCAAAATCTGCATCCTCAGCATCGACGGCGGCGGAATGAGGAGCATCCTCACCGGCAAATCGCTCTCCTATCTGGAAAACGCGCTTAAAACCAAGTCCGGCAACTCCGACGCCAGGATCGCCGACTACTTCGACGTCGCCGCCGGCACCGGCGTCGGAGGAATATTCACCGCCATGCTGTTCGCCACCGCGAACGATCAGAACCGCCCGATATTCCACGCGGACGACACGTGGAAGTTCCTCGCCGCGGAGGGGAAGAAATTCTACCGTCGCGGTTCTAAGGGGAGTTGCCTCAAGCGAGTGTTTGGAAAAGACAATAAAATTAAAGCGGCCTCTGCAAGAGGACTGCTGCAGAAGGGGATGAAGGAGGCGTTCACGGACGAGAGGACCGGGCGCGGTTTAACGTTGAAAAACACGTTGAAACCGATCCTGGTCCCGTGCTACGACTTGTCCAGCGCGGCCCCGTTTTTGTTCTCGCGTGCGGACGCATTGGAATCGGATAGCTACGATTTTAATCTCTGGGAGGTGTGTCTGGCCACGTCGGCTGAGCCGGGGCTGTTTGACCCTGTCTGCATGAAGTCGGTCGACGGTGTGACGAAATGTGTTGGCGTTGACGGGGGATTAGCGATGAGTAACCCGACGGCTGCCGCGATTACGCACGTGCTGCATAACAAGCAGGAGTTCCCGTTCGTGCGGGGAGTGGAGGATATTTTGGTCCTTTCGATAGGGGCGGGTGGGCAGTTGCTTGAGGGTAGTTTTGATTATGATCAGGTGAAGAAATGGACGGCGAAGGATTGGTCGAGGCCGTTGTCGAGGATATCGAGCGACGGTTCGGCGGAGATGGTTGATCATTCGGTGGCTATGGCGTTTGGGCAGCATCGGAGCAGTAATTACGTTCGAGTTCAGGTATATATTATTATTATTATTGCTGATTTATTTGTGAAGACATACTTGTTTTAGTTTGTTGCTTTTTGGTCAAAAAGGGAATAGCAATTAAGTACTTTTGATAATAAATGTGGTGTTTTGGGGGCACATGTTACTTAAATTTGTGGGCATGTTCATGTTTTAGAAAAAAAATGCTGATTTAAAGTGGAGGGTTTTGCCATGAATGTCTTGTGTGTGTCTTGGATAACGATAATATATGTTTTTTTCTTACTGCATACTATTGATATTATGTCCACCTTCACTATTTTCCAGTGTATTTGGATTCTACTTTGATAATGTATAAATGCCTTTTGGTGTAACATTAGCTCTTTGTTTAAACTTATTTGGTCTTTATTTCTGTGTAAGGAACATGGAATGCCTATAAATGAGAGTGTACATGTAGTTTTTGCTCGACTGCATGTCCCTGCATATTCCACAGAATTGTCACATGACTGATAGTGTTTGCTGTCAAACGGTAGTTTTCACGTTATCCACTTACTGTATCGATCCAAAAAAGAGTAACTACATAGGAGTCTCAGAGCTATAGGTTCATATATAATTTTGTACCATGGTGTCATTTTCTGTCAAAACCACTAAGAGAAAACTGTACACAGCTTGCAAACTTTGATGGTTTTTTGGCATTTTCACCTGGGTTTGGGGGAATATTGACACTGTCCTTTTCTCAAGGCTGACAATGATATTAATGATACGTGCTATTTAGGGAATATTTGATGCAAGTTGTAGTTGTAGAGTTTGAGAGAATGTGACCCAGCCAGCAACAACCTGCAGTTTTCCATAAAAATCAAGGGTTGTAAAAATCAATTATTGCAGTTTTTAGATACATATTGCCTGCTGGCTAAATGGACCAGAATGTGTCTCTGTACTTTTTCCATAATGCATATATAATTCACCTGAATTTGCAGAGGATTATGGTGGTGTGGGGTTTTTTCCTTGTAATATTCATATATGGATCAGAGTTACTAGTTTATACTGCATGCATGTGATGTTTTATCACATAATTATCAAGAAAGTAAAAGAAAGATATGTGATCACATGGACTTGACTAAAACCAATATGGGTACTGTTGAAACATATGATTAGTTATGGAACTGGATAACTAGAAGATATGTGTAATTAATTAAGACCTACTTGTCTTCTTGAATCTGAGGTGGGAGATGATGATTATAATTTGATTATACTGGTTTTCTAATGATTTGCATTTGACTTTGGAGGGTGATTATGCAAGTGGCTCCATTTTTCAGATGTTTGTTCTTTAGCATTATTGTATTGCACCTTCACCAACGTATGGACAACTAAGACTAAAATTTCTATAGCAAAGTTGGACATGATCATCGACTAAAATTTCTAGTAATTTTATCCGCGAGCTAATAGTTTTACTGGCCTATCGCAGGCAAATGGTTCCAGCTTCGGGCGTTGTGGGGCAAATGTCGATTCAGACCCCAGTCCGAGCAACGTTAAGAATCTAATTGGAATAGCTGATGAAATGCTGAAGCAGAAAAACGTAGAGTCTGTCCTCTTTAGTGGAAAGAAGATTGGAGAGCAAAGCAATTATGAGAAACTCGACTGGTTTGCCGAGCAACTCGTCCTGGAACATCAGCGGAGGAGCTCCCGCATAGCTCCCACTGTTGCATTCAAGCAACCTAATACACCAAAGCCTTCCTACAACTCCAGATAGTACTCAAAACAATCATTTATGAAAGCCCAAAAAAAAAAAAGAGGTAACATTTATCCATTTGGCTACTTATTATCATGCCATTTCATTCTTTATCTACTTGCACAAGTGTATGGAAAAAAGAATTGATTGATGGTGTATGAGAATCAAATATTTTTCTTGTGATGAATGCATTAAGATTTTGCCTGATCACGAGAGGATATAGGTGTTGTCTGTTTCTATGTAGTAGCCCCGTGAGATCTTTCTTGTCTTTTTCTACTGATTTCAGAAATAACAAAGGTTGGTTGTTGCAATAGTATTGTTTTTGGGTTTAGTCTATGAGATGAAATGTGAGCCTAACTTTGATTAAATAACATTTGAGCATCGATTGTAGTCCAGCTGTGAATTGCGGGTAGGGTGAGGGGCAAAGATTCCTACAGTTTCTTGTTGCAATAGCGTGGAAAATTAATATATTTATGTTTTGTTTCTATAGAGTCGAAAATATAAACATTTCGCTACTTTTTCGAAGAAATATTTAGATACTTTGACCCATGCATGTATGTAGCGCGAAGGGCCGATTTGATTCTTATTCAGAATGCTTTCATATAGAGATTTAATAGTTACAGTATTGCTTCGATCATAAAAAAAGTTGTGATATTAAATTCTTGAAAAGTTATGACTTAAAACTATATCAACTTCTTTTAGTGATTGGTTTGGCTACCCTATGAAGTGTATTTGATTAATTGGTTGTGTCTGTGCTTGATTGATGTTCTGATCTGTTTTTGATCAGTACCACTTGTACTCAGACTCTTTTTCTTCAATAAAATCTCCTCATTGCTAATAAAAAAAAAAAAAAAGTAACTCTCTTTTATCCACCAGCTTGAATTATACATGTTTGACTCTTGGAGGAAATGTTCTCTCATTCTGTATCAAGGTTTTTTCATATGCTACTTTTGCTTTTGACAAATGCTCACAGTGTTTATTACATTGCCGACAGAATCCCCTCGTGAAGAGACAATACTTGTGTCGTTACTCTATGCTTATACCAACTAGTTTGATATGTGTCTCTTTTTGTTTTGGCGTGAAAAGAACAGATTGGAAGTATTACTGTAAAATTTATTTTTATTTTTAAAAATATTGTTACCAAAAGATCTACAAGCTCTTAAGAAACTTGAAGTTTGTTTCTCAATTTGAACCAGAAATCCAACCATATATAGTGTCATCATCCATTACTTTTTTGTTGCTTGACTGAGTTAAATAGTTTGAGTCAAAAGATGGTCTCGTTGAAAAGAAGAGAAAGTAACAAATTGTTTCTCATTGTACTTCTATATGTTTATAAATTAGGACAACTCATATAAAGTGAAAAAATGGAAGTGAGAAGAAGACAAGTTTTTGGATTTAGTAAACAATGACTTTTCTTTTTACTTTAACAATAAGCTTTTTGTAGAACACATATAGATTTTTTGTACCAATAAACTATAAATATATAAATTTGTGATAGTAAATTCTACACCAACCTTCATGCATAGACACAATTAATAAAAAAAATTCCAACTATTTGTCTTAGTATTATGTTACAGTAGAATATGTGTGAATTCTTTATAGAATATTTATAAAGAAGTGACCCCTCTTTCCTCTATATCAGCTATGAATATCTCATGACCTCAACCATCTGATATAATTTTTTATGCATCATATGACTTTGGTTCGCCTTTTAATACCATTTACTTGTTTATTCACCGCAGGTATTAAAAAAGAGAGCAGTTAAAAAGAAACAAAAGAGAGAATAATAAGAAAAGTAAGACTATATATATATATATATAGCTCTTACTTTTGAGGATATAGGAAGGTACGAAAAATATGAAAAACTCTTGAGTGTGAAAAGTACTTTAAACTGTAGAGGAGTGGAATGAATCTTTGGCGGAATCCCATGCTGGCCACGGTGGTCATATGGTTAAAGAAAATGTAATTATTTTTGTTCTATGTTAAAACAAGAATATTTGTCCATTGGAAAACCATGGACAAAATGTGTTTTTGTAATATTTGGTTGGTAGTGTCTGATCCATTTTCATTTTGTTAATACATTTTGATTTGGAAGGTCGTCTCGTGATATTTGACTTCAATCCCCAAAATGTGTTTTGGTAGTGGTGGGGTACCATAACGAGAAACCATGAACTGTTTTAGCTAAGCTCTTGTTATATATATATATATATATATATATATATATATATATATATTTGGAAAAACATTGTCTAGAATGAATCTATAAAAAAATATAATGTAATTCTTTCATTGTTTTTGTCATGCCGTGATAAAACTACGATTATAAGGTCTGTTTATCATATATCTTTTGCAGGCAAGTGTATACGATTTTGATATTCCTAATCATAAATTAAAATTTCTCAAACGTTTACTCAAAAATTGTCGAGTTTTTATCTTCATGAGAAGTGGAAAAGAAAGACAATTATTTCTAAATTAATTGTTACAGTTACTTTTTGACTTAGAAACATTTTTAAAAACTCTTGAGAGAACACATTTCTGTAAAATTTTAGCTATGATCTTAAAACCAAACTTTTGAATCAATGTTCGGAAAAGCTCACCAATCTAATTTGATGGTTTTTAACAGTTTCCTTCATCAAGCTAAATAACCTTGTTTTAGTACTTTCTTTTTGTTAAGAATTGTCTCACATCTTTTGGGAATGAACTTGGGCTTCTGTTTATAAAGATTTCCCCCTCTCCCTCTAATAAGGACTTTTAAGGGAAAATATGAGGGGGCCCTAATTTCAACATGGTATCAGAGCTTACCCAAGACAATGTTGAGCCTGCGACCTAATCCACGTGATTTCTACACTTTTAACTTGTGTTACTAGTGGTGTGTACTACCGTAAGAGAAATCTTGAAAGTCTCCAAATGAGTTATAAGCAAAATAACTGCTTTTGCTTTTTGAGCTTCTAAATTCAGAACCTAAAATACTGAAATCTTAAATTTGCCTTTGCAACAGAGTGTCTAAATAAAGAAACTGGAAACTGAAAATGGGTCTTTAGAGTAATCAACCTAAAGACAAGATAAAATAATAGTTTCTTTTGTATTTTTATTAAAAAAAGGTCCTTTTTTTAGTTTCTTTTTCTTTCTTTTTTAATTTTTATTAGCTCCAACTTTTTGTTTAGGGATTTTCTTTTCAGCACGTTTTATGCCGTACACTTACAAATACAAACACAAACATAATTCACTTAATTACCACAAACTAATTTGTTGATAATAAAAAATGAAAAAAAGTTGAAAAGATAAATATCCAAAAATATAATTTCTTCTATAGTTTATGGTAATGTCAATTATATCTTGGGGGTGTAAAGTGCAAAAGGACAATATTTTGAGGGGGCAAAGTCGTGATTACCACATTTAGAAATTGAGGTTGAGACTAAATGTGACAATAGGTTTCAAAAAATTGGCAGTAAGTTCTATGCTCTATTTCAGTATTCTTGTGGGACCGAAAATGAAATGTTACCGTTTTGAGTAGTTATGAAGTAAAACCATCTCAACATCACTAAGCTTAGAAATGCAATTCTGATGCATGTACATCCGCTATATGTTTTATACGAACCAGACTTTCTATTACAAAATGGTTTTGACATCTTTTATGCAAGACTTAAGCTACGTGCTTTACAAGACTAAACTAACAAGCACCAAATGCTTAGAGTAGAATAGAACTGACGCCCAAATATTTCAATTAATATATTACGTGAAACGTAAATTCAATACTTATACAAAAACATATCACATTTAGTTTTCTAAAACTGAATTGGGTCCATGACAAAGAGGAGATATATAAGGTTAAGTAAGAGAGCATGTGATGAAGGCTATCCTACATAACTGTGAAGAAGACTCGAAAACGACTTTGGGACCAATGACTTTCTCAATACTGTTTTAATAAATAAAAAATATACTATAACATATATCCTCATTTGACCATAAAGTCTATTATTTTTCCAGACTTAATTCAAACAACATTTCTTCTTTGTTTTCTCTTTGAATTCATTTTGAGAATGAAAAAGGCATCATTATTAGACTATATAAAAAAAATGAGTTTCCAAGCCTATTTCCTCCGCATGCTAGGAAACTCCAAACCTACATTTAATTGAAAAACAAATAATTGCACAAACTCCAAAGGTATGACTTAATTACAAGATCATCGCCTTATGTTTAAAATATTGCACAAGCACAGACCACAGTTTGCACTTCATTGCAAAAAACTATTCTATAGTATTCTAAAATGAAGGATCTTATCAAGTCTTTTTTATTTTTGATGAGTATTGTTTCTTAACAATTAATAATAATTCTTACCTAAAATTTTGACGTAGTATTGTTTAAGACAAATAGGAAACAAATATTCCTATTTGTTGATATATGCAAAAAACATTATGAACTATATCACTTATCACTTTTCATGTTAAACAATAATGTTGATGATTTTTTATTTAACAAAAGAAGACTTCATGCACCAACTTTATTTAATGAATTGATATAGAACATGACCTATTACTACTTATTAGTGTTTGTATATTAAGTAACAAAACTAAACATGTGCAAAGCACGTGCACGGAACTAGTGAAGAAAAAAGTAGGTTTTTCCTCAAACTCATTTCATTTTCGCTACCTTTATAAAATAATAAAACTATAAAATTAACAAAGTTCCATAATTTGTCAATAAGCTAGTTTAAAACTTACAGACGAAGGGTTAGCAATTTAGTAGGAAATTTTGGATTATATAAGAAGAATCACTACCCATGTAAGGTCCCAAGTTCTCAAATCTTGTGCCAATAACCAACTCATTATTAAGTTTATTGTAGATGGACAATACACGGAACCAGTTATTGAAAAAGGAACAAAAAGAACTTACAAATACAAAGACATTAAAAGAAAAAAAAAATAGGAAAAAATTGTAGGCCTACTGCAGCAGTAACACAAAGAAGCTAAGCCTTTGCCTTCACTACTTTGAACATTGTAGAAAATAATCCAAAACACGGGGCAATTCCAACTACTAAAAAACTCACATAAATAATTTTTAAAGGTTCTCAGGAATTCCGCGCAAACTGTACGTCTCCATTGCTCTACATGTGAGTCGATCAAATTAATGGCCGAGAAGAGATTTCCAGAGTGCCAAGCAACTTAGTATTACTCATTAAAGGGTATATGTGCCTGATGAGTTTAAGGCATTTCCAAGAGGTTCCTGTAGTTCTGGATTAATAGGAAACAACATGCATTGCGCATATTGTGCCATTAACTGATCAACAAGCACCAGGGCTACCATTGCTTCCACCATCGGAACAGCTGCATGGCGCAAGATCATTAGATTTAATAAGTTGTATTACTTTCAACAATTTTATGGTGCAATTGTAACTAGGATTGAGCAGTGTGTAACTAGGATTGAGCAATGTGGCGCATGAGAAAATTATGGCAAGACTAAAGCTCGTCTTGAAAGGGTTGCATGACCTAGAGGCATGGTATAGTTAAGTAACTAAAAGGATCACATATTCAAAATTTCTTTTGTGGGAAAACATAATTCAGATAAAATATTATTCAAAGTAGAAGAAAAATACAAGTGTTTTGGGGGCAAACCTCGCGGAACAACACAGGGATCATGACGACCTCGAGCTATGAGCTCCATCTCATTTTTGTCTCTACTTACAGTATTCTGCTTCCTCTGCATAAAAATTTAAAAATGAGTTATTTCTTCCACAAATATATTTGAAACTTCTACAACTTTGCAAGGTGCAACCCAGACATTTCGCAGGCATGAAATTGAATGACAAAGTGATGTTCTTTATTTTATTACATCTTAAAAAGGGTTTTTGATCCCAATCAGGTATCAAAAACTTTTACCATATATAACATAAAATTGTTCTCCACAACAGTGCACACGACAATACTTTCCGGCAGAACATGGTTGTCAGAATGAACTGTGAGTCTGGGGCAAAGAGTTCTATTCATTTCTTCTTCTACCTTTGTCAAGTTAGGATTTGATTGAAAAATGACTAACCTCTCCATCTTATCAAAGCTATAGTAATACATCCATACTTGTCAACCACAAGCCAGACAGAGTAACCACCGTTGGCACGATAAGCTGTTTTATTTTAATATCAGATCAAGAGAAAGCCTCAACATACAGTGTGTCCCGAAAGGTAAGCACTATTAATCATCTTTGCCAGCTCTACAGATTTTTGGCCACAAACCAGGTAAAAGTTTTTTAAGATCCATTACCAAGGATCAAAAGTTGTTCAAGCTCAAAACGGTTGGTTTCTTTTGAGCTTTTCTAATCTCCCTAAACAATCAGGAAACTTTGGGTAAAATAATGAAGATCCAGGAAATCAGGTCATCTGTTTGTTGGTACGTTTTGTTCAATCTCAGTGGAGAAAAGGAACAACATAATTCAGAATAGTTTAAAGAGTACGCCAATTGAGAAAGCCTTAGGATGCTTACTTGCACGAAAATTATGCAGGTTTTTAATTCTTATTATAACACGGATACATATTCCATGAAGGGTTGGCATCTTTCTGTTCGCAAAACAAGAAGTGTGCAGAACTCGCAAACATAGACATAAACAAGTAAAAGGTGGCCGATCGAGGGTGGAGGCAGAGACTAAGAAAGAGGACATACAGAGATGGTAGACGTTGGTTTGAAACCTATTCTCATGTTGATGATTTCTCCATTTGATATACCACCCTGAAAATGAAAATGGAATCAAGAAAGAAACAATACATTCCAAACATGTGGAAACTTAAACCTCAGGTATAAAATTGACTACAATCATGTCATCTTAGAGAACATAAACATTATATACCTGTATTCCACCAGATCGGTTGGTTTTGGTCCTAATTTTTCCATGTGCATCCATGTAAAATTCATCATTATGCTCACTACCAGTCATGAAAGTACCTGTATGATTTACAATAACCCAAAATTAGAACTGCAACATGTCTCTCTCAGCATAATCTGCTTATGCAATGGTATCATCAAAGCCCTAAAGTCATTAAATCAGGGGAAGAAACCAGAAGGGAGAATGGATTTACACCTGCAAATCCACTGCCAAACTCAAATCCCTTCGTCGCAGGTAATGACATGACAGCTTTAGCCAACTCTGCTTCAAGTTTATCAAAGACAGGAGAACCAAGTCCCTAACAAAACAAAATGACGGAGATGTATTTCAGTGGTTAAATAGCAAATGCAGAAGGGTGTAATTGACAGAAGAACAGATTGAGAGCTTTACCCGTGGGACATTCCTAGCAATGCACGTGACAACACCTCCAACAGAATCACCTCGCACTCTAACAGCATCAATAGCAGCAATCATTTTTTCTGCATACTCAGGATTTGGGCACCTTGCGATATTGCTTTCTATCTGCAAATAATTGGAGGTAAGAACGCTGATCGACTTAACCACCAGTTATGTGACCACCACATGAACAACTTATGAACTAAATGAGACAAAAAAATGAAGAGATTGAAAGGATATGAAAATTGATAAATCAGACACATAGAAAAAAGTGATTCGTCGTATATGTCAAAAGTCTCAGTTTGATCCGGGCAGCAGTAATTTGACCAGTATCTTGCCTTTCTTGGTACAAGATTATGCTTTAAATCACAAGGATGAGAATCCGGTTCAGCATCATGCATGTGTGCGAGTGCATATATAAATATTAACATGCATAATTTATGTTCTTTAATTGTGCTTCTTGTGTCTTCTATAACAATGATTCTTAAAGTAGCCACAAGAACATGATAAAACTAAAACCCAGATATTGAAGTAGTTTGAGTTTTCTCAACAGCAATTATATAGCTAACCAAATTCACATTTCAATAACCATCAACAAGTTTCATGACAAAGATGGAAAGCTCATCTGCTGCCAAAGGCTTTTTCATGGAACGAGTTGGCGTTATGTCAAAAAGCAGAAGAAGACAGGAAATTGCATGTCATGTATACCTGATCAAGTGTCAGAGATTCATGATCAACCAAATTTTCAGGAAGGACAACGTTGTGCGCCTGTGAAACATAAGCAAAAATCTGCCACAAGAAGCACAAGGAATACAATGAGAAATTAAAAGAGGAATCATGGCCAAGTTCATACATTAAGTGATTTTCATTATTCAATACCTTATCCATTTCTGTGAAGAAGATGTGCCCTCTACCCCCACCCCTCAGTAAAACGATTGTGAAGTTATTGAATACAGTATTCTACTAGTTACCCAACTTGCTATGCAATAATATGGTTTCATAAGGAGCAGAAGCTGCCCCGAGACTATTTTCTATTGACCAACAAGTTTAACAGGTGATTTGTCACTTAGCTTGTATATCCCGAGTCACTATGCAAAATAAGATATCATGCTCATCTATTTGTTCAAACTATACTAATTAATATGACTCCAACAAAAATGTCCCCGACAAAAGAGTGGAAAATCAAATGATCTGTTACATTACTAAACTAGACTACTATGATACAGTGTCAATTCGAATCAAAGAGCCTTCAGAAGCACAATCAAAACCGAGATGTAATAAAGTAACTACAACGAGTTTCAAGGAAGAAAATTAGGCGGTATGAAGGAAATCTCTAGATGTTTCTATAAACGAAGACAAGTCACAAGTAAAATTTAATGATCAGATATCTAGTGCATGTCTGAATGTGCAAAAGCCTGTTTAAAACCGTTGGCAATTATAAATAAAATTTTGCAATATAAAACAAAAGCTCACTTCAGTTCCTGCGTATTTCTTCAATATCTTTTTAGCAACAGCTCCAGCTGCAACCCTTCCAATGGTTTCTCTTGCAGAAGATCTGCCACCACCCTAGATTTCCAGAGACACGTTGTTATAAGACAAGGACAAAGACTTTCCATCATTTCAAAAGCCGTCCACTTCTCAAAGGATTTCTGGAAAGTTATTGATTGTGTTTAAATATAAAAATGAGGCTACCTGTACGGATCTCACTCCATACTTGAAATCGTATGTCGCATCTGCATGGGATGGCCTATATGCTCTTGACATTTCACTGTAATCCTGAAACAAGTTTTATAATATTGAAGTTTATGAGCACCAAAGATGATACATGTACCAGCTAAAGTATTCTCTCCCCTATTTCTCTGATGATTTGAGCCAAACTAGTTATAATAGTTGCTACTGCTTCAAATTTCTTGTAATTGATAAGAAATGTATCCAAGCATGGATTCCCAAAAGATGAAGCAACCATCTATTACCAAAAGACCCACATATATGCTGTTCTAAACTATCCAATGACATACAACCATCTGGTCAATCAACAACCCCATTGACCCAAGCAGCAGAGGAAGAGGAGGAGGAATGGTTATGCACTTACATTTCCTCTTTGATCCGTATTAGGCACTTCTACCTTGATTGGAGATCCAGTGGTAAATCCTGTGCGAATAAGATGCATCAATTAACTCACAATGGGCATCAATGTTATAAGTGCACAGCAGGCAAAGAAAAGAGTTTCAGGTAGGCCAATCAACAACTAACCGTCAGCAACTCCTGATGCAATTTTACAAGTGTCCGTCTCTTTTCTGGGGGTGGTGATTTTGCTCTGACCTGGCCTCCTGAACGTGATAATAATAAAAATCCACAATAAGCTTAAAACTTGTAATTAAATCTTCCCAAAAAATACATTATACGAACAAAAAGTTGCTCCTACAGGATCTTAGTTCCAGATTTTTAGTCATTGTCAGAGCTAAATGTTACAAAACAACAACCGAACCATATCCATCTTTGTTTCACATATCAAGAGATAAGAATATACCTTCTATCTAGATCTCCTTGCATATCTGCTTCTGAGAGGGGAAGCCTGGGAGGGCATCCATCAATTATGCATCCTACGCCACCTCCATGGGATTCTCCAAATGTCGTAACTCGGAAGTAAGTTCCAAAGGTACTTCCAGAGGCCTGTATCTCTGTTAATAACAAACATAGAAGTTCCAAAGTAAGGCTCTCTGTACGATTAAAAAACGTAGATTCTTGACACCAAATTTTATTAGAATTTTCCTATACACTAAACAATGACATAGCAAAATATCTTGAAATTGGTACCGGATAAGATTAAAACGCTTGGTTTGGGATTTGGAAATACCCGACTAGGACAGAGTAACTAGTCTTAGAAGCTCAAAATCAGAGACCACGTTTGAAACAGAAAAAAGGTTCACGTTTAATGCTCGTTATGGCTGATCGCCCTTATGCCTTCCTAGTAAACTGTTGTTTTATCTAAAAGCTTGAGCTTGTATAGACAGACACGACTCACCACACGGAATCTCCCACAACTTTAATTATTTTCTATGAATAAATGAAAGGCAAATTAAAATCAATGCTACAGACATAAGGGCAAGATCATCATAGAAGATTACAGACATTCGCTAAATTAGAAAATAAAAAATTTATCAAGGAAATGAACTTTTGCAAATTCATTTCGACCTTGATTGAACCTGAGGCAGAAAGCATCAAACTTTAACACAAATGTGAATAAATAACTGAAATTACGAGTACGAAAAGATCAGCGAATAACATATCCGTACCGAGGCGTTTGGTGTGGGATTTACGAGCCGGGAGGTGGAGGCTCGGAGGCGGTAGAATTGACGGCGGCGATTGAAGGGATCCGAGACCAGAAGATGACGGAGCTCCGAGGAAGTGTTTGGTGGAGAGAGAAGACGCCGCCATTTAATCCGACAGAGAGAGAGAGAGAGAGAGAGATTGGGGTTTTGGTGAGATTAATTGGATGTGAGAGAAAATGAAGAAGAATATGTAGTTGGGTGGAGCGGTAGTTGGTGCTCCAAAACCCCCCAAAATTGGTTGGGTGATGGGAGGGCCCCACACACACCTACCCCTCCCTAATTCTTACTCGTCTGACGTGGCATTTTTAATAGAGAGCTAATACAAAAACAAAATTCTATCTAACTTTGCTATCAAACTATTCCAACAACAACAATACTAGTAGTACCAATTGGATTTGCAACTAGGTGCAGTAATTGATCGACAATCGCAACAAAAGTCCATAACAAGGGATTGAGTACATTAGTCTTTATAACTCAAAAATAATTATTTTATTATGATTGTATATACGAGAGCTTAAGAGTCGAATTGATACAATTTTGAATACCCTAAGGGCTAAGAGTCTGCTAGTATGACTTGTGCCGGTGAAATGAGAAAAATGAGATGCATCCAACAACTAATTATTAGATAAAAATTCCACCAACTAACACATGGAAAATATCTTGCCTTACTTAATTACATTACAGAAATATGTTGTCCATTTAATTGGTTGATGGGCTCCTTTAAACAAAAATAAAAATAAATATCCACAAGCTTACAACTAATCCCGTAAACTCCATTACACGAAGAATTAAGCTTGCTCATTATATATAGTTTACTGCTGTTAGCCATTTTTTTTACACTTTATACTCCTACTTTACATAAATAAGCATTTCGCAAAAGCATCTAATCTTATAATTTGTAAGTGCATCCAAAATTTTAAAGGAGTCTTCTAATCTTTTCGTCCACCAGAGTTGACACTTTGACTGGTTACAGTAAGTCAGAACTTGCTACTAATTGTGTTTCACTAAAGATGCTAAGTGTCAAGACTTGAGAATGGTAAATAAATTCAAAACTAAGACGTCATCTTAAATCGTTAACTGTACTCATAGACGCACATTGAGGCACAAAGTGTCAAACTCATACAATTCCAGCGAACAAACAAGTGCCAGTTTATGCATCATCAAGAGTCATAGCGTCAAAAATAACTAATTCATGGGTGCAGCATTTCAACTACTCGACTTATTATTCGCCTCGCTTATAAGAATATGTGTGTAAGGATTAAAAAATAATCAAGAAGTACAATAAATCTCGAATCCATGTATGAAATAAATGATTGTGCAGAACACATGCGTCCTAGTTCAGTTATTACTAATAATCATGGACAATATTATTTTGTCTCATGTTCAAAAAATACTGCAGTGAACCATGCTTCATATACTTCATTGAACAAATGAATCCTTTTCCATTTTTATAACTCGTCTGGAGAATAATCACGCGCCCTTTCCACAGAAGCACTTCTCTCGTACTCCATAATTACATTATTTGGTGCTCTTGTTTTCAGTATCATTTCTTCATACTCGTCATTACAATTCGAAAGAGCTGTGATGGCCCCTCCTGCTCCTATAGACGCATCGCCCTCGCGTATCACTATAGTTCTGATAACGATATTGAGATCAAATGTTTGATTGTACGAGAAATACCCGATGCATCCAGAGTAAATGCCTCTAGAACTACTCTCGAGGGAGTCGAGAATTTCCATCGATCTCAACTTTGGTGCACCTGTCATCGACCCACCTGGAAATGCTGCCCTCACGCAATCTACTGCACTCATGTTTGATCGTTTATTTCCTCGTATTGTGCTCACCATGGTGTGGACTGTGGCATAGGATTCGACTTCCATTAGGTTAGGCACGTGGACTGACCCCGGGTCACAAACACGCCCAAGGTCGTTTCTTAGTAGGTCGACAATCATCAAATTTTCAGCTTGATCTTTTTCACTGTAGAGATGAAGAGAAAGATGCAGATCAGAAAATTAGATAGTATTTATAGGGATTACAACTACATAGACACTGAGGTTGGTCAACTATAAAATCCTCTCCTATTGTAGAGGAATACCCTCGAGATTTAAAAGAACATTACAAATAGACTCACTTGAGGTATTTTACTTTTGGGGGTGCCACTTTAATTATTCAAACCTTAAGGAAGGTTTTTGTAACTAGACCAACCCTAAGGTAAATCGATTAATTTAAATGCAGGGGAACTAGAGAGCTGGAAAGGAAGGAGGAAACAGGTTGTGGTTGATACAGAAAAATATGAAACAAGCAGCATATTATGGAGATAAATATTAAGGTCACTGCATATGAAAAATAGATATTATCTACTGACGGCCCCCTGATTGGGATAAAAAACCTGATGATATTTGCATTATGACACGCAAGCGCTACGGTATTTATCAGAAATCTATAGATGCAGTCATGCATGCGATTTTTTTTTTTTTGACAAATTAGCAGGCACTAATACCTGTATTGTAATTGTAGCTTGTTGAGTTCATCTTCCTCGGGGGTTGCGCCACGAGCTATGGTACCCTTAATGGGTTTTGCTTCTAGAATACCATTTCTATCCAAACGTAGGAACCTTTCAGGCGAAGAACAGCAAATGGACAAATTTTGCTTTGGAAAATTAAGCCAAGCAGCATACGGGGCTGGATTTTTTTCTCGAAGATTAAGATAAAGTCCCAAGGGGTTTATTTCTCCTACTCTTCTTGTCATTTGTGTTGTAAGACATAATTCATAGCTTTCCCCGTCTTTAATAAATTGCTGGCATTTCTCAATATCTTTGATGTATTGCTCCCTTGATTTCTCAGCTGAAAATCCTTCTCTTAGCGTCTCTTTAGGAGAAACTTGAGATGCCAGAGACGGAGACCTCTTAAGTGGACGGTGTTTCATATTGAGAAGCTTTTGCTCAACATGATCCAGCCAAGAAGTTGTACTCGTCTTTCCCTCGAGTACAGACAAAACGTAAATATCATCACAGTGATGATCTATCACCACAAGACTATCTGTAAAGAAAAGGCAAGCATCAGGGGCACTTGACTTGTGATGATTAGAGTACGCACCACATTCAACTTTAAGATCATACCTGCATAATCAAGTTACAATAAGCATCAATATTTTAGAGTTGCACAATATTTTACATAAAGCAAAGAGAAAACCACATTCGACCACTGAAAAGGCAGAACCATAGCAACACATTTGTATCTACACAGACTAACCATTTATCCCATATCATACAACTTACTAATGCTGCATCATTCTACTCCAGATACAATTCAAACCGCTATATTAAAAGAGCCATTGCTTCGCGTAAAAAAAAAAAAGTTAACCAAGTTCCAAACTTGTTTTTATTAAAAAAAGGAATTCCCAGCACATCTGATAGTTCATCATTTGATACATCCCTGACCTAAATAGATACTCAATTACCTAGGAGAATCTAGCAAGGAACCTAATTCACAAACTAAAATAATCATGTTGAAATGTTGGCATTCCATGTCGTGATAAAGTATCAAAATTTAGTTATGAAACAGACAGTCCTAATGAGAAAGATATGTAACATACCCGATGTAACCAATATAACCACCAAAGAAATCGAATGGCAACCCTTCGTAATCTGCTGCATTGAAGGAAAATGATTGGAGCTCCTGAAGTACAAAGGACAAGGTATCAATCTCAGTTCGCCAAATTACTCCCCGTACCCAGAGAAGAGAATTGAAGAACGAAAAGATTACTTTATGGGTACAGCGAACTAAAACTAAAACGTTGGGTTCCCTGGGAAACTGCCCAAAAACTTTCTGGAAATTAAGTCATTTACACTTGTAGCTATGTAAAAATGAACCAATACTTGGCAACGATAAAATGCGACAATTGAAACTGCGGCTTGAAATGTAGACAAACAACATGCACATATACACAGCATCTTAACTACTTTAATCGCTTCAGTTCACATTGCTACCTGGTTCATCTCGAACTTCTCAAAGAAATGTCAAGAATCAGATTCAAGTCCTAACGCTAAAACAACATCTCGGTCTTACTAAACTTACTCAGATCAAAATCTATTTTTATTTCACATACTTATGATGTGCACCACATTGTCAAATATTTTATAAAATCAAATGAATGTAAAACATAGAGGAAAACAAGTATAATCTATTAGCTCTTTTAGGCAAAAATGTGCAATTCTATATGATTTCAAGCAAATCTCAGTGCCCTTACATTTGTGTTCTCTATCCTCAAACACGCGAATAAAACAAGCATTCAGAACTTAAATGCAGGCAATATAAGGAAAAAACAAAACTATCATTCTTGCAAGTCACCTTATTCAAAAAGTCAAAAAATCCATCTTCCAAATGTGTACTTGTAACAGATCCATCAGCATCTTCAATTGATAGATACCCTCCTCCACTGAATGGTGTATCACTGCAATCGATAATCACATTCAGGGCTTGCATAAGAAGGAAACAATCATTTACATGGCCAGCATAACTTGATAAGCAACAAACCATATAACTCACCCATGGATACTACATACGACTATAGTCTTACCTATGTCGCAGTCTATAAGTCAGTTGTCTCCAGAGGGACCCACCTTTACCCCCCATAAATGAAAAGCGAGCTCTACTCTACAAAAATGAGACGGTTCACCATTAAGAAATCAAAAGTATCAGAACTATTTTAACAGATTATGAACTTTATCAGAACAGCTATGAGCAAATCACAAGATGAACCTCCAGGTGTAGTGCAAATAGAACCAATAACAGCAATGAGAGGATTCCAACTTTTTATCCAGTGAAACAAAAGAAATACATGCATACATAGATGTGATGTTTTGTGTGTGCAGAACAAAACACCAACATTGACTTAAGCTGTTAAGAGTACAACAAGCATTTCCAATTTAAGTAATCTTCTCTAATCACGAGCCTTGCTACTAGACAGAATTATGTTTTACTTCAAGAAAACAATAGATTCAACCATTGAAGGTAATTAACAGGTAGTGACTTATGACTACTTACCAAATAAATTTTCAGTATGCCTTTCATTAAATTGATCAAAGTCTTCCATCGACTTCAATATACTATAAGTTTAATCAGTTTAAAATTACCATGTCAAGTTATAATCATTAGTGACTATAACGTACTAGTTCATAGATCACAAATTTATGTCTCAGACAAGTTAAAATGAAGTGAAAAGGGGCAACATTAGATCCTGAATCTCGTGAAGAACAATATCAAATATGACAGGGCACGGAGAGCACGATCTATTATTACGGTCTAAACGACACTCGACATATAAGTATTTAAAAAAAATAAAAAGAGAGAGAGAAAGAAGAGGAAAACCATTTCTGTTGAGGAACTATCCAGCCAAAACATGTTTCCCGAGTGGCAATCGCCAAATAGCTCACGGAATATATTTTCCGCTCCACCAACTTGGCTCAAAGAGCGTCCGACTTTTCTCCATTTTAATTTCAAATACCTTACATTTTGTGAATGTGATAGGTTCATTAGATTACCCATGTTGGCACGTTTCACGTCATGCACTCCATTCACCAAATGCTTACTTCTTACAACATCTTGGAACAGCTGAGTCACATTAGGCACCTGCATGCACGCTAAGTAAAGTTCACTGCTCAGAGTAACTAAAAAGCCAAGCTAGTAAAAACTTGTCTGACAGACCTCTACTAGTCTGACAGAGTAAATAACAAAATCTAAGAAAATAGACAACTAATAATTTACAGAGAGAACTAATTTTTTGTTTAATACAGTACAATCACGAGAAATAAGACTCCATAGTAACAAGAACAGGTAGTGAGGTTATAATGATATATTACCAGAATAATGAGCCTTCCTCTTGTTATTTGAATATGATCTCAACCTGACCCAATAGTCCTTCGTGATTTCCGCAAAGTTTTTGAATATTTGCCTCCCATGGCCAGTGGCAACGCTCTCTGGATGAAACTGGATCCAACAAACAAATCAGAGTCTTCGATACAATATTGTACAACGAAAATAATAACTTACAATAACAGTGGCTGTTAACCTGCAAGCCATAATGAGGCCTACTAGAATGCATGATGCCCATGAGAATTTTTCCATCCTGCATGTCCTGTGAATTGGAAGAACTCCATTGCGTTCCATTTTCTGATTTTGTAGATAAGGGTTTAGCAAGATTTTGGGGGGCAGCTTTTCCCGTAAAACCGTCAGAGTTTCGGATTCCATGAAAAGGAATTGTTTCAGAGGACGAGGTCCAGGCTATGGGTATCAGTTCCCGGGGAAGCGAACTTGGGTCAATAACAAGAGAGTGATAGCGGACCACCTATATCAAGCCAATGTACAAGACATCAGTGGTGAGTTCTTATGTGCTGCACATGGTGCCAACTACTCTGTTAGATTACCAAACTGAACAACATCAATAAGTACATAACTATTCATCAGAAATCTTCATTTGACAAATCTTTTAGTATAAACACAAACATAACTTTAGAACAGCATCATGTTCTTTTTAGCTGCATCATGGAGTTAAACAAGGAAATGAAATCTTAAACTGACAAGATAGTCAGACCAAATAAATGCTCTGGATAAGCCTAATCATCATGGATCATTAAAATCCAGATGCTAGAGTTCCTTAAACAACCACCAGCAAAAAAGTAAGAAAAAATTCAGATCAACTAACCACCAAAACATATATAAAATAATTATCTCTTTTCAGACTAAATCTTACTGCATTTCTATTCATTCACAAAAAAAGCTTATAATATTTCTACAACTATTTCGCAATTTATTTCATTGGTCATTTAACCCTTCATACTTTACAGCATGCACAAGAAGCATACTGCTCAAAAAACAATATTAGCCTGCTAGTTTGCACAGTGAATACCTATATACCTACCACATGTCTGGATATTCAACTCAAAGGAATTGAAATGGATGTTTAAGATGTAGTTTCTAAAACGGAAGCCTTTCGACGTTGGAGGACTACAGGCCCTATATACTTATTAACTTCGGAAAGAGAGAAAGGAGAAGGAAAAGAAGGGAATACAAAGAGAAGAAGCAAAAACAAAACGAATTGCATTATAAAATAGGGAGACAATGCAAACAGAGAGGATTATAAAGGCAGCAATCTGGAAAAGAACGATCATGTTCCATCCAACTTTTTCCTTCTCTAATTCTTCTCCACTGCTTGGAGGAATGTAAGAAACAAAAACTTGGTGATGTGTTTCTGTTTAAAATGTAAAAGACAAACTCTAACCTCCTCATGGATGATAAAGAGTAACAGCTACACCATGAAAAATTACAAGGCATTTACTCAATCATCTGCCAAATTACTACGACAAAGAAAACCAACATACAGTTTGAAAACATGGCCAGGAAAAAAGTAAAAAAAAAAAGAACTCCACTGGCATGTAGTATTTGGTGCGCGGCTGACCTTGAACCCTGAATTTTGGCCAGAGGGAATCCCATGGAACAATCCACAACCATTATGCCCAATATTACTGCCAAAGTAAAGAAAAATGAATGAAATCACAACAGAATTATGGCCAATCAAGACTAGTGAATTACAGAACACTTTGTTGGAATTTAGAGTCTATTTTAGTTTTACGTAACCATCCACTTGGAAAAGATTCAGGCCGATTGCGTCATAAGCAACTCAATTATGCAAAAAAAGGTACAGAAGGTATCAACATACAAACAGCATACTTCTAAAATATAACTTGCCAGAAGGCCTTAAACAGAATTCTTTACTTACCTCAACCGTCCATGAATTGGTTCAGGTGCGTGGATGACCTGAGCCCCATGCACATAACCCAACGCCTGTGATACAATTTCACATGCCAATTGAGTATGAAACACATAAGATTAACAGAACAGAGTTGGTAGATTATCGAAACTTGTGACTAGATTATAGCTATCACGTAGATGACATATTATGCATAGATAAAGAAAGAGTTTCAAACTAGAAAAAAACATATATAATTTTGAATCTGTTTTGAAAGATTGCTCAAGTTTTACTAGCTACAGGTTTACAGGACACATTCGCCTCCATGAATAAACCTGTTTGAGCTAATGGAATGAATATAATAAAATTGTTCTCAGTTATTTGTTCCACCATATCCCTTCCAAGACTTTGATCATTCAATCTTGCACAAAGAGGCCCAAAAGATGAAGCAACCTTAAATGCTGTTGTCAACCACCGAAACCAGTTCATGCGCCCAAAAGCAATTAAAAAGAAGACCAATGATCAGGAGGATACAACCATATGACAAGTTGATCTTTGAGCACGTACTACAGTAAATCTTTACTATCAAAATATTTAAGAAGGATTAAACCTTTAGAAACACGTGGGTAGAGAGACAAAGTATTGCTTTCCAGAACATAAAGGAACAAATTAGAGGATAATATTAGAGATACTACAGAGCACAAGTTATGCTTTTTGCATGTAGAACTATAAAAAATCCTTATGCTCAAACCAGAGCATATCTGTTTTCTTGATATGAGGTTGATCATTATGATAGATCAAAATGCTAAACTTATTCCAACTCCCTCATTCTCCTCTGTCCCTCATTACCTACTGCTCCACATTATGAATATATATAACTGGTACATTCAAATATTATCAGTTTCCATAGATTTTCTGCAACTTACAAGTATGAATGTATGAAAAGTCAAGAACACGAGAAGGCCAAGAAAGCCAGAACACATCAAAACACTTAACTCGAGCTAACTAAATTCATTATTCCTGCATCATAATTTTTTCTTAATGACGCAGAAAGTTATTCTGATGATGGATAGATGAGCAAATACTTCACAGCATATTGCTTCAAAACAACGGTTTGGGGAAAAATATCCACCTACCAATTTATTGTGCATGGCCGAATCAGACATGACACTGGCTTCAAAGATTTGAAGTGTTTCCTTTATAAAGCCCAGAGTAATTTCAACTTTTTTGGTGCATCATGGAATTGTGATGTTTCTAATCACATCTACATTTGTCAAAATTAGTTCCACAGCTCAAAAGATTATGAACCTTCCCATGCATCTTACACATCCATTAGTCAATTCGGGATTATTTCTAGCAGGTGGCAGACAAGCATTGCATCTCGCTACTTCGAGTAGAATGCTTGCATAAACTTCAAGAGGGATTTCTTCCAATGCTAGTAAATGGATTTGTATATTTTATACATCATACATCTGAGTCTTCTCCTACATAATGGACTGTGTATCGTTTACTCATAGCCATCAAAGAATATGAAACACATGGAAGATGATAAATGGCCATTTATCAAGAAAAGAAAAGAAACGATAAACAAGATCCTCCAGGAAAAATATGGAGCAAGACATAAACAAAGAACCATAGAGAAAACAACCATGAAAGACGTTGACAAGTCCAGCCCTAATGTAGCCGGTGGACACGTACCTGATGGCCAAGGCAAACACCTAAAATAGGGATGTCTCTGCAGTCAAGCAGTAGCCTGAGGCAAATTCCTGAGATATTCAGATAAGTTGAATTAATATTTCAAAATCATAATAACTAAGTCAAATCAAATAGAAACTATTTGGATTTGTATTATGTTAACTGAAAATATTGCAAAAGACAGCAGAGTATCCAGTAAAATATTAAAAGTATGGCCAACTCGCATTGTGTGAGATGCCAAATGTTGCTACAGAAGCAGCTACAAATGTTTGGCAACATGAACACCAGCAAACATCTTTTCATATACTTTAGCACAATTATTTATTTTAAATCACCACCCACTAATGGGCTGCGGACCTGTTAACTGACCAGGTTTGCTCATCTAACCCTTTCCAAATCTTTGCCCCAGTTCAGTATATAAATCAATGCTTTTGTTTGATTCAATGTAAGTCTATTTCTTTCCACCTTGCATCATTACTAGTATTGTCTTTACTTTATGGTATACAAAAGTCAATTTTTAGGCTACACTTATTTTTCCATGCTGAGAAGCCACATTGAACTTCCTAAGATATTATTCTTTTTGGAAGATACACATGGATCCATGTATCACAAAAGTCAACATTGCTAATTTATACAAGAGTACAAAATGTTTTTAAGTGTAGTATCTAAATCTTACCTATATCAGCAGGGCATGATGGAGAACCAGGACCAGGAGATATCACAATATTGTCAAACGCCCTTTCTTCATACAAGTAATAGCAAATGTCTTCCCATGACCACTCATCATTACGGATAACCACTGGGGGCACTGTTATAGTTTCAATTACAAAAAAATAAACATGTCAAAATCATTTCTTAGCACAATTGGTAGGGAAACTTACCAAAGGAATGAAGAAACAGTTAGTACCAGCCAAGCAAATGGACCTCTACAACAGTCTGCTTGATTTGATAACACACCGAAAAAGTACTTTCTCGATGATGAATTACATGGAGATAAACATAATATACTCCTTTTAAAAACTAAAGCAAACATCATTCTTAATTCTCAAGGGTATTTGCTGCAAGATACTCGGCTGGTCTAATTGAAACTTGCGTTATTTTCATCATTCACATATGTACAGGCCCATTATAAGCTGATCCCTTTTCAATTTCAAGCTAAGAAAATGCACGTCCATCTTTAATCAAGATGATCCTCTACGAACATCTCAGACTACCTCTTCATCGTAGCTAATAAGCTTTTACTAAGTTGTTATCGAGTCCATACAGCTAACAATCTATTAACAACACGTACACATTACTGCACTAACAATACAAGAACGAAGCCATACCTCCATTTATGACTGACAGCTCCTGGAAAATATTATACGTGTAACTATCATAGTTATCAATCAACAACGTCCGCACGTAATCCAACTTAGGAGACGGATCGATCAGCTTTTTCTTCCCGACAAACGACCCTTCCAAGTGACCCGGGACTGAATGGCTTGAAACCACCAATCTTTTCAAATCCCCTTCGAGTCCACGGAAATCGCTCCTATTATTCAAGTCACCAACTCTAGTGAAAGCTTTAGGAACAAGAGAATTCAAACTCTTGTTCCTTGCAATGCTTTCAGAACAACTAAATGAAATCTCAGATGAAGGTGAACAAACACTAAAACTCATCTTTTTTTTTCTTTTTTCTTAAACTCAAAAAAAATAAAATAAAAATCAAAGGGAGTAGTTCACAATTTTAACAGCCTCCAATGTTCTTATTCATTCCCCTGCAAAATATATAAGCCGGTAAAAAGGCGTTACATCACTTCAGCAGTACATGAATCAATAAAGATTACAACTTGCATATCCATATGTTCATTAACATATAATGTCTAAAGGGTTTGTGAAAAAATGAGCAAAAAGAGACAGCTTCAGATGCAGATCTTAAGATTCATAAAAGAAATACGAAAACACATAAAACCTCAAGATTTGAGCAGAAGAACACATACCAGCAATGGTGGCGAATTTGGTGTGTTCTTTTCCTTTTTCTTTTTGCCTTTTATTTATCTTTTGTAATGTTTTTTTTTTTTGTTTTGTTTTGGTAATTTTATGGGTGGGATGAGTTTACAGCCATCAACTTTTTCGAAGGAAGAGGCGGCGGGTATTTATGTGTCTGTAAACAGAAAATTAGTTATTACCAGAACTAAAAAACATGTTTCCATCTACCTCCCCAAAAGTTTCATAATTTGGTAAATATCCTCCCGAGTTTCAGTATTTTGACATATATCTCCTTTTATTAGGTACAATCGCTACACAATGATGTACAACTAACAGTTGAGATTATTTCTTTACATCCCATTCTAACCATGCATTCACACAAATAACTGACCACCTCATCCTGCAACCGCTGCACTTAATAATCTCTCGTAAATCTAGGGTAATTTTATTTTTCTTTCCTTTTCAAAGAATTTTTCTTTTCTGACCCTTTTGAAAATGCAAATAAACTCTAATTTGTTCTTCTCCATTTATCTCAGTAAATGATACAATAATTACATAATATTTCCTTAATATACATTTCTTCTTAAAATTGTCTTGTCGGCTGTCCAAAATGAATTTCTTTTTGTTTTTGTCAAACTAGAAATCGGGGCATGCGAGTCCCGCGCGCATTAGTTTTATATATAGTAAACTATTATATGTTCATATTCAAGAGTGAAGAAAAAAATAAAAATTTGGAAAAGATTTGCTTAGATGGAAAAAGTTTGAATTAATGGGAGAGTGAATCAACGTACTTAGAGTAGAATGGAAATAAAAGTAATTTTTATTGAAATAATATGAATTATAGGGAAACTAAATCATCATTTTTAGGAAATGGTATAATTATTTTCATCTAAACTTAAATTGTAGGGTTAAGTTAGGAAATTAATAATAATACGTTATAGTGGAACATAAATTATAAGGTTAAACTCGAAAATCAAAAGTTTGGTGTCATAAATACGGAAATATCTCTTCATTTACATATTAGTATAGATTATAATTTACTAGTTGAACGAGACAATTGATATGATATTAATACTCTTCTTCAAAAAACTTTAACTGAAAGACATCAATTTTTTGCTCAATTTTTTTATTATCATTTTATTTTATTTATGTGGAACAATATAAAATAATTTACATCAATTTTTAAATAAAAGTTCATTTATTAATATAACCATCAAGAAACATGCATTGTAAATAAAATGTTCAAATTATTTGTCAAACTAATGTGCAATTGTATAAATATTAAAAATAAGTAAATGGAGTTTAATATAACTACTCGTACCACTAAAAAAAAAAGGGAACTGGAGGTTGTTGTATTTCCATGATATAGAAAACTTTGACTATAAAAAAGGCAAATAATTTGTAATTCTAAAATTTCTATATGAACCCACATTATTAACTTTTATAAGAAATCATGCTTAATCTGGATATTAACCGGTAAGAATAAATGAGTTGTATACAAATCAATGACATAAATTAATAATTTGGAATAAGTTTTCATATTTTTCAGTACATTGTTACATAGCTTGTTCTCATTCTTAACTACCAATTAATTGATAAATGAGAGTATCTATTAAAATTTGAAATCTATGAGGGTATTTATTAAAATAATAAGATTCACGTGAGGTGGATATAGAATATCCCGAAGTATTGGAATGCGAAATTCTGTCAAAATTAGGAATACCGCAAAAGCCAACAAACAGTTCCTTGTATCTTGGGTTTGAAATTCACCGCCTTTCAGCCAGAAAATCAATTTAATTGGTCATTCGACGTGTGATGTGTAGAATCACAAATGCATTCGGATAATTAAATTCTAAATTAATACGAACATTTAGAGCGCGCGTGATACCAAATGGTGAAAATATTTTAACCAACATCTGAACGTAGCACCAAACGACATTAGAGATTCGACGTAATTAAATCAAAATAAGTGAAAACAGAGAATTCATTTATTGATCAACGTCGTTCTAGTATTTTCATATAGCTCGTAAGCACTTGATTAGAAATTCAGATTAGTTGTTGTTGTTGTTGCCGTTCCAAGTTTATTAAGGTAATATACATTTAATAAAATAACAGTAGAATGCCAACTAAAATATTCTAAACAATTTTTTTACCTATGTGAATATACCATATAACATCACTACTCAACATGCATACCAGGGATTCATAGCTAAAGTATGATCTTTAAATAATTCTACTCATACTTTCTCATAAATTTTGTGATATTAAATAATTTATTACATAAGAAATGTATAAACTAGTTTATGAATTAGAAAAAGAAATTCATTTCCAGCGGGAAGTGGTACCCCACCGTACCAGTACACCAACCGTGATTTGGTTGGTCGTAGATCTTGGCCCAACCATTGCGGCTTGAATTTTGTATATGGGCCCATTGCTTCAACAAATGGTTGGTAGCGATTTCCAGCTTTCCAAGGATTTGATCGTATTTGAAAACTCGAAAACAAAACTAAGGTGGTGTTTGCAAACCCTTTTAAAAGAGTAGAAACGCATAATTTCAGTTAAAAATGTTTAAGTCATAAGTTGAGAGGTGTTTTGAAAAATATCTAAAAGCTCACCATTAGTTGGGGTGTTTGAAAAAAAATCTAAAAGTTCATAAAAAGTTTTATTCAATTTTATGCTATTTTTAAATGAGACTAAAACAGATTGTAACTTTTTTTAAGAGTTTGCAAACACCACCTAATAAATTACTTATTCTTATCATAAGTTATATAATATTCCAAAAACTATGAAATGTCGATCTCAGCTCTCAAGAGACCATCATCATGTTTCTCTATACTTACCTAATTACCTTTTAGATTATAGGATCTTAACTTTATTACATTATTAAAAACTAATGTATATAATATATAATATATATATTTGTAATAACCCTTTATTACTACATCATCCATTTACAACCCTTGGAACCAAGACTTTTAACTCAAGTTGTTTTTAGCGTCAGATGATGCATTCAAATCTCTAAAAGAAAAAACTCAGCATACAACTAATAAAGCTCGATGTTATTGGGATTTTGATTTCAACTTTAAAACTAGACTGGATTTATAAGGTGATCAAAACTAAAATCAACAAACGGTTTTTGAAATAAAAATAGACATAATCTCATATCTAGATTCAGGAGATTCAATCCATCGTTCCTAACATTTTTGTGTCAAAAAGAAGGAGGATTTTTTTGAGATATGAAACATATACATATCTCAAAACAGTCGAGGTAAATAATTAAGTCTTATTAGGACTTCCAGCTTAGTTTTTTTTGGCAACCTGTTGAGTGTATAGGTCGGGCAGTGTGCATGTATGCCTAATCACCCAACACCCCCAAATCTGAATAGACTAGTGAGTATAATTTTCCAAGAAACCTCTAATTTCTCCTCTTATTATACATTTTCTATGCACATCTCCTTTCATCCCCTTTGTTGCAGAAAAATGTAGAGAAAAAAATAAATACAAGAATTGAATTATGTTTGCAATTGTCGTAGCTTTTCCTCACAATTTGATTTTGAACTAGCTCATTTCCTAATTGAAATTCAAATTATATGCTTGAAAAGCCTTGAACGGTTCTGTATGAATTCTTTATTTTGGCGCAATATATTCAACCGTAGGATAGTACATGCCTCGACATCTATTTATATATACATATTTACTATATTCTGAAATATTGGCATCAACTTCTCCTAATGGATCTCGTTGTACCGACACTAATAACTAAATTGCATGCATTATGTCGTCATCGAATGATTGATTGAAACAGTTCATCATCTCTCGTGGCGCACATTCACATCTGAAAAAAAGTCTATCTCTCATATCACATTGACAAACATACATACATACATACATATTTACGCATATACACACAAATATATATAATTGCACGCATTATCACTTATTTAACTAGTTATAAGTCCATGTCCTCTCCCCGCTAGAAAGTAGAAACTAGACAGTAATTTATGTTACAAATTAACATCATTAGCAATTACCAAACACAAATTAACCTTCACTTTACTTACTATATAACGAGGATTTTGGAACATAACTGCGCTAAATAAGGACGATTTTGTATCTAAAAATGAAATTTGGCTAAGTTATTTTCATAATACATAGAATTCTAAGATTATGCACATATATAAATGTTATCTATAATTGAGGCATGAATATTCAGTTCATAAAATTGATCTTGTGGTCTTTTTCATATATATATATATATATATATAAGATAGAAACATTCAGTTCAAAGTATATTGAAATATTTTTGTCGCATAATGTTAAATGATTGATAAATTCGTGTTGAACCAAAAGTTTTTGCTCCTAGTGCCTTCAGTTGAGAGAGAGAGAGAAGGGTTATTACTGCAAATCACATGAGATACCTGCTGCATCAATATTTCATCATGCTTCATGCTTATTTTTTTTTTTCATGCTTATGATATATATCTGCGCAGGTCAAAGTATATTATGTGTGCATATCGAGGCAAATAGAGGTTGGTTTAGGGATTGGGGGCCGGTAGGGTTGGGTGTGGGCTAGCTAGGGCTGCGAAACCCCAACCAAACATATATAGACACACATATATAAATAAAAAAACATCTGCATGCAAATGCAACTGACAGAATGATTCGCACACTTGTTGGTTCCAACACTATACACGATAAAAAAGAACCCCATTGCCATTTTTGATAAACGCTCCCTATTTTCTCTCTTTATTCACTTACAGTTTTCCACTTCCGGTGCCATTTTCTCGCTTTTTCCAATTTTCTTTTGCAGCATTTTTCCTCTTACGCAATAATTATTATAACTTATAAGGGTATAGAAATTACATCCATACATCAACCAACAATATATATGTATATATACTCTTTTCCTCAACTCCTTTAATAATGTATTCTTTACCAACAATATCTTACTGAATTTTAATAATTTAATAACAATAATTTCTTGGTGACTCGCTATATCATAATCATTATAGAATATGAACCTGCGAAATTTGGTTGACGGCAGAGGCGGAGCCAGGGGGGCATATGGGGGCGGCCGCCCCCCCCAGCCCCTGCCTCTTCCCCTGTATATCCATATATGTTCTTTGAGGAAGATGAACCAGAAAAAATTTCAAGCCGAAGGACTTGACTTTTGATAGGGGGTGGGCTAAAATCAAGGAAGAGAGAAAGAAGTTGCATAACTAGTGGTCATTGAATTCTACTTTATACTTTTAGAACAATATGAAAAAATGGAAATACTAATTAGACAAGTAATTATAGTGGGTATACCGTATATATATAGTGTTTCCACATATATAATATGTATATATTGCTAATACTTTTGATTAATCTGCTCATACACAATAAATAATTGATCTTATTCAATACTTAATTAATATAATTAGTACATAATTTGTGAAGTACTTTCTAAATTTTGTTGTTATTTCGTAATCTTGTCATACAATTAGATGAAATAATACAATAATCATCAAATGAAATATTAGAGTTTATATTTTGTTTCCTGATGGATAGATTAATTTTTTTCTTTTTAAATTTTGGAGTATTTCCAGATAAGAAAACCAGCCGAGATCAAATTATAGATTAATGTAACGTTAATTCCTTTTGTATAATATTAATAATACATATTAATCAAGAAATTATTGAAAGTTTTTATAGTAATTTAATCACAATTTAATTTCTTCACAAAGCATACGACACTATTTTAGATGTCTAAGTGAATTTTTTTATAGAAAACTCTTAGGGAATATACTTGCGACCATCCTTATTATATTGTGGTATTTTTTTATTTTTTTACTTATGTAGAACTACTTTTAATTCTTTTACAAATTTTATTTGTGATTGTGCTACTAATATAGTTACTTTGATATATTCTTTATTGTTAGATATATTTTTTAAGGTAATATGTTTCCATGGTCATTTATTATTTTTTAATGATTCATTATATATGTTTATGATGAATAGTATATTTTTTAGAATAAAAATAATCATTATGAAAAAAATTGTTCATGTTTATAATTGCTAAAAAAAAAAGTTCTACAATGCATTTCGCCCCCCTAACTTATATTCGTGGCTCCGCCCCTGGTTGACGGCACTTAGTTTATTAGCACCAGATCAGAATTAGCTAGTACGAGAGTTATTAATTAAATAAACTAAATTTACTAAAGTAATCGAGAAGTTATTATTTTATATATTGTAATAGGTATATTACTAGCTACATATCCACTTTGCAACCCTAAAACTGATCTACAAACTGTAGCTGTACTTGGGTATAAAAGTACGATGGTTCCCATGTGAGCGAATAGTTGTTTAGAGCTCAATATAGAATGTGGAGAATCACAAAAGGACATAAGGATTTTTTTCTGACTTTATTGCGACAGTCCTAACATATTTGTGCAATTGGGAAAGAGGAATATATGTAGGGATAATATCACTCACACCCCCTGAGGTTTGGTGTAATATCAGTAACACCCCCTGAGGTTTCAATAATATCAGTGACACCCCCTAAGGTTTGATTTTCAGGGGGGTGTCACTTATAAAATGACACTTGTACCCTTTAGTTTAATATTACCTAAAACTTCTCAAAAATAAAAGACACAAGTACCATTTATTGTTCAAATAATAAAATCAACTAAGAACATCGTTGATCATCTTGCATAAATTAAAACAATTCCTATATTTAATAATAAGAAGACAAAAGAAAGTCCTTTGTAACTCTAGTCCCTTGATTTCAAAATTTTAAGATTAGGTGACCCTTTCCTTTATGAATTGTATTACCGAAACTCAACGAATGACTCTATATAATACATCAAGAATATAAAGTTAACATCATTATAAACAATTATTATATCTAGAAAAATAGTTTCGTAGTTATGAATTAAAACAAATTAATTTTGACCGGGATACGTTAGTATTCAGATCAAAATGTTATTTCTTTTACTAATAACAGAACTAAGATTTTTGATTTAACAAGAAAACAAACGATTTAACAAAATGTAAAGAACAACAAAAAAAACAAAAAAGTACTTGTGTCTTTTTATTATATTATTGTTTGATTTCATTACTTGAACAATATTAAATGATACTTGTGTTTTTTAATTATTGAAAGGTATTTTCTAATATTAAATTAAAGGATACAAGTGTCCTTTTGAAAGTGACACCCCTAAAAATCAAACCTCAAGGGGTGTCAGTGATATTATTCAAACATCAGGGGGTGTGAGTGATATTACACCAAACCTCAGGGGGTGTGAGTGATATTATCCCATATATTGCCTTTTTTTTGAAGCAATATATGTATGCCTTTTCTTCGTGTAAACTTTCTGAATTGTCATTTAGCAGGGAGACTTTTAACTCTTGTATTGGTCTCATGCGACGAAGAAGTATGTAAATAGAATGATCCCTACTTCTATCTGGAGATTATGAATGCTCGCTAATTGATTCAGAGACAAGTAAATCTCATACCTTTTCCTATGTTGATGCATTGACGGGGTGAAACTATAGTTTTTTTTTTTTTAAATTATTATTATAAAACCTCGGATAGTACCGTAAAACTCAGGTACATTAAATAAAAATATATTTCATTTTAAAAAAATGTTAGAACGAGAAAGACGTACCTACATGTGAGATTGTTTCTAATTCACAGATGCAAACAAGAATAAAATACAAGAGTACTATTTATTTTATGTACCACTTTAATTTATTACTTTGTTGGTAAATGAAATGACTCAAACTCTTTATCCTCATTTAACCAACATTATTTTTCTTTGCAATGATCCATAAAGGAAAGTCTCACACTCACATCAACAAATCCAAAAAGATGAAGAAACATTCATAATTTTCAGCAACGTTAACAAAGTCCCCTTCCAGCTTGTTTTTTTAGTCCCGTTCCAGCTTTTTTTTTTTTTTTTTGAAATTTCATGAAGCTAAAAAGTACTTTAAACCCAAAGTCTCAAAGGAAAATTTATTTTAAAAAGTTCTTGTATTTGATAAACATTTTTGTACCTTATTTTCTATATTCATGATTTTGTTTACCTTGTTGAAAAGTTTATACCAATAAACCCAAACACAAATACAAGTTTTCCTTAAGCAACTCAAACAAAGAATATCAGATCACTACAAAATAGCAAGCAACACTAATGAAACTTCCGACCATGTTTTAGACTTTACTGATGGAACATTATTTTTTTAATTTCCCTTACTGAAGCTTAAACTTTTGTTGGAAAATACTGCCGTCTTACGTGAAAGTTAGAATTGTGTATTTAGACTTTTAGAAGATTTTTTACGTGGAATCCAGTGTAAAAGAAATGAGGGATTCAAAGGACTACGAAACTTTGTTATGTTATGTTCACTTAATAATAACTTTTGGTGGAAGGGTAAATGTTTGTATATACTATGGTAAATGGGACTAAAATTAAATTTGTTAACTGTGCTCGTAATATTGATAAATAAGTTATCTTCTGGCCTATTCACTTTAAAAATATATACATGCATGAACCGTAAAAATGTATATATAGATGGATGCCCAAATAGAGCATCATAACCTTTCCCTACGGTCCGCCGTTTTATGTATTTGTATTATTTGTTGTGAGGGTGGCGCGTCAAGGAGGTATAATTTGGTCTTGAGTGAACATAAATCGGGGTGGAGGCGTGGAGCATGAAATATTATTTCAAGAGGGCTGTAGAAGTTTAAGAAGCTGAAGTATAAGCTGTATTTCTCATTGATATTTGAATCCTACTCTATTACAATATATAAAGAAAACGTAAGATAACAATATGCTAACAAAGTGCAAATAAGTTACATGAGATAAAGATGAATATATTTATCAGATATGTTAAGAGATAAGAGTCCCAAGGATCATATCTTCTCCTGAATTTGTGCATCTGTTTCAACTGGTTTGTTGGAAGATGACTCTCGGTCAATAGCCCCCCTCAATCGCATGGGAATATCTTGGACATGTAGATTGCTTTTCAATTCTGAGAACCTTGATGAACTTAGTGCCTTTGTCAATAAGTCTGCTAACTGATCCTTTGTGGATAAAAAGTGAACCTGGAGTTGTTTCCTTTGGATTTGATCACGAACATGATGGAAATCAATTTCGATATGCTTTGTTCGTGCATAAAACACTGGATTAGAGGTGAGATATGTGGCTCCAATATTATCACACCAAAGCTTAGGGGAAGATGTTAACGGCAAAGCAAGTTCTTTTCAAGATTGATTGGAGCCATTGGATTTCAGCAGCGGTATTGGATAGACTTTTGTATTCAGCTTCAGTACTGCTTTTTGCAACTATTTGTTGCTGTTTGCAGCTCCAGCTTATTAAGTTTGGCCCATGAAAAATACAATAAGCACCCACAGAACGACGATCATCGCGATCCCCACCCCAATCACCATCAGAAAAACCATGTAATTCATGAGACTTGTGTGCTGAAAAATAAAGACCATGAGAGACAGTGTGTTTTAGATATCGCAACACTCTTTTCACCGCCTGCCAATGCGAGTGTTTTGGTTGATGCATAAACTTGCTGACTCGATGAACAACGAAGGCAATATCGGGGCGTGTAAAAGACAAGTACTTAAGCCCTCCAACAATCTGTCGATACAAATGAGGATCATCAAAGTCTTCTTTATCAAACATGGACAACTGACATGAAGTTGACATTGGCGTGAGACATGGTTTCGCCTTATCCAGAGAAGATTTTGGGAGTAAGTCCGCAATATACTTTCGTTGTGTGAAACACATGCCATGCCTATCACGGACCACTTCAATACCCAAAAAGAAATTCAACTCACCAAGAGTCTTAACAGGAAACTCTTGACGAAGAACGTTGATGATAGAATCCATATAACCTGCATCTGAGCCAGTGAAAATTATGTCATCTACGTAAATTAATAAGTAGAGTTGGACATGATTCGTGTGCAGAATATAAAGAGATGTGTCTGCCTTGGATCCTATAAAACCAAGACCCTGCAATTTATCAGTGAGACGAGAAAATCAGGCTCGTGGAGCCTGGCGCAAGCCATATAAACTTCTTTTGAGTCTACAAACATGAATAGGGAAATCTGGATGTGTGAAACCAGGCGGTTGACTCATGTAAACTGTTTCCCGAAGATGACCGTGTAAGAATGCATTTTGGATGTCAAGTTGCTGAATTGACCAGTTGCGAGACACAGCAATTGAGAGTAGGAGACGGATGGTGGCTGGTTTAACAACTGGACTAAAAGTCTCTTTGGAGTTTAGACCTTGCTGTTGATGGTAGCCTTTTGCTACCAACCGTGCTTTGTATTGATCTATAGCCATCTGCTCGTCTTTTTACCCGATAAACCCATTTGCAACCTAATAGATTAATAGATTGTTTAGGGTGCTCAAGAGTCCAGGTACCATTCTTCAAATTGTGCATCAAACTCTATGTTCATTGCATGCCTCCACTTAGGATGTTTGACAACCTCTGTAAAGCTAGTAGGTTCACTTAAATCATCACTCATTGTAGTAAGAAGAGCTTGTGGAAGTGGATACTTGACCACAGTACTGTTGAAGACCCTCGGCTTCAAGGAACTAGTTTTAGATCTTGTAAGCATCTGGTGTTTCAACGGGGCATCGTTCGGAGGAGGCTGCTGAGATGAGGCCTGCAAATTTTGCATAACTGGTGGTGATATAGCATTATCTTTTGGAAGAGAAACACCACCTGATTCTATATGAAGATGACTAATATCTAAGTTAGAAGCAGATTCATCAACAAGAAGATTAGAAGCATTAGGTAAGTCAGGAACATTTGAGGGAAAAATGGTTGAGGAGTTTCTGCCTATGAGTAAGGAATGAGGGAGTTGAACAGATTCAAATGAAGAAATTGATGGTTTGGCAGTTGGATTAGTATAAGGAAACAATTGTTCATCAAACACGACATGACGAGACACATAAACTTTTCCGTTGGACAAATCAAGATATTTATAACCATGATGACAAAGGCTATAACCTAAAAAGATACATGTTTTTGATCGAAAATCTATTTTATGCTTATTATAAGGACGAAGATTTGGCCAACATGCACAACCAAACACACGTAAAAAATTATAATCAGGTTGTCGATTGTAAGCTAGTTGAAAAGGTGATTTATTGCCTAAAACCTTTGTTGGTAACCTGTTTATAATATAGGTGGCAGTTAAAAACGAATCTTCCCAGTAAGATTGAGGAAGTTTTGAGTGAGCAAGTAAAGCCAAACCCATTTCAACTATTTGACGATGACGTCTCTCAACTGCACCCATTTGTTCATGTGTGTAAGGGCAAGCTATTCTATGGTTGATTCCACATGTTTTAAAGTAATTGTTAAGTCGCCTAAATTCACCACCCCAGTCCGTTTGTATTGATTTTATTTTAGTATCAAAAAGTCTTTCTACAGCAGACTGGAATTGAAGAAATAGTGACTCAACTTCAGATTTTTGTTTCATGGGAAACAACCATATAAACTTTGTAAAATCATCAAGAAAGCATACATAACATTTAGAACCATATGTAGAAAGAGCAGCAGATGGTCCCCACACATCAGAATAAAGTAATTCAAGAGGTTTAGAAGCCGAAAAGTGCGATTTATTAAAAGGTAAATTGTGGCTTTTTGCCAATTGACAATCAGAGCAAATAGAATGTCTTTTATTAGAACCAACAGAAAGTTTATTGTCTAAAAGAATTTGATGAACAACTGGAAATGAGATGTGGCCTAGCCTGTGATGCCAATCTTCCAAAGGTGCACGAATACTGACATAGGCAGAAGGTGATGGAGGTGGACGAGAACCAGAGAAGTTGTATAAACCATTGCGAAGGTGGCCTTTATGCAGGACGCTCCCCAAGTAATCCTTTATAAGAAAGAAGTTAGCATGAAATTCAAAGAAAACACGATTATCACGAGCAAATTGATGGACATAAATTAAGTTTTTGGTTAAAGCAGGAACAACAAGAATTTGATTTAGAACAAAAGAATGGGTGGGAGTGCAAAGGTTTGAGGAACCAGAATGTGAAATTGGCAAACCTGCTCCATTTCCTACTTGAACATGATCTGAACCAGTGTACTCATTACTAGTCATGCTCAAGTTGTTGAGTTCAGATGTCAAGTGGTGTGTAGCCCCAGTGTCTAAATGTCAATCACCACTAGCTTGCTGATCTGTAGAAGCCACCATCGCCTGCAAATTGTTAATGTTTCGGAGGTTGCAGATAGTTAATGTCAAACCTGTGATAGCATTTGTGAACTGTATGTCCAGGTTTCTCACAGAGTTGACACCAGAGAGAGGATCGAGCACCATTATCATTGTTCCTGTTGGCTGTAGTATTGAAGAAACCTCTACCTGGACCACCACGGAAGTGTTGCTGATTACGACCAAGCCCCCGGGATTGATTATGAAAGTTTCTGCCCTGACCACGATTATCATTTTGTCGAGTGGCAACATTGAAGCGTTTGAAATGGAAATAGGTTGGTTGTTGTGCAAAATGCGAGCTTCAGCAATGAGAAGAAGTGAGAAAACTTCTTCAAGGGATATCTGATCGTCTTTTGAAGAAATCATGGAGACGAAGGGGTCATACTCTGGACCAAGTCCAGCCAACACGTATGATATAATATCATCACTTTTCATGGCTTGTCCTGCAATGGCTAGATCATCAGTTAACTTCTTAATGTGCATAAAGTACTCTGTGGCAGATTGACTTCCTTTGCGGGCTGTTGCAAGTTGAGAACGCACTTGAATGGATTTTGCACGTGACTGAGATGCAAAGCATGTAGCAAGGGCCAGCCATACATCATGAGAGGTTTCACATTGGTAAACTTGAGACAAGACTTCTTCAGAGAGAGATGCATTAATAGTGTTAAGAATACAACTATCTTGTTTGATCCATTGATCATATAGAGGATTTGGAGATGTGGTTCCACTGGTGGAATCAGTGAGTGTAGGAGGAGGAATTTTAAGAGTGCTATCAATAGACCCGAAAACGCCTTGGCCTTTAAGATAGGGTAGCATCTGGGCTTTCCACATAGGATAGTTGGTTCTGGTTAATTTAGTGATATTAAGATTGGTGGGGTTGAAAGTAGGAAGAGGGGTGTTTGAAAGTTCAGAGGCAGTAGAAGAGTTTGGAGAAGACATTGAAGACGTTAGTCTTTTTAAAAGCTCTGTACCATGTAGAAGTTTAAGAAGCTGAAGTATAAGCTGTATTTCTCATTGATATTTGAATCATACTCTATTACAATATATATAGAAAACGTAAGATAACAATATGCTAACAAAGTGCAAATAAGTTACATGCGATAAAGATGAATATATTTATCAGATATGTTAAGAGATAAGAGTCCCAAGGATCATATCTTCTCCTGAATTTGTGCATCTGTTTCAACTGGTTTGTTGGAAGATGACTCTCGGTCAATAAGGGCGAAGTCGTGTTAAGTATTATTTATTTGAGAGAGTAAATGTAATTAACGATTAGATATTCATTCAGAGTATCAGTTCACCATGAAAATATTAATTTTGAAAAATAGATACTTAATATGATGTAAGACTATAAACGTGAGTCCAAAGTAAGACTATATACTATGTATGACAAAAATTATAGTACCATTTGCTCAATTTGAATTACCTATATCTATTTCACTTATACACATCTTAAATTGTGTTGCATGTCTTTTGATGATGTCACTTTATTGTTGATTCATTACTAAAACTTTGAACAATTAATTTGCCTAAAGTGTATTACTGATGCATAAAACATTATTTTTCATTTTTAGCTCAAAGCTCCGTCATCACAATTCTCCTTTTGAGAAAATGCATGAGTAGGTATTGTAAAGAAATACGATGGACAAGCTAATATATTGCCATGAATATTGTCGTTCATTTCTTTTCTTTCTAATTTCTTTAGATAAGAAATAGAGAAAATAAATTTAAAAAAAGTTTAAAAAAATTAAGTATACATATTTAACATACATTTTTACCTACTTTTATGTTTGTCCTTATTTGTTTGAAGTCTTTTTTATGTTATTTTCATATATTTTAGGTATAGAGTCGAATTTGACAAAAAAGTAAGTGGAATAAAGCACAAAAGTTGTGAAACGCTAACACGACTGGCGCCAAGCAAACCAAAGGAAAAGTTGGAAGGTGGAAGGCTGGCACCAATACATCGTTATTAGCGCCAACTTACTGGAAGAAGCATAGCACTATCGCTACGTAGTGCTACTGGCACCAATACTGCAGAAAAGTCTGGCCGAATTCGCTAGTTGCCGGAGCGCAATCACGCCAGTGGCGCCCGAGTAAAAGTTGGTAGATGTTGTAGCATAGCGACTGGGACTTTAGCACTACATTAGAAGTTTTGTAGAACGAGTCTTTACTCAATTATAAAAATTCAACGCAATTATCCCTTGGACTCAATATTTGTGGGTTGTAAATTACTTCCCTATATTACTTGCATATGTACGCTTGCGGTAAGAAATTGCCATATAAAGTTTTGCCAGAGAAAACATTGACAATTATATGAGTGTTCCAAAAGGTGTGGATATGATAAAAGTCCAAATTTTGTGTTGCATAAAGGAGAATTCCAAAAGGTGTGGCTCTATTACTTTTGATAAAGCTTTATGTGATTTCCATCGGTATTAATCTTTATCAATTGATTTTTGACCTTTACTGATGACGGATATATGAGCTTGTCTTTTATACTGGGAACTTGAAATATAAGTAGTTATAATACCAATTGTATTATATAGAATTCTAAATTATGATATATTATAAGTAGTTTTAATCATCTAATGATACTAGTTTTGTTTACATTTAACAACTTTATACAGTGTTTATATCAATATTTATATTTATGATGTCCCCAAAACATCAACGACATTTCTCTTTGAATGAAAAGCTGGTGGGAGTGGGATGTTTATTTACGCTATATACCTTTTTAATCTCTGTACTCAATTGTAATTGTTTATATTTGATTTTATGTGAAGCTTTAATGGATGTATGCGTGTGCGCAAATATGCGGGTGTTAGGAGTTAGGACCATATTCTGGTCCATTAGGTTTGTGTTGTCTCATATTGTTTAAACATCATTCTTAGTTATGTGTTTAATTTATTTATATATTATTTAATCGAGTCTCTTAGTGTTTAAGCTTTTAAATTCCGATTTATTTAGAAGATTATGTTTTGACATTCATACTATTTAGTCTTTAGTTAGATTGACTTGAATATTGCGTGAATTATTCTAGTTGATCTTATTTGTTAGGTGTTTTTATTTAGAATGTGATACCAAGGATTAGATTGACTTGAGTATTGCGTGAATTATTCTAGTTGATCTCATTTGTTAGGTGATTTTATTTAGAATGCGATATTTGGTAAAAAAAAAGATATTTTGAAAAATATCACATATGTCATCTGAAGATGTTTAGAATTTAAAGATTGTATAAATAATACTTCGGCCTACTTTGATGAGGATTAGAACTTTTCCTTATGTCAGATTCTGCACTATCTTTCCTGATTTTGATAACAGTATGTTTTCGAAAGGAAGATATATTTTTCTTTATCAATTGATAATGATATTTATAGAACTATTCTACATGTTGATTTGATTTACCTTTATATGGATAACTATGGTGAATTGGTCTTTATCATTCTATTTCTAAAGAACATTTATTTTGTAGGAGAAAGATTATCACGCCTTAGTGATCCTCCTAAAGCTACAAGAGACTAGTATAAATAGGAGTTATAGTTTAGGTGTTTTGATATCGAGAGTTTCATTGTTATTTTGTTTAAGTATTTGAGTTAAAGTATTCTTTTTTAAAGTCATTGAGTTTGAGTTGAGTCATACTTTGTTAAGGAGAGTCCAACTAAGTGGGAGGGAGTTCAAACAAGGTGGACTTCTTCATTTAGAAGTACAAGTGATAAATGTGTGTTTTATAGAAATATAGCAACAGAGGCAGGGGCGGACCCACGCTGTGGGCTAGCCCGGGCTGAAGCCCGGGGTCGCTTTTGGCCCAAAAATTAATGGGTATATGTCTTATATTAATATAGCCCATCTCAACAATAATATAGGCCCAATACAAACTGATATATTAATGTAACTCGATAATAATATCTATATAAAATCTAGGCCCAGTACAAATAATATTCAAAAGCCCAAAAATCAAAATCAACTCACTTGGTCTATTCACAGTCAATATAGTGTGGCCAATTATTAATTAGAGTCCTAATCGATCAGATTTTTGTTTCGTATTTCCTGGCCAACATGCAGCAGTCATGTGACATATGCAGCGATGCAATGACGAAATCACGTCCCCACTCACTTGCCCAATCGTTTAATTAACATCCAAAGCTAAACACATTTTTAATATTGACAATTGACTAATAATGTCGTTTAATAAACTAATTCTACACATGTTCATTAAAAAAAATTGAAATCACTTCATTTTAATTAATACAACAAATGTGGAAGTAAGCACGTTTTTTTTTCACAAACAATATATCTATTATATATCATAATACTATTAAAATATATTTAAGCAACCATAACAATGTAAAATCTCTAATTAAAAACCAGAGTCAATAATAAATCACCAAAGCCCATCCTCACATGAATCACTAAAGATCTAATAATTTTTAACATTGATTCTTTGAACTAATGAAATGTATAAGTTGGACAAATACCACACTCACTAGAATTGCAAATATTTATCAACTTTGAGACTCAATTCAGAAAGAATTTGAATACATTCTAAAAAACTACCGTGTATTTTGTTAAATCAGCATCCAAGTCTCTTACTCTTTTTCTTTTTTTTTTTTTGCTTCCATAGAAAAACGCCTTACTTTATTAAAAGTTCGGGATGAAACACCTTCCTATATAAAACAAAATTGCACCAAAACCCTAATTTAACGAAAACACTTAGCAAAATATTTTGCTAATAACTGCAAAGAATTCTCTTTCGTTACCGAAAATTGAGACCCCCCTCAAAATACCGATTCTTTTTTTGTTAAGAAACTAATTACCTTAAAATACAGATTCATTCTCAAATATTGCTAGTGTAATACACTTTCCGTTACAAAAAAAAAAGACATGGAAGCTTGTGCATGTTTCTCATGACAAGTCAAGGTTTTAATTTTGGGAAAATTGCGCTAAACCCCCAATCTATAGGGTGTTTCGCACTTTACCCCTAACCTATGGAAATGTGCGATATGCCCCTTAACTTTTTAATTTTGACCCCTGATGTCCATTCGACGAACAAAAATGAAAACATGTGTACCCAAATCAACGGTGGATCAATAGTTTAGGGGGACAAATTGTACAAAAATAATAGGTTGGAGGGCATCGCACAATTTTATAGGTTATGGGGCACAATGCAAAACACCCATAGATTGGAGGATTGTCGCAGTTTCCCCTTTAATTTCTCCCACATATTTTATGTTCAAAATGTCGAGGTGTTTGGAAATTTCTTTATATATATAAACTAATAAAAAGTTAAAAACTATATGACAAAATTGGAGCATTTTTTATTTTTTTCCCACGAATAGAATCTACTACCCATTCAGCCAATGGGTATCAAGTTATTTGGTATTTCGTTTTTAATATTAATTTTATTTATGTAACTTAAGTGAAGAGTAGCCCGGGGTGAAAAAAAATCCTAGTTCCGCCCCTGAACAGAGGGATTTTAAGAGTTAAAGTAACATCCTATAATTTAATTCCATTTAGTACTTTGAAAGAGTTTGAATTATTAGGCGCAAGCCTCGTGGACTAGGACAATTATTCGAACCACGTAAAATTCTGGTGTTCACAATTTACATTTTTCATTATTGTCTCAACTACAATATTTGTTGTTGCAACACCATAACGTTCTTATATAACTTGAGTTAAATGTGCAATGTAAGATCTAACAGCAGATACTTCAAAAAATTTACTCAGTGCACGCATCGAATACTCTACGGATACGTATCGAAACGTCATGTGGTATATTAGAAAATTTAAATAAATAATAAACATTCGATATGTATCAGACACTTCTTAAGGATGTATCCGACACCTTTAAAATACATTTGTGTGGATTATAAGAAGTTTTAATTTTAATTGGTCAAAAGAGAAATTATAAAATTCAAAACATATTGTAAATAACAAAAGAACAAAACAAAAACTAAAGAAAAAGGAACATGTAGAAGTGAAAAAAGAGAAAGTTTCTTCCCATTTTTGACTTCCTCTCGAGACTAACAATAGTAAAAACTTCAATCTTTAAAACCAACAACACTTAGTTTCTTAGAAGCTCTTTAAAATTCGTTTATTCTTGTTTGTTCATTATCTTGACCCTCGATCGAACTTTGTTGCATTTTCATAGTTAGAGTTTAAATTTCAATCTAATTAGGGTTTATTTTGTATTTGTACTTCATATAAATATTAATATAAATCGTATCCTCTACATACTCATATCTTATATTCTTAAAAAAAGTGTGCTCAATATCCGTATCAGTGCATCATTGCGCACCGAGGAGATTTCGATATCTCTTTTTCTGTTTTTACTTTCACGTTAAAATTTGTTGGTGTCGCCTTTAAAATGTAATGGCAACAGCCAAAGAAATAAAAAATATTAAATAAGAGTTGTTAATATATTTTATTTTGTGGTCAAACAATTGTGGTTCCTACTTCCTAGGTTACGATTCTATGACTTCCATGTGCACCTGAGATAGGAATGGATTGAAAGGGAATACTATTTTTATTTCATTTTACACGTACTTGTTTGACTAATTTAATAACATGACTTTACATTATTATTATCTTACCACGACACAATCATCACAACAACAATTATATTGCCCAAGGGTACTTTTCGTTTTTGACTTTTGGTCTATTGGCAATCGGGAAATGATCTACAATTGGCTCATTTATAATGTTAGAGGGAAAGAATGTTCGTCGTAAATTATCGTATCGTAGTTCCACTTTTCGTTATAAACATATTTTTCTATGTGGCTGCTCAAATTAGATTGAATTCAACATTTTTATTTGTTAAGACTTAACAATTTTGATCAAGCATCCTTATGTTATGCCTGTTAGACAAATTACCTCATATGGTGAAAAAAAGGAGTACTCCGTTTATATTTTCATATGCAATACAAAAGAGTAGTTTACCCATTTAAAAGTAGCATTCATAAAATTTCGCCTCCAAATAAAATTTTTATAGCATTTTCTAGTTAGATTCATCAAAAGAAAAAAGAACAAAGGAGTACTGTAATATAGCAAATGATTACTTTGACGAATAGCATAGTAATTAAGTTAAAGATTTAGTCAAGTAAAACAATAGTTAACAGCACTTAAGTGTCCATTTCCAATGCAAAATTTATCTTCTTTTTTGGCATCATTGTCATAAATTATTATGCTTTAATTCACGGTTGCATGCTGATGACTTTGAATCGCATCTATGCAAAAAGAAATTATTATCTTTAATTATAAAATATATTTCTTAGGTTCAAATTGAGATCAGAATCGAATTTGTACGTAGCTTTCGAATTTCTTTAGGCAGTGGGAGATCTTAAAGCTTATGGCATGCGAATGTTGACATTCAATAGTTTGTCGTAATTAATTTATCGTTTAATAAAAGGTCTCCCAAGCAAAATTGCTCTGCGATAACTGCACATGGCGTACTATACACGTACAAAAAATATGGTTGATATTAGGAATGTTTTATACCTCATAAACTAGACAACTCTACAGTTTTTTATGTATTTTTGATTTGGTGTGTTAACTATTACGTAAAATTTAACATTCAGTATTTTTTTGCTACACAATGAAACATGTCAAAAAAGAATGAATATTAACAATAAACCCCCTATGACGTATATACGTAATATAGGGAAAAAGATATATCTGAAAAAGCAGGCAAAACCACCTATATGTTATATGAAAGAAGCAAACCGCACTCATGAGAAAGATAACCCAACCCCCACCCCCCCCCCCCCCCCCCACCCCCCACAAAGAAAAAAACACTTTTATGTTAAAGAAAAAGAGGAAAAAGGTCATTGAATATTTTATTAAATTAATTATTGTATAGGAGATTTGTGCTTCTTTTCTAAGTAATTATATTTTCATTACGATAAAAAAATTAACTATAAAAAGTCTACATTGATGGGAATAAAAACCTTCAATATTATTTCGTCTTTAAATCAAATTCTTGGCTCCGTTGCTCATCACTTGTGCGACACTGTAAATATTTTTTTAATGCAATTGTACATATATACTACGAATTGAAAGGGGATTTTTTTCTCTTGTTATTATTAATTCCACAATATTGTTTTTAATCTTTCTTTTTTTTTTTCCGACTAGTGGAACTTGTTTCTCTTTTGTATGAGAATTTTTCAGCTCTAATTTTCAAATTAATTATCTTTTATAGAAGTATGGAACGACATGACCTAACAAAAAGGTTTCACATTCATAAAAATCAAAATGATATTTGAAAATGGGTTCAAATTAGTGCATATTTTTGGGTTCGAACACAAACTTCTAACTTTTAAAACGTTAAATTAACTACCTCACATATTTATCTAAAACTGAAGAAGCTTCCCAATTTTTTGGATCTCGAAGAACTTCACTGAGGCAATAAACATACTTGCTGTTCTCAAATCCCGATTATTTTTTAAATATACCTGCATACTTGAAATGACTTGTATAATATGTTATATTATTCTCTTAAACCAGTTCAGGCCTGTAATGATACATGGCGCACATTCGACGTATTGTATTTGTAGCCTATTAATTCTGCATTTGCCACCTAATCATAAATTATTTCCATTTAACAAAGGAGAAGCTCATAACAAAATGTACAATATCTTTCTGCATTACTTTTTTTTTTACAAAGAAAATCTATTGAAATATAGATATTGTGGTGATAATTTTGTATCTATTTTATAAACTATTGGGATCATTTTATTAAAAACAGAAAATATAATAAATTGATCCAGATATTTTCATGAAATAATATTTAATTTCTTAATTTTTGCGCGTCGCATTCCGCAGATGGAGTATTCGGTCAGCTTCTTAATTACTTTCAGTTTAGAATTTCTATCCACTTTCCTTCAGGAAAAATAAAGATGTACTTAGGGTTAGCGACACCATTATTAAATTTACCAAACAACTATGATTGCTTTCATGAACTGTTGCAATCACTATGTAATTTCGAAGAATCAAGTGATTATATGTAGAATCCTAATACATATCAAAGTACATTTTATTTTCTATTGATGTAGAGTTTTATCGTTCTGTCTATTATATTTTGGCAAATGAAATAGGTAAATCCCTAAACTATGAACAAAGCAATATTCAATTATTTTCCATTATCTTCAATTTTCAAAAGACAATTACCGTTAATTAAGCCAAATGTTGAGTTCTCTATCATATTCACAATTACCTAACTTTTTAATACATTAAAGAGTATGAATTTATCAAAGCCTTTATTCATAAAAGATAAGCTACAACCCATAAGTTTGATTTGTAAATAGTTTCTTTCTTTTTGATTTATAAATCGTTTCTTTCTTTTTAAAAAAAACTCTTAAATTAACTTTCTTATATTGGCTTGTATTTAAATTTGATATGTTTAGGAATCAAATTTGGTAAAAATAAAAAAAATGGGGGATGGAAAGAGAGCCGTAATTTTGGAGAGAGGAAAGAGATGGAAGTTTAATTATATGCTTTTTGTGTATACAAAAAGGGACAAGTGACAATCATCTAATAATATAGGAGAAGATGAAGGATAGAATGTTGAAGAGGATCTAACCGGCAAAAAGTCATCTTCACTTTATGAAATACGGCCAAAGTCAAGTGTGCAATAGTGTCTATTAACGCATTAGGAAAAAATACTACTTTTTTTTTTTTTAAATAGTGTTTTTTCCTAATGCGTTAATAGAAAACGTGATACAGGTTTTTTAACATAAATTCAAATTCAATTTTTCCTATTCCCATCAGGACGTTAAAGTTCATTGTAATTTGGCATACATTGCATTTGAACATCATGCCATGTAAAACTTCTTCATGTATATATGTAAAAGTTTGTAACAGGAGATCCAATAGGCTCTTAGAAACTTTATGACTACATTTTATTGGAAATGTCATATATAAATTATAAGTCGTAACTATAATAAATACATGAAAATTATGATCAGCAAATCAACCAGACCTCCTGAAACTTTGATTTTAAATGAAACGAGCTTTCCTTGTACTAGATAATAAACATCAATATTTCTAATAATTAGGCAAAATGTTGAGGAGAAAATAAATTAATTATGGGAGCATAACTATAGCGCGTATGACATCATTCATATGTTATGATTGCGCCTGATATTCTATTGTCAACTCAAGAATTCTTTCTATTGGTGAAGTTTGTATTGACAGCAAAAAGATTCTCACAAGATGTTGACCATTCAAAGAAAGGGCAAATATGGTTAGACTTGTATTGCTCAAGATTTGATCTCTTGCCACGCACATTTGAGGCAACGTCATCATATGCTACACAGAGATCCAATCAATATCAATTGCACCTACAATCCTCTTGTCCCCACAAAACATCAATTTTGATTTCCATTTATTTTCTTACCGTGGATCAGTAAATTCTTAGGGACACCGGTAAATTTGTTGTGTAGAAAGATTTTACGTTCCTTGTGAAATGGTTTGGACTATCAACAAAAAATTCTCGTGTGGTTTGAAAATTTTGTATGAACCGACATGTAGAGGTGAGAAGTTCCATCACTCCAGCTGATGCGGAAAAAACTTAATGAGAAAAAAAGAAAGATGCTTAATTTCATCATGATAAGCTTTTCAGTCAATTTTACAGCTCATTTAATGATTATTAGAGACTGAAATAGTATTGAATCCGGTAGTTATTGAAAAGCTACATGAGTTTAATTTTCATTAATGCTTCTTCAAACCTTGTGTTATTTGGAGTTTTTTTAGAGTGACTTCAAATTATTTTCGTGAGGGTGTCAATGCAAAAAATCGTACACAAGAATAAGAAGAGCTTCAAAATGTGCAAGAATAAGATTCATGCTAATTCAACTTTTTGGTATAAAAGATTACTAAATATGGTCAAGAGTAATTTTCGAGAGATAAGAAATTTGTGAGCATCTTCTATCATGTTTAAAAAAAAGTATCAAGGCCCATGTAAGTAGCCTAGCACGTGTAATTAATTCAAGTAACAAAATATGAGTTTATATAAATATTTATAGGTCTATTGGCTTAATTAAAAAATAGTTTTTAGAACTATATATTATTTCTTGTGGTGAATTCACTAGGGTTGCGAGTTTGCTCTTACCCTTTTAGTGAATTGCATAGGGCGACGAGTTTCAGCCTCAAGTGCCCCTTTTACCGGTATTACCAATGTAATTTAAAAAAAAAAGTGAAGTATCTACCGCTTGTTAATCACTAGTCAAAATTAAGAAGTTTTTATTTCTTTTTATAAAATCTTAATCAGCCAAATAAATATTTCACATGAAAGAGAAAATTAAATAAATAGTTAAATACATCTCCATTGTTAAAAGTACATTCGCCTGCGAAATAGTTAATTAAAATACTGATCTACGCTGAGATACCAAAACAGAACAAGAAGTCATCGTTTCACATGGGACGTTTTTCTGATTATATCACAAACTCAGAAACATAATTTGACAATTGCAACTTCCGCTCTTCAAAATAATGAAAATATTTATAAGTTAGGACGTATATATTTAACATTAGTACACCCTGCTTCCTGCGCTTTAGGACCTATTGAAAACGCAATCTAAGTTCTGTTATCTCTTCTTACAATAATTACACATTTTAAACTTGCTGAAAGGTATCTCATATGATGTTGAATTTTTAAATAAAATGCTAATGTTGGAATTCGTATATGTATATGTTTGGAGAAAGGTATGTCGGTTGAGAGAAACGTCAAAGATTGTAAGTCACTGGTCAATTAATTTAAGAATCACATCATTTTAAATTTGAAATTAAAAAAAAAAAAAAAAAGTTAAAACAAATATATATGGCGAAAGGTTCGCTGGATTCCTTTACATTGGAAAAGGTATGGCATGACAAACCAAACACCCCATTTGGTCTTTACTTTTTCCATGAATCTATTTTGAGCAGTTAGCTGCCTGCATCATGGAGTACGGCCGACGTCGGCTGTCGACGCAGTAACATGGTTAGCCTGTCTGAATATTATAGGGCGAATCGAGAAATAGTCTCTCGATGATAGTTGGTGATTGTTGTAAATTAAAGATAAACCAGGAGATAAAAATGAAGTAATATATGTTAATTTGCAACAGCTAAAAATATTCTTAAAGAATTTGGGACGGATTTTGCACATAGAGTTGAATTTTGAGCTCTTGCAAGGGTGATATTATTTTTTTCTCAATTTTAAATTAATTCTTTATATTCTAAAAGAATAAAATAGATGGTAAGAAATACTTATTTTGATACTTTTAAAACCCTTATGCTTTTATTAACTTGGAAACACGCTGCCAGACTCGTGAAGTTCTTTTACAATCTCGCTTCAGCTTAAATTTGTTTAACTTTCACTCAAACACAACAAGAGTCGACTAACTGTCGGATGCTTAAGTAAGTAAGAAATTGTTGTTAGATCGATAGGTTAATAAAACATGGTCGAACTGCGATTATAAGGAGACATTCATTATTTTATTTTTTAGTGGTCAAGTTTTTCGATGTTGTGCTTGTAATTTAGAACTCGAGCATATCTCATGTTTACACGCTCTTTCTAGTAAAATTTCATTGGCTGATTAAAGAAAAAAATAAGTTAATAGTTCGAGCTCCAAGACGAGTGAAAAGAAAAAAAATGACCTATATTATCACGTGAATGGTACGAGTATTTGTAAGTATTCAGCTAATTAAGTGATTCCCGACGGAAAATTCAAGTCAATCACGATCCCTGGTCGATTAGGGTCGACAAGGTTTGATCAATGTCAATTTAAGCACTGTGAACCAAAGTGCTCGAGTTGGCTGTGAGAGCAACATCTGGGTCGATCAAGATTGCCAGATCTGGTCGATCATTAAACTTCTCGATAGTCAATTTCTGCATTTGTAGCTTGTAGCTGTTTGAGGCGGGCAATCTGTAATGACCAAATACGACATATTCATCTGTACGTAAATACCTTCATATCGCATCAAATTCGTCTATACCCACTGGAACATATACTAAGATTTTAAATCTTTTTGAACATGTTGCTTATATAATATAGTTATAGTTTCAAGTTATCATACGTTTTCATCAAAGACGAAAAAAGAAGTATTATAGCCCAAATTTCTAAAACTCCAAAAAATATATTTGCGAGCTACTTATTGATCTTACAGGTGTAATGACTAATAAAATTTTATAAATAAAAAGTACACATGCATGAAGGGTTTTCTCTATATCTTATTCTAGGAAAAAACACTTTTAGGAAGCATGTGCAAGCATAGCAACCTCTAAAAGAAAAACAACAAACGAGTAGAGATAAACTTAATTAATGGTAATGCTCCTTTTTCCTTTTTTCCCAAAATTGTTTAATATAAATAGAAAGGAAGGCGTGAGCGTGAGTGTGAGTGTGGTTGGGGGGGCCGATGAGGGGAATCCAGGTCGTCCAAACACTTAGAGACAAAAGGAGCTTCACAAACAGAAAAAAAGGTAACTATAAGCTTTGCTTTACGACTCACAAAAAGGAGATTCAAACCCCTTAAATAAAAATTAAAAAAGAAAGCGTAGGAAATTGCGTAGACACCACCAACATAATAACCCTATTCTTCCCCATCCACCCCCCCCCCCCCCCTCCCCTCCCCACCCCCCACATTGTCCCTATATTTAGTGGCAAAGTTGCAATTGAATTCCACAATTTTTCATTCTTTCACTAGTGAGGGTTAGTGTGTGTTTCTCTTTCTTTTGGTCCTTCCTCTCAAAAGGCATGGAATGGCTTCTTTTTTGTGGGGTTTGATTTGCCCTTAATTATTATTTTAATCCCAAAAATTTCTCCCACTTCCTTTGCTTCAGAAAATCAATATAAGTGTGTTAAGTTTGTACAAGTAACCCTATTTCTCTCTCCCACTTCAATGCCACAATCTTCTTGTTTTTCATCATTTGAGAAGAAGTTTTAGGGTATGGAAAAAAACATCACTCTTGCAAACTTAAGTTTGTGTGCGTGTGTGTAGATGTATTTAAATAGGTTCCATGCAGCTCACAACAGCAAGAACGTATAAATATGTGAGCAGGTATATATATGATATACGTATACGTATATGCCTGGCTCCCTGTATGCCATTTTCAGAGACCACCGGAGAGTCGATGGCCCTCCGTGAATGGCGTATGAGGAGCCAAGCATATGTATTTATCACCACGTATACGTTCATATATAGTTAGTTAGTATGTATTATTTACTAACTGTACATGTGTTTTTTTGCTTTTGGACAACTGACTCAAAATTTCATGGGAATAAGTAGCAATAGTGTCAAATGCTTACTTGCTGTCTATCAGAAATTCAGGATATATAGCTTTAAAAAACTAATGTACTACGAAACACGTGTATTTTATGTAATTGTATGTCCTTTTTTTTTTTTGAAACAATTATATGTAATTGTATGTCGGAGCTTGTAACATTTGGATTTGTTAATTTTTCAATTTTCACTACGTCAAGGCTTGTCCTTTGATTTAGGCTAAATAGATCTTCCACGGAGATCCAAATTTGACAGCTTTATATATCACCAAGAATTATCGTAGAATTGAGGTTTGAGCTGTGGATAAGTTGTAATCTCTTACAAGTTAAATATTAACCATATTTATATTTTGCATTATCGATCTCTAAGTGTTGTTATATTCGTCTCATTTATTAGCTTTAGTGTTTTGTGAGAATATTAAATGTGAGTGTAGTATTTAATGTTGGCACATAGTATAAATTGTAAGATGAAAGAGGTAGATATTCTGGGAAATGATGGTGTATGATTCCAGTTCCATTAACATATTTTTGGTGCTAAGTTTGTGTCAGATGAGACTACTTTCACGTGGAACAATGCAGAAATATAATTACAATTGCGCCTAGCTTGCTCGTATTTCCATAAGGCATCATCGACCTATATGTACCGACAACATGAAAGTTACAACCTATCCTTTGCCCAATCGCTCTCCTCTATGGCTCTATGTATGTAAACTGATACATCAATGATATACACCATACACGAGTTAGGTTATTCAGATTAATTAATGTTGGTTGTTAAAATATTATTCATGTGATATCAGACTTCACTGAGATTTGTCGTTGCTCTTTATAAGACACTACAATGCCCTTGTACAAAGATCAAATGCAAAACCATATTAACTTTTTACTATATGACGAGGGATGCACAAAATTTGTTGACATTATAGTTAGAGTTTTGATTAATTAAAGCGGAAGATTAATTACTAAGAGAGAGAAACTGATCAAATGGACTTTCAAAGTGACACGATTTAATATTAATTACATAAGTCTTTTGGTCACTCCACAGATTTGCGTCTAGAGGGAGTGTCTTTAGTGTTTTGGACCTATTTAGGCTCATCTGCACAGAGCATAGGGTGGGCTTCATCCTGCAAAACACACACACACACACATATGTTTATGTCTGTGTGGGAACTAGGGTTTGCGTGGATGGTAAAAAAATAAATGTGCATTATGTGGGGAATGCTACAATTCTGCAAAATAGAGAGTATCTCATTAGAGATATCTGTTCAAAATTTGAGTATAATAATTTAGATTTGCTATAATAGTATTGAATATAATTAACGTAATTATGATTATGAATTTTCATATATTTGTAAAAGGTTTTGGCCTTAAAAGTTTGAATTAACCCCCGTTAAATCCAGTTCAAAAGCCAACTCCCATTGCTATATATGTGCGTTACTTATATACTGATGAGTTAAAGTATATGGTCGATGGAGGTCAGAATGGACATATTTGCCAGGGTTACGGAATCAAGACAAGGGACCACCTTTAGAGATCTCCTGAAACTAAATGGATTTTGGTCTTCTTTTACAACCCCCCCACCCCACCAACGCACCCAGCTCACCCAAAAAAAAGCTATGTACATATATATATATATATATATATATATATATATATATATATATATATATATATATATGAATATATGAGTGTATTTATAAAAACAAAATGAATATATGAGTGTGTGTGTGTTTTTCAACACATGATCTTATAATATACACACAAACATATATACAATTATATATTAATTGTGTACATATATACTTATTATATACATATGTATATATCTATCTATCTATCTATTATATAATATATATATATATATATATATATATATATATATGTTAATGACAGTCATTGAGAACCTAGCTAGGGTTATAGAGTAGAATATATGGGACTATATATATATTGAGAACATTCACCTGGATAAATCAGCTTTATGTGAAAAGAAGGGAAAGAAAACAAGTGGGGGGGGGGGGGGGGGGGGGGGGTATCGTACCTGCCCTACCTTATTTTTCTATGTGTTCAGACTGTACTTCAAAAAAGTAGATTCTATTCTCTCCCCGAAACTTTGAATATAATTCCTCATCTTAAATCTGTACATATTCGCTTGCATGCGTAACTTGTTTTAAGAAAATTATTCAAACTCTCATGTAATTTACGATTTTTGTTGCTGTAGTTTATTTTTTTAGGGTGTGGATTACAATTTTCTGCATAATTTAAAATGAGGCATCGTTTATTTTTTTCTGATAGAAAATGGAGTCAATCTTAAGTTCTTAACTCTTTATTGAAGTGCACAAAATTATGTGGTGCTTTTTGAGTCCTACCACACTCTTACAACAATATACTGATGTACATCTGCGCATTCGCTGATTAACTCATAATCCAAAAATTTAATAATACTTGGAGTATGTGAATATATTGCTTTAAGAAGATCCTTCAGAATTCTACCATTCCGGTTGAACAAGATGCCCTGGGGATGATTTTTTTGTGTTATAGAAATACTTATTAATACTAAACATTTGTTCTAAATATGCAATATCCATGAACTTAATAATTCAAGAAGATTTTATGAGAATCTATAATTAGAATAAGGGATCAAATGAGTGACACCCCTGGGGTTTAGTTAAGTATAATTTACACCCCTGGGGTTTAAACTAATTGGTTTTGTTTTATAAAATAAACCAGGATACAATAATAAAACAAGAAAAACTGGAATACTTCAATTCTTATCTTTTCAGGAAAACGATTATATATAACCTTTTTTGCAATTAGCACCATATTAATTTTTTAAAAGAAAATAGGATTACACTTTCAAAATTAAACCTAAGTATGTGGTACTAGCTAGTATTAATATTTAAAAATACATTCCACTAAATAAAAAAAAATTGAATTCATTTTGAAATTTGTTTTTGTAAATTTTCTACAGCGTGGGAAGTATTTTAATCAAACAAACATGTCGCTAATTTTGATTTAAAATTTTCAAAACTTACAAGTATTGTCAGTGCATTCGAGTCTCAAATTAATACGTACGCGACTGATACAACTGAAGTACAATTAAACATGTTCTATGTTCTAAACACGGAAATTGATAAATCTAATTATAATCCTGGAACGACTATTCTTAGGACTATATATTTAATTTTTTAATTGGATCTTTCATCTTTACATGGATGGAAAAATACAAAAATTGTAACAATAAATATATACACTTTGAAATTCCATAAGTTTTACGATCTGATGTGTAGGAGAATGAACAAAAAGTCTGATAATTTGAAATACTTTTAAACATAAATAAGTTTCTATCTATTCTGACGTTGGAGTGCAACAACAAAAAAAAATTATCTGGAAGGTTTTTGAATTTCTGTCACCTATTTTATTAAAGAAATTTTGAAGATATGAAATGTATTGTTTTCTATGCATAATTGAGATAACAATTTCTATTTTTCCTAAACAAAATCTTCCGTTTTTAAGACATTTTTGTGCTACCTAACAGAGTAACAGATGCAAATTCAAGGAAATGCTTTTTTCTCTACTCACTTCATTGGAACCTGATGTAGCCAAAGAGTTGGAACTTGAAAAACTATATCCTATATATTTCGGATTCTAGAAATATCATTTGTCAAATTCTTGTCATTTTTTAGCAGAAGACGCCATTCTACTAATAATACCACAATTTTTAGAAAATGATAATTGAATGAATTAAGTGAGATAAATAAGTTAACTGCAAGAATGTGAAGATTGAGTCCCAACTCCCACAGACCTTATTTTGACCCAAATTTGTTAGTGATAGCCAAAACATGTCAAAACAAGATTATAGGGAGACCTCAATAGACATGATCAAAATCATATACTATGAAGTTTTATTTTGTTCCTTATAGAAGAGGCTGCACACAACTTACAACTACAGCCTTATATGGCTTGCAACATAAGTTTATATACTATTAAATGCATACTAAATGTATTTTTATTCAAACACATATATGATGTCTCGTTATTATATATTCGCCTAGCTCTAAAGACTCCAAAAGTCATAGTTGGTATCCATCTCTTCTTATCCACGTCATCCAGTCTTATTTTGATGAATGAACATATAAACACTACACAAAAAGTGATTTTTTGTGACGACGTTATATGGCATAGTTCATTATTCGTCGCATAAACGTTAATAAATATGACGATTAGAATTTTTGCCACATAAGAGTAGATTTTTATATGGCAATCCCAAATCTTGCCATATAACATAAACTTTCGTCACTTTTTGTAAAATTTGAGTGGCAAAACACGATTTTGCCACAATGTTTGTCACATGTGCTTGTTCACTGAAAACGCGGCAAAACTCCCGCGACTTTGCCAAAATTTCCCACCTTTTATTTTTTTTCCCCTCATTTTCCCTTTGCCACAAAAATAATTATTTTATCAAATAAAAGTGAAAACTACGTTGTTTTTTTTCCCCTAATTTTTAGTCTGATTATTACAACATAGAATTCCACGATTCCACACTCTCACAAAAAGCTCTAAGCTTCTGTAACACTCGAACGAAACACAAATCTGAAAAATCTAAAAAATTGCACAAAACTCGTTTTCTGTCCTATATTCAAAGAGTAAGCTATAATTTCATTCTCGTAAACCCTAATTTCTTGATTTTGCTCATGTTTTACAGATGGGTTTGTTCATTCTCGCTGGATAGCTAATGTTTTCCCAAAATTTCTGTGAGTTCCATGTTATTTTAATGTTGTTTATCTTACATAAGTGAATCGATGGGTTTTTCTTGTTCTTTTCTGGAAAATTTTAACACGTATGAATTAGGATGTTGGAGGTCTACATCCAGCAGCTCAGTTCACACAACTGAGCTACATCAACCGTTGCAACAGAACATCACACACACACCTGGAGTTAGTTAGCCAGCTAGCACATTAGTTAGTTACAAGTTTTCCGCCTAATTATCTTGTATATAATTAGTTCAGTTTTCATTCTGTTAGCTAAGTGAATTCATTCTATAAATTGTACTATCAATAAAATTCTCTCTCTACATTTTGAGATCCAATTCAGTTCATCAATGGAGCAAGTTCGATTAATCTCAATTTACAATTTCGACATGGTATCAGAGCGAAAGTTCTGATCCGTTGCACACTCTGATTCGTTTTCTTTGGTTTTTTTTTTTTTTTTTGAGTTTTTGATCGTCAATTTCAATGGCGAATCAAGCTCAAACTCCAACGGTTATGGCGGATCCGTACACAAATCCGTATTTTGTTAATAATAGTGATAATCCGAGTACTGTACTTATTGCGCCGCCTTTGAACGGTGATAATTTTCATTCATGGAATCGTGCGATGGAGATGGCATTAGGAGCGAAGAACAAGCTGATGTTCATCGACGGATCGCTCACTATTCCGGCGACAAATGATCCGATCTACTCTATTTGGTGTAGAAATAACATGATGATTCAGTCGTGGATACTGAATTCGTGCAATAAGGAGATTGCACAATCGATCATATATGTTGGTACTGTTGCTGAAATGTGGAGCATCCTCAAGGAGAGATTCTCTCAAGGTAATGCTCCTCGCATTTTCGAATTACAGAAGGAGATTTATAATACTGTGCAAGGTCAATTGTCTGTGACCAGTTATTTTACAAAACTTGATTCTATGTGGAGTGAGTTTCATCAGTTTTGTCATGTTCATGTATGTAAGTGTGGTGTGATGGTTAATTGTTCATGCAATTGTATGCAAATTGTTGCCTCTAATGAAGAGAGGAACATGGTGATGAAGTTTTTGATGGGGCTGAATGAGAGTTTCTCTGGTATAAGGGGACAAATCTTGCTGCAGAATACCCTTCCCTCTCTCAATCAGATTTTCTCACTTGTTATTCAAGAAGAAAAGCAACGGGCTGTTGCTAGTGGTTCTCCTCATGGTCAGGAGTCTCTTGCTATGCTTACACAGAAGAGTAATGGTGACTCTTCTTCACAAGTTGATCACAGTGCCAATTATGCTAGTTCTGTTGTGAATTACAAAGGAAATAACAAATTTCCTACTCACAATAATCAAAGGAAGGACAAGCCTGTATGCAGTCATTGTGGATATACATGCCACATCAAGGATCGATGCTACAAACTTCATGGATATGCTCCAGGATTCAAGTTCAAGAACAAGAGTTTTACTCCTCATCACTCTGCTCAGATGGTTCAGTCTGGTAATGATGGTGCACAGGCTCCATCTAATAATGCTATCACTCAAGATCAGTACTATCAGTTGATGAAGCTAGTACAAGGGCTTAATCTCTCACCTATGCAGTCTTTTGCAGCTGATGCACATACTCCTGGTAATGATCAACCACAACAACCAGGTATACATTTTTGCTCCATAATTTGCTTGAATGTTGGTGTTAATTCTCGTAAGTCAGATGAATGGCTATTAGACACAGGTGCAACAGATCACATGGTTCACTCTCTGTCTAAACTTACCAATACTAAGGTTGTGGTTTCACATGTGTTTGCACACCTTCCTAATGGCTCTAAGGTTGAAGTTACTCACACAGGATCAGCACAAATCAATCCTCATATGATATTACATGATGTGTTGTGTATTCCCAGTTTTTCAGTCAACCTGATATCAGTCAACAAGATCACACAAACCACACCTTATTCTCTCCACTTTGTTAAGTCTATTTGCACCATTCAGGATGCCAGCAACCAGAAGATGATTGGCACTGATGACATTCACAATGGACTCTATAAGCTACACAGGGACACAAAATCACTTCCAGCAGCTCACCAGATCAATGCAGCTATCTCCATCTCCAAACATCCATGGCATGCACGCCTGGGTCACCTCTCTTTTAATAGACTTGCTTTGTTGAATAATGTGATTCCTGGTATCCCTAAATGCTTACCAGTGAACTGTACTGTTTGTCCTTTAGCTAAACTTCACAGGAATCATTTTCCTGTTAGCTCGACTAGATCTTTGGAATGTTTTGACATAATCCACTGTGATATATGGGGTCCTTTTGCAACCCCCACTATCAATAAACATCAATACTTTCTCACAATTGTGGATGACTACTCTAGATGCACTTGGATATGTTTGATGAGAGCTAAGTCAGAAACTAGAGGTCATTTAGAGAACTTCTATAACATGGTGCTAACTCAGTTTCAAAAGAAGTTGAAGGTGGTCAGGAGTGATAATGGAGTTGAGTTTTTAATGCCACAATGGAGTTGAGTTTTTAATGCCTGAATTCGATAGTTGCAAAGGCATTATTCACCAGACAAGCTGCACATACCCTCCACAACAGAATGGTGTTGTGGAAAGGAAACACCAAACACTTCTCAATGTGGCTAGAGCCCTCAGATTCCAATCTCATTTGCCTCTCATATTTTGGGGAGATTGTGTCCTCACAGCCACATATATCTTGAACAGAGTTCCTTCTCCTCTTCTTGATAACAAGTCTCCTTTTGAACTCATGTACAAAGAAGCTCCAACTTATGATCACTTCAAAGTGTTTGGTTGTCTGTGTTTTGCTTCAAACCTTGGTCCTCACAAATCCAAGTTTGATCCTAGAGCAAGAAGATGTATATTTCTTGGTTATCCCTCAAACACAAAGGGCTATACGGTGTATGATCTTGATTCCAGGTCTTGTTTCATTTCTAGGGATGTGCTCTTTCATGAAAACACATTTCCTTTTGCACCATCTTCTATGGTATCTTCACCATCTTCTGTGGTTGTTCCACTTGTACAAACTGACATTGATGAACCAGTTGAACAAATTGCAGAGTTACAGGCTGAGGTGTTATTTCCTTCCACACCTACAACTCCTACCATCAGAAAGTCAGTTAGAATGAAACAAAGACCTCAATACCTCCAAGATTTTCAATGTCGCCTCCCTCCATCTACTGCTGTTGTTTCCACAGCTAAAGTTTATCCCAGCAATCATATTTGCAACTTCATCTCCACTACTCGATTATCCACCTCTCACAGAGCTTATACTGCTGCTCTTTCCTCCATCAAAGAGCCTTCTACTTATAATCAAGTAGTGAAAGATGTCAGATGGCAGGAGGCTATGAAGGCTGAAATCTCAGCACTGGAGGCCAATCAGACTTCGATCATTACTGATCTTCCTTCAAACAAACATCCTATTGGCTGCAAATGGATTTATAAAGTGAAACTAAAGTCTGATGGCTCTGTAGAAAGTTTTAAAGCCCGCTTAGTTGAAAAAGGCTTTACACAACAGGAAGGTTTAGACTATGAAGAAACATTTTCTCCAGTTGCTAAAATGACCACTGTCAGGAGTATCATTGCCTTGGCTGCAGCAAGAGGCTGGTTCTTAGAGCAACTTGATGTTAACAACGCTTTTTTACATGGAGAATTGACAGAGGATGTGTATATGAGAATACCTCAGGGGTTTGCCAAACAGGGGGAGAACAAAGTTTGTAAATTACTTAAAAGTCTATATGGGTTGAAGCAAGCTAGTAGGCAGTGGTTCTCTAAGCTCACTACAGCCATCGTTGAGTTTGGTTTTACTCAATATGTAGCTGACTACTCCCTATTCACCATGAATACACCTCATTCTACTTTGCTTCTGTTGGTGTATGTAGATGATATCATCATTGCCAGTGATGATATCTCCAAGATTCAAGATGTGAAAAGGTTTCGGGATGTGAAATTTTCAATCAAGAATCTTGGCACCTTGAAATATTTCCTTGGTTTGGAGGTTGCTCGTTCAAAATGAGGTATTTCTCTTTCTCAAAGAAAATATACCATGGATCTCATTACAGAATATGGTTTTCTGGATTGCAAACCAGTACATTTCCCTATGGATAGCAAGTTGAAATTTTCAAAGAGTGATGGTCAACCACTGGAGGATGTGGCTTCCTATAGGTGCCTTATTGGTAGGCTTCTTTATCTCACCATTACAAGGCCTAACATTTCATTTGTTGTCCATGCATTGAGTCAATTCATGGACAAACCTGGCCTTTCTCACATGTCAGCAGCTCACAGAATACTCAGGTACCTGAAGGGTTCACCTGGCTAAGGTTTATTATTCTCCAGCACATCTAATCTCACACTCAAAGGATTTTGTGACTCAGATTGGGCAGCATGCATTGACACTAGAAGATCTGTTACAGGATATTGCATGTTCCTTGGTAATTCTCTCATCTCTTGGAGATCAAAGAAGTAGGCTACAGTCTCCAAAAGCTCAGCTGAGGCTGAATATAGAGCCCTTGCAGCAGCAACTTGTGAAGTTTTGTGGCTTATTCAGTTTTTCAAAGACTTTTGTGTCTCTTTCAACTCAGCTACCATTTTCTGTGATAGTAATGCAGCAATATCTCTTGCAGCCAACCCTGTCCATCATGAGAGGACAAAGCATGTGGAAATTGATTGTCATTTCATTCGAGAAAAGATTCACTCTGGTCTCATACATACTCTATATGTTCCTACTTCACATCAGCTAGCTGACTTGTTCACTAAAGCTCTTGGCAAACAGCAGTTTCAGTTCTTATTGTCCAAGATGGGAGTAAACAACATTTACTCTCATCTTGAGGGGGAGTGTTGGAGGTCTACATCCAGCAGCTCAGTTCACACAACTGAGCTGCATCAACCGTTGCAATAGAACATCACACACACACCTGGAGTTAGTTAGCCAGCTGGCACATTAGTTAGTTACAAATTTCCCGCCTGATTATCTTGTATATAATTAGTTCAGTTTTCATTCTGTTAGCTAAGTGAATTCATTCTGTAAATTGTACTACACTCGATCAATAAAATTCTCTCTCTACATTTTGAGATCCAATTCAGTTCATCAATGGAGCAAGTTCAATTCGTCTCAATTTACAATTTCGACATAGGATTTGGGGATAAGGGGTTTTGAAGTTCTGCATGTACATTTCTCTCACTTTTTTGTGCAATGGTGATTCTGTTTTTCTCAAACATGAAGATATTTTGTTGATGAGTTATCTTATTTGTAATACTGTGTGTTCACAACTTTAAAACCTATTGTTTTTGTGTGATTTTTGTTATTCTTAAATAGAAGCTCTTAAAAAAATATGTGGTTTTGTAAAATCTTCATAAGTTTATAAACTGTTGCTATTGTTATGATTTGTTTGTTAAAAATTGTTTGTCTTGGCATTAATTTCAAGTTATGTTGAAATTTCTGTTTGTAATTGTATAAAATGTTGGATTATTTGTGATTTCTTCTTAGAACTTTTGTAGACTAGCAATTTTCTTGATATAAGTTCTTCAGGAAATGTGTGGATTGCAACTTTTCTTCTGCACTTTATAGGCTGTTGTTTTTCAACATCATGTGTGTTGTTAAGTAATAAACGCGTGGCTTTTTCTGCTTGTGACTTTGGAAACTGATGGTTTTCATGTGCATGATTTGGGTTGTTACTTTTATATGTTTTTGTTGTAGTTTTCATTCTGTTTATGACTTCGAAAATTGATGGTTTTTACATTAGATTTTGGTTGTTGTTTTTTGATGTTTTTGCTGGAGTTGTTAAGTAAATTTACATTACTTTATGCAGGTTTAGCAACTGGATTATGTCTATCTGTGTAACTTGTTGGTGTTTAGATTGAGATTCTGCAGAAAGGTTCAAAAGGTTCGTAGAATTTATGGTTAAAAGTTATTCATAACTTTGTTAGTCTTGTGTTTTGCTTTGTTAAAAGGGCTTCAAATAGTGTATGTATTTGCAAAAAATTCTGCATCACTTTATAAACTGTTGTGTTTTTGTCGTTATGTATCTTGTTATGCAAAAGTCCTTCACAACTTAAGTGGATTGGTAAATTTTGTTTTTGTTTCTTCCTAAGCTGATGATTTATCATGTGATTGAGATGTTCATTTGTAAACTGATTGTTTCCATATGACTCAAGTTTTTAAGTTAAATTACATTGTTTTGTGAAGGATTATATACTGGAGTTTGGGAGCAGTTTGGCTAGAAAGGATTGAGAGTCGGCATATAATCTGAAAGGTTTGTTCCAGCATCTCCAAAGCTTTACGTTTAAATCTCTAATCCATTATTTTGTTCCATCATCTATAATATAGAGAACTAAAGTACTTGCATAACTGAGCAATGTATATGGTATGATATAATTTAGTTGATTGGTTAATAATTGTCCTATATTTACTCATATGATTAACATTGTGTTCATAGGTACATAAAGATGGACAAAAGTTGGATTAAAGAAAAGAATAAATTTTCCAACACTTACATTAAGGGTGTCAAGTCATTTATAGTATTTGTAAAGCAAAACATGAATGGGCTTGATAGCTTAGTTAAGTGTCCTTGTGCTAGTTGTAACAACGCGTATTATAAAACGATAGATGAAGTAGCATCAGATTTGCATATACTTGGATTATGTCCCACATATATAGATTGGATATTTCACGGGGAGACAATACCTAGCGTTGAGAATGAGAATGATGTAGAGACAATGAATGATAGTAATGAAACTGATTCTAAAAACTCTGATGATGGGGATGACCTTAGTGATTTTTTAGCTGAATTTAGAGAAGGCCAGCAATTTGGGGATGGAGTAGAATAAGAAAGTTTTCGTAGACTTTTACAAAATGCACAATGTGAACTATACCCTGGATGCAAGATATCATTGTTATCGGCTATTGTGACACTGCTGCATCTTAAGGTTTTAGGAAAATGGAGTAACAAATCCTTTAATATGCTTCTGGAGTTTTTGAAAACTATTCTGCCTGAAGGTGAGACGCTACCATCATCACTTTACGGTGCTAGAAAACTGCTAGTAGATATTGGGTTGGGGTATGAAGAGATTGATGCATGTAAGAATGATTGTGTCTTGTACTGGAAAGATAATAAGAACAAAGATACATGTCCAATTTGTAAAGAGTCTAGGTGGAAGAGCAGTAATGGTAAGACAAAGCATGTCCCTCATAAAAAACTACGATACTTTCCCATTAAGCCTAGATTGCAAAGATTGTATATGTCTAGTAAAACAGCTTCAAAGATGTTGTGGCATAAAGATAGGCGTGTAAATGAGGAAGAGATAACTAGGCATCCAGCTGATTCATTAGCTTAGAAACATTTTGACACTCAATTTCCACACTTCGCTCAGGATCCCCGCAATGTTAGATTGGGATTAGCTTCTGATGGGTTTACCCCATGGTCAAACTTAGGAAATTCCTATAGCATGTGGCCTATTGTACTTGCAGTTTATAATTTACCTCCTTATGACTGTATGCGTTCTTTATTTCTTATGATGTCATTGCTCATCCCGGGTCCTAGTTCACCTGGCAAGGATATTGATGTGTACTTGCAACTTCTAATAGAGGACTTGAAGGACTTGTGGAATACAAGGGTTGAAACATATGATATAGTCACCAAAGAGAAGTTTTTGATGTATGCTGCTATCTTGTGGACTATTAGTGACTTGCCGGGGTATAGTGTTTTATCGGGTTGGGTGACGATGGGTCATTATGCTTGTCCAATATGTTTAGATGAAACAGATTCCAAGCAGTTGAGAACCAAAACTTGTTATGTGGGACATCGTCGTTTTTTGCATAGAAGACATTTATTTCGAAAAAATAAAAGAGATTTTAATGATGAAGAAGAACACAGAGACAAACCTTAACAATTATCTGGGGATGACATTTTGGGTTGGCTTGATAGGTTGAAACATGTGTTTAGTGAACCCGGTAAGCATCAAGCAGTGAACGAAAGAGGAAGCGGGGGTCTGATCAAGTAAATTGGGTAAAAAGAGGTATTCTTTTTTATTTGCCGTATTGGGACAAACAGTTAATCAGGCATAATCTTGATGTAATGCACATTGAGAAGAACATTTGTGATAATGTTCTTGGAACTATACTTGATATTAAAGGAAAAACAAAGGATCCAATCATTGCTCGAGAGGACTTGCGTGACTGGGGTATTAAGGAGGAGTTACATGTGCAGATACGTGCTAGGGACAACAAACCTATAAAGCCACCAGCATGTTTTACTTTGTCAACAACAGAAAGGAATGGATTCTGCCAATTCTTGAAATCTGTCAAGTTTCCTGATGGATACGCTGCAAATATCTCGAAATGTGTAAGGGAGAACAAAATTACTGTCTTAAAAGCACATGATTGTCATATTCTACTTCAACGGTTGATTCTAGCAGGTATTCGAGGTTATTTAACAAAGGAGGTGAACAAAGTATTGTATGAGTTAGGTGACTTCTTCAAGAAGTTGTGTTCAAAAACATTGACGGTTGCTAATCAAGAAAAGCTTGAAAAGAACATCCCTATTATCCTGTGCAAGCTAGAAAAGATTTTTCCGCCGTACTTCTTCACTATAATGGTGCATTTGACCATTCATTTGGCTGAAGATGCCCTGATTGGAGGGCCCATGCAATTTTGATGGATGTATCCCATTGAAAGGTATGTTTTTGTATATTTATTTATCTCTCTATGCATAAATGAAGTTTCTTTTTTGGTATTAACTTAAACTTCATCACTTTATGTTGCACAGATTTCTAAGCACTCTAAAAGGATTTGTTCGCAACAGAGCTTGCCCCGAAGGTTCAATTTGTCAAGGATATATAGTGAGAGAAAGCTTAGTATGGTTATCTTTGTATATGTCGGGCATTGAAACCATCATTAATCGGCCAAAAAGAAATTATGATGGTTCTCACGATCAAGGAGCAGAAATTTCTGTGTTTTCAATGAACACTAGAACATTCGGGAAACTCAAGCCTAATTGTTTTCTATCTGAAGAAGAACTTGATAAGGCTCGCTGGTATATTTTAAGCAACTGTGAAGAAGTTGAACCATACTTGACGTAAGAAATTTATTTATGTAAGCTTTCTTACAAATTTGTCAGATTTAGCTATATGGTGGTAATACCCCTTTCTATTGTATATGCAGAATGCACAATGCTGATTTGCTAGGAATAAGTTTGGAAGAAGTTGATGAGAATGCTGGACATGATCAACGACAAAGAAATCAGTTTTCAGGGTGGTTTATGGACCATGTACGTAACGATTTATTATATTAGAATCTGGTTTTGAATTCTGCATACTGAATATATAACATTTTTTTGTTGCAGGTGAATGAGTTACACCTCCAGAATTCTGATCAAACCTTAGATGAATTGTGGGCTTTAGCGAACAGGCCTATAACATTGAATACAAGTTGCTATGAGGGATGCATGGCTAATGAGGTTCGATTTCATACAAAAAGTCGAGACGAACATAGAAAAAATTCAGAACAGTGGATTGGTTGTCGAAGAAAATCATAAAAACCAATCCATTGAGTATTTTGATTACTTAAGAAGGGTGGTTGAGCTGGTCTACATTGGGGGCTACAAGGTTGTGTTATTTGAATGTGATTGGTTTGACATGGGAAGCAAGAAGACTGTGCAGGCTGATAAGCATTTTGTTAGCATTGATATGAGGTCGTGATGGTATAAAGAAGATCATCTTGTGTTACTCGTGCAAGTGCAACAAGTGTTTTACGTACATGACACAAAATTGGGTAAAGATGGGAACATTGTACAAAGAATGAGACATTGACATTTATGGGATTTACCTGAGTTGGAGATTGGGAGTATAGGTGAGGCTATAAATTCTGACAACCAACAGCATTCTAGACAAGTGTTGCAACAATTTGATTCTGACGGAGTACGTTTAGTTGTCGAGTCTAATGATGATCCACATCATCAAACTCAGTTATCAAGAAATGATGTAGAGCCTGAAGAGGTTGATACATTTGTGGTTCAGACAGCTAGAAGACCCCATGCTGATGAAGCCTTCATTGATGATGAAGAGGATGAAGGAGAAGAGAATGAATGAGAAGAATATGTGTAGAATAGAGGAAGAAGATGGGTTTGATGAAGGAGAAGAGGAGTCTGATGAAGGAGAAGATGATGAGGCACTCTTTGAAGAAGAAAATGAAGAATCTGATATGATTAACTAGAAAAATTAGGATTCAAACTAGAAAAATTTTTGTTTTATTTTATTAGTTAACATAGTTTTGAAACTTTTGTTTTTGCATATTTATACACAATGCATTTAACATATTAGTTGTTTGTATAGATGGCACTGGGACCAAACTTCAAGAAGGCTCGCAAACCAATTAAATCAAAGCAGCAAGTGGAACCACAAAGGAGTGCAGATGTCACTATGCAGCCAACTTCCGCCCCTACATCTCCGTTGACACAAAACGGTGCCCGTAGACAAGCTATTGCTAATCTTGCAACCAATAGTCAGAAGAGTGCAAATGAAGCTGCCCCTGCATCTCCGTTGACACGAAACGGTGCCCGTAGACAAGCAACTGCTAAGGTAATAACTATGTTATGTAAAAATGTTGGAAAAAGCACTGCTCCTGCATCTCCTTTGACACGAAATGGAGCCCGTAGACAAGCAACTGGTCATCCCACAGCCCCTAGTGGTGGGAATGGAAATGAGGCCGCTCCTGCATCTCCGTTGACACGAAACGGAGCATGTAGACAAGCAATTGGTCATCCCACAGCCTCTAGTGGAGGGAATAGAAATGAGGCTGCCCCTTCCTCTCCGTTGACACGAAATGGAGCCCGTAGACTATCCACTGGTCATCCCACAGCCTCCAATGGTGGAATAGAAATGAAGCTGCCCATGCATCTCTATTGACAAGGAAGATTGCGCGTATACAAGAAAGTGGACATCCCACGGCCTCTAGTGGCGGGACTGGATTTGAATCAGCCCATGCATCTCCGTTGAGGAAAAAAAGTTGCACATAACTTGAGTTCTTTACTTCTGACTGCCTCTGCCGATGGGCCTGGACACGAAGATTCTGATGTATCTCCATTCACAGCTACATCGGTGCCAAATCTGGATGGAGATGGAGATCCTACCAATCCCGACTCTTCACTTACACCGAATTCAGGAAACCCGACACGCAATTCTGGTAACTTTTATTTTTTCATATGAAAAATCTCTTCACATATTGTAATTTTAAATGTTTCCTAATATTTTCTTTCACTCTTTCATTTTAGGTTCTAATGTCAAAAACAATGATCGTGGTGTTAGTAGAGGCCTCAATTTGGATAAGATAGTTGCCAAGGTATGTTGATGAAATTTAATTAATTGTAACTATAGGTTTGATGTAGTTTTCATATATGGTTAGTGTGTTATTTTTATGTCAAAAGTTATTTAATTTAGGCTGAGTGATTATGTAATGTTATAGGTTGTTCCCTTTCACCTTTTTAATGCCATAGTTATTGATATAAGGCAGTATGCTATTTATAGGGTACACTATAGTTATTGGTTTTACACATTATGCTATATCTGGGGCAGATTTCATTCTGAGGTTACATTTGTTAGTTTTACTAAGAAAACCAGCACGCGTTTTTGCATTTGGCACTACTGTTCTTGAGGCTCTTTGATTGATAAACATGATAAGAATTTAATTCTTGAGGCTCTTTGATGTTCATAAGTACTAATGTTCATAACTACTTAACTGATTATGTTTTGTTGGTATTTTTTTAGTTGTAACCATTACATAGCAGACTACGATTGAGTAAATGGTAATTTGTAGTCAGTTAAAGAACAATCAAACCTTTCTGGAAATGAAAACTCTTCTGAAAATTCTTACACATATCTATTATTATGAAACTTTTCTGTAGCGTGGAAAGACGCACATTCGGTTCAACCCAGGTGAGAAAATACCTGCTGACAATGTAGATGAATTTGCTACTGGAATTGGAATTTCTACAAGGACTTGGGCAGAACTAGCTGGGGTATCTTACTGGCGCCAAATTCCTGAAGCGAACAAAGATGTTTGCCGTAAAAGATTGCTGGTAATCTGTCTCTATAACTTTTCAGCATATATTTAAGAGCATAATATCATTTTGATTGTAACAGTTTACTTGTTGACTTGGTTTTTGTATAGACCTGGTTTGAAATTGAAGATTTCACAAGTGAACGTGTCGAAGACATCATTAATGGGATGTTCCAGACCTGCTATAGAAACTGGAGGAATGTGTTGGCTAGAAACTATCGCCAACTCGAAAATAAAAAGAAGAATCCAAGAGCAAAGAGTCTGCAAAAGGAGGTGACACTTGCAAGATGGCTGCTGTGTGTGATAGAATTGAGTCTCCAGAATTTAAGGTAACTTTATTTTTTGTTAATCTGTCTCTATGAATATGTTTCAATAAATTTCTGTTATTAAAAAATATTTCGGCAAATTATATGTCACGCCCCCAAATTTTAAACATAAAAAATATGGCGTGATGGCTATGTCGCCAAAAAAAGAACAAAAAGCGACACGAAGCCCTCAGAATAAAAATATTTTTATTTAAAAGTTCGCGGAAACGCTATGACAAAAATGAGAAAAACAAAAGATTAATACTAAAAAATTTAAAAAGATATTCATTTACAAAATATTGGTACAGAGCATCTAATATCTCAATGAAAGTTTACAATCAAATAACAATACCATATGAACGATAATTGAAAGATGAAGAACAACAATGCTAACATATGCAATTCTCTCAATGCATGACTCTGTACTTGACTTCTTGAACCCCTAAAACGGATCCCTTAGCTCCCCGTAGATAAACTAAAGTCTGAAAATAACACATTGCAAAGGGTGAGTTGCAAACTCAATAAGTAGCTCAAGATATGTCTCTAAGATCAGGCATGGGATTTTAGAAAACAATTATTCAATAATGCATAAGCTTAAAAAAAAAAAAAAAAACAGTATTAAAGAATGATGCATGAACAAAATGTCAACTTATTGAGTGATGGTACAAAAATAAATGTTAAGCTCATAGACTAACACTACGACCACTCTTTTAACCCGTGGCACGGGCCGTCAATAAAATGGATATCTAAGAGCTCAAAAGTATTCCAACTTCAAGCAAGTTGGCAGCCCAAAAGTATTCCAACTTCAAGCAAGTTGGCAGCCCAAAACAAACGCAGGTCTTTCTAAGAGCTCAACAAAACTAGTACAATTCATCAATATTCGAAACAATAACTCTCTTCTTTTACATGCAAGAGTCCAAAATATTTTACATGCCAGATCCAAAATTTTCAAAAGAATTAAAACTATCTTTTTCAAAAGAACAATCTTTTCTTCTTTCTTTCAAAATAAATCTGAAAATTATGAAAGCAAGCAATATCTTTATGCAATAATTTCATAATGCAATAATTACAATAGTTTTATATTAAAAGACAAGTAAGAAGTATCAAGAACTACTTACATGAACTCCATGTGCGTGATAAATTAAACTCCACGACAAAACTCAAAATCATTACACAAATCTGCACTATATGCTTTGATAAGGCGACTGGACTGCCTTGTGTAAACTCAAGGGGTATGAAAGAATCGGATAATATTCTAAGGCTTGGGTTTAATATCATAGGGTTCTTAATTGTAAATATTAAAATAGGTAGAGGGGAAGAGAACGAATAAATTATTGTTGTTAATTTTATTCATCAGGCAAGTATGTACGACGGGTATGTATGACGAATATGTACGTATTCCCCAAAATCTAAGTATGTACGCAGGTATGTACGCGGGTATGTACGTATTCCCCAAAATCTAGACACTGAACTAGGCAACAATTATCAATAAGAAGTAAAAGTTAAGTACAAATAAGATACAAAGGATAATTACAAATCATATACTAAGGCAAGGAAATCTGCCCTATAACATGCTAATTCAAATTTCATTATCGAAAATCCAGGTCGTTACATTATATGCAGAGGAGATCTGCCACCAATTCGAGAAATAGGAAATGCCTGCCTTTCAACCACAGATCTGGAAAGAAGAGATATCTTACTCGTTATAGAAGAATGGTAGGACAAAAATATATTTCATTGTTTGTTTCAGTTTGAATAGAATCCCTCATTACGTATTGATCATTTGGATGTTCAACTAATATAGCCAAAGCCAAGTCAAGTAGACCTGTGGAAGAGTACTCATGTGGACAAGACCGGGCAATTTGTGAATCCTGCAGCAGCAGCCGCATTTGTGAGATTACACTACTTGATCTATTTTTTCTATCATGATATTTAAACTATACAGTCTATTTAATTGACATGCTATGATATGGAGGCAAAAATGATTGAACTACAGAAAGCAGAGGTTGAGGAAGGAGCAGATCCCATGTCTGAGGATGATATTCTCGAAGCTACATTGGGGCATCGGTCGGGATATCAGAAGGGCATGGGGTATGGGGTAGAGGCACGCAGTCGTAAGAAGTCTCACTCAAGCACAACAAACAGTCCTGAATTTAATGAAAAATTGATTGAAACGCAAGCCGAGCTCGATAATGCAAAAGACCAAATTGAGTCCCTCAACAAGGAAATGGTGGAGCAAAGGGAGCAGTTGAAAGATGAGCTGGAAGCACAAAAGGCTAAAAACAGGAGGTATGAAGAACAACTCGAGGCTATGCAAGCGCAGATTGATAAGATGCAGAACTTTTGGCGAAGAGTAAAATAGGTAATGATGCCTTAACCCCTTTCCTTAGTTTTCTAAAGAAATACCTATTACTATGATGAAAATTTTGTGAAACGAGCATCGTGTCCAACGAGTATATGTGAAATATGTTTTAGATTGGAGTTTGAACAACCTATACCAATGAAAAGTATATGAATATAGAATTGTTGGCTGACTTTGATAAATGTGTGGAAATATGTAAGTCTATATGGAAGTTCATGTAGAAGTGCAATTATATGATTTGTTAAGTGTGTGAAAATGTTGTGAATTGGTGAAATTGTTGATTGACTTTACTAGTTTCATTTAATATGTTTATATATGTTGGGGGTAAATGTTGGATTTTGTTAGTTTATGCCATCTAAAATGTTATATGATTTGATAAACTGGCAAGTTTATGGTGTTTCCATATGGTTTGTTTAAGTGGAGCTGCAATGAGTTTGAACATGTTGCTATTTGCTTATGGTTTGTGTTCTTGTAAGTAGCATCTTATTTTGTGTGGACATGTTGCTCTTTACTTATGGTTTGTGTTCATGTGAGTAGCATCCTATTTTCTTTAGAATATGCCTGGTTAATTTCATGCTAAATTGTTTAGTGATCAGTGCAATGTGATCAGTTTTGTAGGTGTGCAGTGGTCATCTTCACAAAAATAGAGATTATGACAGTTTTTTTGAAGTCTCTGGATATTGATGTAAATGAAGAATGGTGAAGGTGCCTATTTTGATGACGTATGGTTACTAGAACTAAATGCTTTCCGATTGTGAAAGCTATTTTGGCTTTATTCTGGAGAAACTATGTTATGTAAGAAGAATGCAATTTTTTGATGGATTTAGGGTGGTAATTGATGAACGATCTCCAGTATACTATATTAGTACTCTCTAGTATAGCTCTTTGATGCATGACCAAGGGCTAATTTTGACAAACAATGGTAGAATTTGATGTAAGCTTGCCAATTATGTTGTAAACTATTGGCTACTTGATTGAACTTGGTCTAGAATGTTTTTCCAAGTTATATGGAAACATTTATATTTTTGTGAGTTCTTAGTTTTGGTATTTATTATTATGTCAATCACATTCTATTGTATTATATGTAATTATGAATGGTTCATTTACTATTATTAAGTGCGGCAAAAAAACTAACTCATACAAAACTCTTGAGTGACAACAAATTCGCCACAAGAAAAATCAAAATAACACGTTTTAGTGACAATTTTATCGTAGTATATAGTTTTGTGGCAAGATTGCCTGGTACACAGATGTTAATGACGAAATATGTTGTCACAAGAAATCATTAATATAGATTTTTTATGTGACAATGTGATGCTATGATGGCGAAATTTCACTACTTATGTGACAACCATGTTGTCACTTAAATTAAGTTTTTTTATGACGACAGTATTTTCGTCACAACTATATGTGACGACACTAAAATTTTGCCACTTATACCTAATGCGACGGGGCCAATGCAGCGAACTTTGTGACGATATATTTTGTCGTATAGGGTTCATACGACAAATTGTTGAGGTTAAATGACGATACATGGCGCCACGAAGAATCACTTTTTTGTAGTGAAAATAAATAGAGGAATAAGTCTTGAAGGATTTAGTGAGATTCTTAAAATGATGATAAGTAATTGATGGGACTAAAAAGAGCTTACCTAATGAACGGAGTTTTTGTAGAGACGTGAATGAAACAAAATCATCTTCTACAACATGTAAGGTATATTTGAAGTACAAAGTTCAATGAACATGTGCATATAAACAATTTCAATCATGCGGCTCCCAAAATTCTAACCTATACCTCCCGATGAGGAGCTACCTCGCACAAAAGAAAGAGACATGTTTGAGTCCATATTTATCCGGGACGCGGGTCACTAACCACTCTTAACTGTAAGCGGCGTCTAGATCTATAAGTATCGAATAGAGTTACTTAAAACGACAGTCATTTGCTACCCAACAGTAATTCGACACAATCTCTAGGCCCAACTTCCTACATGTGTTACAATGGATAACAAGAATATCAACGAACTAGTAAGCTAGATAAAACCCATTACTAGCTATAAATCTGAACATAATTCGCTGCTCATGGGACAGTTCTGTAGCAAACAAATTTTTCGAGTCCTTAAAATAAAAGATTAAAAAAAATAAGTTAGAACAAATAAACTTATAAATTTAAATATACTGGGAACAAATCTCTATTGAATCCTTTGATTCGATTCACAAGAACAATAATTAAAGACTTGAGAAAACTTACAAAATTAAGTTTCACTTTGATCTTCTTCAAAGTATACTTCCAATGCTCGAAAAAACGTTAATTCAGGGGCGTGATAGCTTATTCCCGAATCAAACGATGATTTGTGTTGAAATTTGCTGAAGAACAGTTATGAACTTCGTCTCCAATTCTTCCAATATGATGAAGTTTGATCTTCCTTAGCAGAAGTGTGACATTCAGAAAACATAGCTTGGTCTTGAGCCAAGTGAGGCTTTCTTTAATCTTAGTGAAGAACAACTTTGATCTTTGCGAAGAACACCTTGAATATGATGAACTTGAGGTAGAGCCAAATGCGGCTTTCTTCTCTTCAAAATATAAATTTTGTGTTCTTAGTTTTCTTTGAGTGAGGACCTCTATTTATAGGTGTAGAAGTAGAGATTTGATAAGATGCACTGCTGAGGTTATACTTATCAAGAAGTATTAAAAAAAAACACATCATCTTTGACACTTGTCACCATTTAATTACCCAAAATTAATTAACTTAATTCTTTTCGTCTGGAATTTAATTTAGTAAAATCCCGAAATTCAAATAGTATAAATTAATTAATTTCTAAAATATGTTATAAATTTTGCGTGTCTACACTTATATATTTACGAGACTATCAAAGTCCCCCATAAATTATCGATACAAAATAAATAAATAATTGGATACGCCACGTGGTGTGTTCGATGCGTATCCGACGCGTATCGTATGTTTTTCCAAGTATCCGTGCATCGTAGTTTTAAGATCTAGAGAGACAGAGATTTTGTTCAAATTTTACAAGCCATTGGTTAAAAACTTAATATCATTGAGCCAACGAACTAAAAATGTTTGTTCATTGTATTAAACATTAAAACCCTATTTCTCAATTAAACTTGCCCGGAATACACTTTGTCCATAGGTTTATTTTGACTACCACGTAGTGCGTTTCACGCGATTGATTTAATTAAAATTTCTATTTTATTTTAGTTTAAATTACAACGTAAAAGTAGCCGATAAACACTGCTTATGTGATATTCATATCTTTAACTTAATGTCATTATTCTTTTACCCCACCCCAAATTCAATTTTTGATACGCCACTCCCATAATTTATAAGTGTGACTCTGAGATGTGTAGTCGAAAAGACAATTAGGTTCATGAAATTAAATAGAAAGTTAATTAAGTTTCTGCTTATTTTTGTATGTCGTTGAATATTTATTGTTTTATATGGAAGTGTATTTATGACTATGACCATACTATATATTGCAGTATAAAAGGAATGTGTAAGTGTAACAATAATTACAAAACTTATAGTAACTTGTTTGCGTATGTTATGTCTATCCAAAACGTTGATACCCCTGCAAATTTAGTGAAAATTTGAGTAAATTGTCAAAGTAACGTTTGTGGAGAAAACATTCCAAATATTACTCTTGAAAAAGAAAAAAACTTTTCAAATATCACCTCTTGAAAATAATTCTCATCTAATACCTTTTTCTTTGTCGAATAATTGCCAAAGTAATAACGAATTATTGTTCATATGTATATACTGAAACATTTGCTATGTGTGTCTGTGTGTGTAAATATAAAAACAGAAACCTATTAGAAAAATTATTTACAGCAACTTTTAGGTTAATGATATAGACAAAACAAATCTCCTAAACCCAATATAGCAAGAACCAACAAATTTTCATTCCCAAAATCAAAGTAAAAATAAAAAGCAACAAAATTCCTAAACTAACCTCCAAAATTAAACGAGATTCAGTCCAAGATTTTAGGATATGATACAATCAGCCTTAGTTTGTCTATTTTCAAAATATAAACATATATGATACAAATGGATTGGATCTCTTCTTTTTTTTCTCTTACGCTTCGCGCGTGTGATTTTTTTCTACAAATCAAATCACTAAATACATTAAAAATTGATAAATTTAATTTAGATAAAAGAATGTGTATTAATCACTCTTTGTATACAATAACATATATGATATATGTACAAAAACTTCTACAGAAAATCTGGAAATTTTTATCGATAAGAAACCCATATTTAGCAATATCTTTTACCAAATCTAGAAATATATTTTACACCATATTTAGAAAAATAAACAGAACATTTAGAAATACATAACTAAATATATATTCAACAATAAGTCACATGTCTTATAATTTTAAATATCAAGAGGTTTTACTAAATATCTCTGAGTGTAAAACACAAAATCTCCTTCTACGGACTTTATTTCGATAACTTAATTCTTGATATCACAATTCATGATTCCATGCCACAAAGGAATGACGGAGGATTTCCCTAAGTAATTTCAATACGTAATTACTTAATTCCTTACCAAACTTCCTTCCCGAGTCATTAATAATACTTTCCACAAAATTATATTGCCAACTCAATTCTACCTTACTCACTAGTCATTAATAATTTTTTCCTACATAATCATATTGCCAATTGAATTAAACCTTATCACGAGTCATTAATAATTATTTCCCACATAATGATATTGCCAATTTAATTAAATCTTACTCACGAGTCATTAATAATTCTTTCCCAAAACTCCCAACAATATCTAAAATTTCATACCCAAATCACAAACTCTCACCTATAAATACATCTAATGATTCCACGTAAGAACCACACCAATCTAACATTCACTCATTGATAATTGAAGTTGCGAAGAAAAAAAAAAAAAAAGAGACCAAAAAAATGTCGGGACTTCGCGTAGTAGTATTTGTTCTTGCGATTTTCATTATGGGAGCTCTTGAGGTGACCAATGCTGATGATGTACCAATTATTTTTAAGTGTACCGAGAATGACTGCAGAATAACATGCATTAAGGCATATGGGTCCAAGTTAATAAGATCTTACTGCAAAAATACCATTTTTGGAATTGTTTGTACCTGTGAGCATACATCTCCAGCAGGCATTGGGAAACCTCTTGTGACTCCTATTCCAATGAATTAATTAGCAGTGATTTAATTGATTAGCCTATGGGATAATATTGTATTTTACTGCAATTTCGAATGTTTTATGCATTCAAGTTTCTCCAAATATACTAACGAGTTTCGATCTTCGTTTTAATAATATGATATACTTTCTTGAGGATTTCTTGTTTTGTATACGATGTGACGATAAAGCTTGAATTTTTTTATTAGTGATCTTGTGAGAGAGATTTAATTCAAATATCATAATTCATTGGTAAAAAACTTAATATCAATGAGTAGGCAAAACTGAAAAAGTTAGGTAAATTGTATGTTAAACAAGGAAAAACCTTCTTTATCAATTTGCCTAAAAAACACTTTGTCCATAATAGATTTGCCTTGACTACCGTATGATCTGTCAGGCGATTGATTCAATGAAAACTTCTAAATTGTTTTTTCTTAACCAAAAATTAATGATAAAAGTAGTCGCGCGATAAACACTGTCTATGTGATGGCGAACATAAGGTTACATGGATAGAGGATCCATTGCCATTATGAGAATATGTAAATTAAACACACAAATGTCCAGCTTTCATTACACATTAATGTTACATGGAGTTTTACAAAGGGTATATATTCATCACAATTTAATTAGGGAAAATTCCTGGAGGGATAATAACATCTCCGATGTTCTTGTGCCATGGATCCGCCAAGTGAGTTGCCAAGTTCTCCAATGGACCCGTACCCGGGTAAGCCGATTGTTGCACGCAGAATCCCACAAATGCCAACAATGCAAGACGACCTTAAAAACAAATAAAAACACGTGACGATAAATTAATAAGTTCACACAAACTATTGATTGAAAAATTTTAGTTAGTTTTAAGCGTCCTTAAAAAAATAAAGAAATCATTACGATAAATTAATAAGTTCACACAAACTATTGATTGAAAAAATTTAGTAAGTTTTAGTCATGATTGAGTAAATTACCATTTTTGATTTCCTTGACTTTGAGTTCCTCAAACTTTTTCGGGTCCTTGGAGTAGCCCAACGGGTCGAAAGCCCCTCCCGGGTACTTCTTCTTTTCGGGGTCTTTCTCCATGCTCCTCTGGTGCTCTACAAAGGCAATAGCCAAAAATTCAATTGCCAAAATGGTGGGTAGGGTGCCCCATGGGACCGGGTTGCCCAAATAAGTGGCTTGGCCTCCTGGAACTGCTGCCCATTCCTGGGCTTTGACCCAATTACCCAAACCCAAAGCCTCGGGTACTAGGATACCCGGCTGCAGAATCAAACATCAATGGGTCATTCATTAGTGTTTAGTAACAATTAGTTAATGTCTTTGAAAAATATTGTTTAACGAATTAAATATGGTAAATTGTACATAAAACTTACAACTGCAAGCATAGCCCATCTGCAGTGAATGAGCTCGGATTCTTTGTATCTTTCTAGGTTTGATGGAACTTCACCAAGCCCAAGCGGGTCGAATCCAAAGTCTCTGTAATATATTTAATCAAAATATCATTTACTAATATATAAGAAATTTATATATCTAAATGGGTGAAATTTATTTACATCCCTTGGTCATAAAATCTTTATATCAATCAAAAGCTCATAATATTAACATTCGATTTCATTGTGGTCAAAAGCCTTAATACGCAAAATTTATGACCATAAAATATAAACAAGGTTATAATTTCTATTTTATTAATTGAATCTCAAGTAGCTAATAAACAAGTCATAACGTGTGAAATTTTCATGTGCAAACTAACACAAAAGGTTACTACATCATAATAGAGTTGGTAACTTATTATTATGCTTTCCAAATGATATTACTATGCATTAAACATAAGAATTCAATTTTTTTCACGATTTACATAACAAATTAAAAAAAACAACAAATCATCACTTATAATTAACTATTTCGTGTTATAAAATGCACGAATAACGGTGGTTGCAGGTTCTCGCGACATAAAAAAAATAAAAATAATTACCCTGGTGCCGAGCCGTCGAGGTAAGAAGGACGGGGTTGGCCGGGCATCCATTCGGCGGACATTGTGAACCTTGAGGTGCTGGCGGTTGTGCCGAAGTTCACGGAGGCCGCGAATTTGGACTTGGAAGAGGAGAGGACCGAGGGGGCCACAGCTGCAACGCCGCAGCTCATCAATGTGTTGGCCGCCATTCTCAAAAAGATTGTTGTACAAATTATCGGTTTGCACTTTGGATTAGTGAAAATGTTCTAGGGAAGTAGAGAATGGCGAGGAATGAACTATTGAGGTTGCAGCTGTGGTTGAGGTATATGGGAAGTAGGTGGATATTGGCGAATCTGAATGTTGATGACTATTGGCTAATGGAAATGGGATGTGCTTTGTTATTGGGCCACGTGTTAATTATTCATCCAAGTTAGATGTTGATGTGGAGTATCTTGACTTGGATATTGGTGAGGCTTTCCATGGTGGAGAATGAATATCAGGAGAAAGAAATCTCTCTTGCAATCAGCACAACTGTTTGGATTTTTGTCTATGTGTGTGTATGAGAATTATCTCATCCCTGGCTTGAGTTATAAAACTATATCTTTGCACTAGTTACATCTCTTTATTTATCCGTATATAACTCACGACCTTTGTAATTATTTGTAAGATAACAAAAGGAAAAGGAAAAAGGAAATCTAATCACCCACCATCTCACGTATTGATTTTGACCGCACATGATGTGTAGATGCAACACATTTTTTTTTATTTTTTTTGGTAATTCGATGCAACAAATCTAATAGTAACAACATGACGCATAAAAAAGAGGTTTTATTTTTCAAGAGTTGTAAGAGAAATTCGTACACTTGCAAATTTTATTTCAAGTTATATGCGACGTGTCTATAACTAACTGTAGAGTTATGATTGATATTACCTATTTTTTTCTGATGTTCCACATTATTTCTTACTTTAGTTTATTTCTTTTGTTTTGCATTACAAGTACTTGTTGTGAACTGAAACAACAATCGAATGCTATGGTATTATTTCGAAATTGATAGAACTTGAAGTAGAGATATGAAAAAGCTGCAGAGAGCAACCGACTACAACTGTGCCTAAATAAAATTCGTTATTACCGCCACAACAGTGGAGCAAGTACGACCACCACCTACACCTACACCCGCCAGGACGCAGAGAGCAAGAAGATGTATGTTTAAATTTGTTTTGTTTATTAGAATTTGAAGCCCATTTATTTCTCCCCTTAAAAGGCCTTATTAAGTGGAGATGGAACTTCTCTTTATAAATATAAGCCCAGGCTCTATCTTAAGCGATGTGGGACAATTCTTAACATTGTTAAAGACTGAAATTAAAAATTAAAGTTGCCAATGACAATTCTTTCAAACTTAACAGTTCTTACATTAGTAATTTGATCTATACCACAACATAATCAAAATAAAATGCCACTGAGAGAAACATAAAGACGGAACCAAAGAAGTTTATAGCTGAAAAAATGAAGCAGAATACTTTTTTTTTTTTCGTAAAAAGAATTGCAAACCCCCCCCCCCCCCCCCCCACCCTTTCTATTATTTCTTTCACTTTTTTTTTGCAGCGCCTCGTTTTGATTAGTAATTTACAATTTTATATTCATCTTTTATTTGATATAACTAAGTGGCCTCACAAAAAATCAAACTGTATCGGGTACGCCAATATGGCGTGTCCGATACACGTATACAAAAAAAAAAAAAAAAGAGAATGGGACAAATCCAAAAATTAAAATTAATAGAAAAATGGGACAAACATATCGAGCGCGTATCGTATCCGATACTTAACTGCTTTTTTAAAGTATCCTTCGTAAATCTCTACAAATGGAGCCCCTAAATCAAATATTATTCGAGTCCCTAACTCCTAAAGTTATCGACTACCTCACAAAATAATTATCGATAGGCCATAACTCCGTAAAAGTCCTAAATAGATGAAAGCATATGAATCTTTTTGGATGGCACTATAAATTACATCAAAAACACCATAAATTATTTGTTTTTTAACAGAAAGTCCAACTGCATGTGGATCAATAATAACAACATTAACATCTATCCAAGGAATATTACCAAATTACATTGAATAATTTCAGCTTAAGAAAGCATATATGCTCTCGTGTTTCTACTTCAATGGGAAAGTGTTGCAGAGGATGCAACTCTATTACAAGAAAGTTTGTACTGTACTATACACATTAATGAATTGATACAAATATCAAACAAATAACATTCTGATCCTAACTTAACGATGAAGATATTTATCTTTCTTCTATCTCCACCCGACTAATATCTAAATCAACGATCAACGACACGTATAAACTTTTTGCTACGAAAAGTATTCTTATTCTTATTTTTTAAAAACCAAGAAAATTGGGATTCCCTTGCCTTGAAAATGAGTTTCATGAGCTTGGCATGGGCTTGTTCTCTAAAAATGATCTGAAAAGAATAAAAGCTTGTCGGGGCCGATGCAGAGGCACCTCGTGCCCTGCTCCAGTAACGGTCACAAACGTCAATCCTTTAAATACTTGGCTCCAGCCACCAACCTTTATAAGACCAAACAAAAGAAATAACTCAATAAGTCATGAAATTGATAAAAAACGTAGAGATTCAAAAGACTTTGCATTGTAATATTGCATGGGATATTGCAGAAAGAAAGGAACACATATAACCCCCTGATTTTCAGTCTAAAACTCTAAATCTGGAGTTATTCCCTACTATCTGAAGGATTACCGAAAAGTTTAAAAGAACATTCCAGCTATAGGCTCTGCTAATGACTGAATAATTACAGAGTATACCCCACCTATTTTTTCATGTTTCTGAGGGGATGTATCTGTAAATATTCAATCCTTAGGGAGGTACTGTCATTAGACGAAGGTTCTGTAACTAGACCAAATCTCACGGGGTGTAGATGTTATTATCCGGCAATACTACGTCTCCCCACTTACCTTTGAGTTATCATACCACGGATACCACTTCGTAACCGTTGGAAGCTTCAAAGCATCGATCGAATAGCGTGTAGCCGTGACAGGAACCACTGAATCAGTATCTCCACTGAAATCAACCAAGCAAAAGGCGCAAAGGTCATTAGCAATTGTATGTGAGAAAAGGGCATAGTTTATGTGACATAATGTAGTATGCATTATGAACCCTATGAAAGTGAAGAGATCATAAAGTTATCTACATCAAACGCTAGGAATTGAAAAAGATGCCAGAAGCAAGTCCAACGCTTATTTGCATTAAGGAAAGAAATAACGGTAATTTTAGGCCTCTTCACTCCTGATATAGGTCAAAGGAGCAACATGAATTGATTTGCAGAAAGTTAAAACCAATTAATTATGAATGTCATCACAAATTAACTGCAATTTTGACTACATTTGCAATGATATAAAAACGTATCTATTGTTTCAAAAATTCCATCTTTAATTGGTATGGACGATATGTAATAACCTATGGTAATGATGTGTTCAAAGGTCCATTACTGTCAAGACACAAAAGAGTTACGAAAGGGAATATAGTCAATTTCTTACCTGAGTACCCATATCCTGAGACCTGCAACTATTAGTTCTTGATAAATTGGAAGCACTGTAAGAGGAGAATCAGCCCAGTAGTTACCAACCATATCACTACAAAATGAAGAACTCTGATTCAAGAAGTGGTCACAACTTGCACAAATATACAATAAGAAAAATATGGAAGTTCTAATGATACCTGCATGATTGCCAGGGGTAAGAAATCCCAGTCACGTTTGCGTGGAATGCCTTTTGAACTTCAGGAAGATTGAAGTATGTGTCAGAATACCTCTCAGTGCACGGATCGTAAGCTCTGGACATCCATGGCTGCATTCAGAAGCAAGATTTTCAGATAAAGCAAAGGGGTGTGACAATTTTAGTTTCATCAAGGTGTGTTATTAAATAGAATTGAGGAACTCCGCACTTTTTACAATATTTTTCCATGAAGATTCCGAATCATATAACCACCTGACTAGTGTACCATGTACCTTTAATGACAGACAAGCATATAATAAAATAGCATATTATTAATCAACCAAATATACTGTAAATCAGGGACGAGAATTGACGGTTGTCTTAAATAGATTAAAACTTATGGTTTTAACAAAAGAATAGCACAAAGTATTGCAACTTATCAAGTATATATAATCACAACTCAATCTTCAAACCTATATTATACATAACTAGAATTTCTAAAATCATTGAATACTGTTCCAAATATTACACAATGCTAATCCAAGTAGCCATGGAGAATTCGTTAGTCTACTTCTTCTTTGAAAACTATGAATATTCAATTGATACATGGTTTCATTTGGATTTCAGAACTAATTACTTTAACATATTTTTTTTTTATTGTTTATCGAGAATAGAATTATGTCCGAGTAATTTGGATTTCCTGACCCAAGAAATTGACAGTGCACACAATTTTAACATGTTTACCAAATTTTCTGCGGTAAGTAACCCTGCCAAATCTTTATGCTTGAAATTGTGTAACATATCATCTTAACAAAGTTGCATGAATACTTACATAATGACCCCTTAACCGGCGCCTAAGTGAAGAGGTACTATTGCAGGGGGCAGTATAGATGCTATACGGGTCAATGTTTCCCATCTCCTTCTCAGCTGTATCAAGCGATTTAACACAATCGCTTGAAGGATGAGTAGAGGATCCCAAGTCACAGGCTACTCTTAGAGTTTTGTAAGTTGAATCTGAAATTAAACCATGAGTCCACCAATACTCGAACGTTCCAACATAATCGTGATAATCATCAGTGACAGCATTCCCCACCTACAGAGAACACACAAAAACTAAGCCAACCTTTCTATGAGACAACTTCTACACTGAACTGGAATTTAAGCTACGCAAAGCCTTCGTATATAATACCATGAATCCCTTGAAATTAATGACTGGATTTTGAATCCCCTTGTTTTTTTTGTAAATGATTTGAGATAGCTGGGGTACGTAATGTCCTGTAAACGACGAGTAAAAAGCGCACATTAGATTATTCACTCTGTTTCAGATGCATCTGTATAAATATAAAGACCTCATTGTTACTGACCTGCATAACTTTCGCCCGCAATGTAAAAATCTCTATGTTTGTACTGAGGAAACCTTTCAAACCAGTTGACCAGAAAGGTATATGCATCTTCAGCTAAAAATTCATTTAACACCCATATCTAAAACATTCAGAGCCCAAGACATCATAACAATCATTTCACCAAAATTCTTAAGAATCAAGATTCAATCTTTTCCAATACATTACCTGTTCTTTGGTCACCAGCAGTATACAAATCCGACGAAGTATTCGAATACGAAAAACCAACACCCGCTGGCGACTCCAGGAAAAGCAAATTTGCCACTGCAATAAACATTACAACGAACTTAAAAACAGCAAGAAAAATGACAGTACACAAATTAAGACAATCCAACTAACAAAACCAACTTCCACATACATTTGTTCCAAGAATAAGGATTGAGATAAAGTGTTCTTCCATCAGAATTAATCCTAAATGGACCAATCTCCTCAGCAGCTCCATAAGCTACAGAAGAACAACCAGGACCACCATTGAGCCACAAAACAAGTGGCCTTAAATCAGGCCTCCTATTAGTGGGTGACTCAGTTAACCAGTAAAAAAGTGCCCTGCCAGCTTTTTGATTTGCAGTGACATAACCTGAGTACTGACTAAATCCAACATTTGCTGGCTGACCAGGCAAATAAGTGATCCTATCTTTTTCTTGATCTACATTAAATAAAGAGTAACATTTTCCCACAAAAGAATACAGCAAAAAGAGCCACACAACTGAGTGCAATTGATACCCCATGAATGAATCAAAATTGGGAAAAAAAGAAAGAGAACCCAGATATCAAAAGGCAAAATTGTTTCTGGGTTTTCAATTGGGGTGAAATCTATCGACAAATGAGTGACCTTTTGAGTGTGTCTCATTTGCTGGCATTAATGACTGTGGTGAGTAGAAAAGTTATATGTAACAGTCAACAGACAAATCAAATCCTCACAAATCCCTATAGTATTTTGATATTTCAAGGAGGTAAAAATAAAATACTAAAGTTTTATAAAAGAAAAGTCAGCTGGTTTTAATTTTTATCAGACGTACAAATACAATCATAACAGGAGGACTAGACAATGGCACAGCTGACAAGCACATGCGTTGTTTTGTTTCCTGGAAGAACATGAAAAATTAATTACCCATCAATCAAATAGTTTATTTTTTAAAAAAGAAATAGATACTAGATAGTACATAAAATAAATTAATGGGTTTAAAGGGAATTTAGCTAAATATTCCTACAAGAGACAAAAGAATGGTAGATGATGATATGGCATGTGGTACTGACTACTGAAAAGAATTTAAGATAGTGTAGTTATTTTATGAACTACCTCACTTTTAGTAGTAGTAGTTAGTTTCCAACTCCCATGACCAATAATTGATTTGTGCCTTGTGCATCGAGGCGTGTACTCAGCCGGAGGGGGGGGGGGGGGGGGGGGGGTTGACCCACAGGCACATTTAGATTACATTTATTTCTATGTAAAGCTGAAAATAAAATTATTTTTTAGACTTAGAATTATTAACTATATTAGGAAAAGAATTTAGTATTATTATAACTAACTTAGTATATTAGGAAGTACAGTTGTCAGATAAATATAGTAGTCGCCGACGACACCAAGGTCGCCGCATGCATAACTGGCGCTTGATTGATTATTATTAGCTGTTAAAACCAATGCCGTGGGCGATGGGGCGTCTACTAATTTTTTTTATTTTTTTTTGGTATTGTAATTCTAAAGGGTGCTGCTGACTTAAAACTTAAAGGCTAAAGCTATCAAGAATTGTTATATTATTTTTCTTGAGAGAAAATTCCATTAGATCTGGACTTGCACGTGTATTAACAGCATTTTAAGGAACTTATAATGAATGTTAAAGCGGGGAGTTTCTTAACTACTCTTATGGATTCAATTACTATCTCTTATATGTGGGTGGACTCGAATTTTTCGAGTTAAACTGTTATAAAATTAGGGGGAGGAGAGGAAGTGATTAGACATTTCATAATGTTTTTTTTTTTTTTTTTTTTGAATCATAGACATTTCATAATGTTAATCAGTTTCTTTTATAGCTTTAATGTTTAATGATTGTGATTTCAAATATTTTCAGCTTGACGGTGGGGCTGTCTAATATCTAAATGTTTCTTGTTGGTATCAGTAATAGGATAAAGTGATAAGTGATGAGAAAACACTTAAAAGACATAATTTACTTAATGCAAATACTCCAAAGAACTTGCAATTCGTTATTTATGGAATATCTCAAAGAAAATAGGAGTTTAGAGAGTCCAATATTTTATTACTGAACTAGATATTATTTCGCTCAACCAAAAATTACAAGGTCATAGACAATGTATAAATGACATTTCTGACTCTCACACTTCACTAGACGCAAGAAAACTTCAAAGCAACTCTCGAAAAATCCATAACTTAGCTGTAATACAACTCCACGGCATATAATAACCACCTTGGTATCTAGAGAGTAATTGTGAGCAAATGAATAACAAAAATATAAGATCAATTACCAAACTAATCAAACTCAAGGCTTACAAATACTAAAAAGTCAATAAGAAATACAACCGAACTTGAGACCTACATGCTTCGCTCGATGTGATACATTTAGGTATCACTTTGATCTTCCAGCCGGAAAAGGAAACATAAATAATACTTGAAAACTCAAAAAGTATTGTAGAGAAAAGAAATCTAATAACTAGAGTAATTGTCTATAACTAAAAGAAGTGCATGGCAATGTTGACAACAATTAACCACAAGGTTATGAACCCTTAATGAACTGTGAATTGAAAGAGTGATGAATTTAACTATGAAGATGAGACAGAAGACAGAACAAATCAAGGTGGAACTTGAGCAAATTTCTTTTTCAATGGTAAAGTTCCAAGTAACTGTTTTGATTTTATATGCACCCAGCCGTAAACTGGTGAGAAATACCTAAAGCTACATACACGTCCTTTAACCAATAGCTGGCAACAGTAATGTCACTAAACAGGCCTTTTTTGCCTCTTAATCTTGAAATATTTTAAGCAAAACTAGGTTGTAATACAATGATTATTTCTGTCTTACATTGGCAAATATCCTCGGCACTCCAGAGGCTTGTACTGATAGGAAAAATGCAAAGAAACTCGTCCTGTATGCATATTAAGACGTGGGTTTTTTCTTACGTCTTTTTGCAGTCTTGGCAAGAGCATCGCATATTTCTCTTTTACGTTTGGAGACGATGTTGTTGTCGTGGTTGCTAGAACCATCTCGAGAACTTATATCTGCTTCCTTGCTGGAACTCTTACATCTATCCCTCACATCCTTCACAAAGAACTTCAATCTCCACAGGGTTGATTGACTCTGTATTCAAGAGGCAAAAAATGCATTGGGATATACAAAAAAATCAATTGCTGTAAAAAGAAAAGTACAGGGCTGACAGGAACCTGTGTGTTTATGTCAAGCTCTACTTCTTCAGCTGTTGCTTGGAAGTTAGGATTATTTTGAGCTACTATTTCCAATGCCTTAGTAAGATCTTCTGGGCATAATTTGGCAAGAGCGATGCCTAGCTTTCTTTTCTCCATAGTAGAGATATGTCTACCATAAAGTTTTCATAATTAGCATTGCGGCATGAAAGAAAAACCCCAACAATGACATATCCTACAGTTAATCTATTTGGTTCACAACAACAACCAGCAAGGAAGACATGCTAAAAAAAAAAAAACAAATATTCACAGCTTAGATTTCAGTTACGTTTTCAAGGAGAAATGATACGTCTAACAGAAACCAAAATGTTCTAATGTCTTTCAGACCTCCTATTTTGTTTTTTCATCTTTTCTACGTCAAACAAGATGCACTGCCCTAATACAGAAGAATCATATTTTCCTAGTAAGATATACACGCAACGGAATATCCAAAAAGATTCGAGGGACTCCCATATTCTGTAATGAACCAAAGGAGCAAAGAACTCACTATGCGGCAGAAGCAGGAGACTCCCATACCAAAGTAGTTAAAGGAAAATGGTACTGATAAAATTAACGATTTGGTTAAGAGAGTACCAATACAAAATTATTGTTCTAGTTTCCATGAAGTGCCACATAAAGTCTCTAATTGTTAAATAAGAAAAAGCATGTAAACAATTATTATGTCAATGGTCACCAAAGTGGGATTTTGGGTTTACAATATGCCAAAGTCTTGATCCTAGAGCTCCACCCAAAGTTGATTACGATCAACAATTGCTACCATCATGCTAACATAAAATCAGACTCATAAAACAACTTTATTTTAGCATTCTACGCTTTACTTAATTTATAGCATGACAACAAAGGCATATCAAAACTCACTTGATTTTATTGTATAATTCACAGGTTGAGGAATACTAAATCAAACTGCAAAAACAGAAAGAAAGGAGTACTTCCATTAAATAATTAGAATTTGAAAAGATGAAAGTTAACAATAACTGAACGCCTTCTTAAAGTCAGAAATTTAATCTAACATTGGTCCAAATACGATACAGAATGAAGCTGCTTATAAATTATTCGTTGCACGACTTCTTCTCTTCTTTTGTTAAGTTATGTAATTGTTGTTATTTCGAATCCCCTACTCATTGAAAATCATTCAACTTGGTAGCAATTCATCCATCATTAGCTCAGCTGTTAGCAAACTAAATAAGTCTCTGCACACAAACGGAGATCTTTCATTGCATCATAATTGCATGCAAAGAACCTCAGACGTGAATAAAGCGAAGTAGAGGCTAGTGTATTCTTATCTTTCAGGTGATTAACAGGGTATAAAATCATCAACTCCATTGAATTTTATGCTTCTGGAGAAGTGGAACTTGAACTAACCTGCACTTTGTAACAACCATCTCTCTAAGTTCTTCTAGATGCATGTCAACCTCGAAAAGCTGAAACATATTCAAAAGAAAATTATTAACCTCATTATCGAGCAAGAGTAATGACACAAGTTTCAAAGTACTATTTCCCTCCATAATGTCACCTAGACTAGAAATTGTAGCATACCTCATTGTTTAAATCCCTGGCGAGTTTTGCATGAGCTGCTTCCTGAGCAAGGCGAAAGTTTTGTTGTGCTTCAGCTTCCTCCATTTCTCGTCTGTCTTCCTATAACATAGATAGTCGAATCAACAGAATTCTCCAAAAATCAAGTATGTTTGATACTTTTGGTGGAGTCAAATGAGATTAAATGCGAAGGTAGTCTTTGCAGATGGAAGTTGCTTCTTTCTTGCTTTTCATTTAGCTTGAAGCTAGTTGACTGCAGCTTTTAGTCAAAGTTAGGAATATTTGCAAACCTCTTATGAAATCCGCTTAAAGCACCAAATAAAAAAATATATATATACATCAGGTAGTCGGAAGCAATTTCTGAGTGCAAATTAAAATGCAATAAAATTTGCAAATTTTAAAAATTTCACATGTTCAGCGACTATCAAACTAACAATCAATTTTGATTAAAATTTTTTTAGCAAAAAGAACAAACTGAGCAACAAAAGATGACTAAATAAACCTCTAAGAGAAGTCCACAGAAATCCACACTTAAAACTAAAAATGACACTAACAACATTTAAAAAAGAAAAGGTAATATTTTATTCATAAGCACCATATTCCAACAAACAAGAAACCCAGAAATCTTGTCATGAATGGATAGACCACCATAAAATGTACTTGGGACAAATTTATTAGCGATAAATTGGAGGGATAAAGCTCAATGTGGCTTCCACAAAACTTAATACATGCTGTCTATATCCAGCTCATGAGGCCCATGCCTATCATACTAGTTTTAAGAGAAGTGTAAACATAAACACCTTTTTCAAATTGATTGAAGTGGAGAATGCACAAACACAGAGACAGAGGGAAGATGTATGATAATACATCATATGATAATTCTAGCAGAATGCTCTAATATTCGTAATTACCTCCTCCAGAACTTTCGGCAAAAGCTGCAGCCATTTCTCCTCAAATTTTTCAAGTAATGTCTTGGCCATGACATAAACATCACTCTTTTCATCATTGTACTTCATTGCATTTTTGAAAACCAACCGCAAATCAGAACATATTTCGCGTACGTGCTTATATCCAGTACCATCATTGGCTTCCATTTGGTTTTTTATTGTGCTGAAGTCCATGGGCCTGTCAATTATCTGTTATACATCATTTGCAACAAATCAATCCAAGCACATATCAAAAATCAATATTCGCAACATATACTGAAGATAACTGTCAATGCAACTATTAATGTGATTATTCCAACTAGATTGAGTATCATACACGTAACTATTGTATAACGAATCCGGACTCGTAGATCCATTATTCATAGAACTAGAATTGCGAAAACTAGAAAAAAAACTTTCTAGTTCACTCAGAAAAGAATGATCCTTGTCAATCTCAAAAATCTGATTTTCATTCTTATGAAAGGAAGAATCAGTCTGCATACAGAAAGAGAAAAGTAGATTCGGCGTGTGCAATAGTAACAAGAGAAATAAGTTGGCGATTATCATTATCTATTAAATCTTAGTAACTATAATTATCTCTTTTTCTCCAGAGGTGCATCCCCTTCTATCTCTTGCCTCCAATTTCCATGTTAGTCTGCATGGGCAACTGAAAAGTAACAAAGGCTGAATTTTGATCCCTGTCAATCACCCTTTATCCTCCATCACTGGTGTCAGTCACCCGCACATAAGTATTGGTACAACAACTTCAACCACCAACATTTAAATCCCCCCTTCAATAAAGTTGAGCTCATTAAGTTTCTCCTTTCAAAAGATGAAGTGTTTGTTCCCATTTCCTTCTTCCATAAACTGAGCTAGGAATTTTAATTTTTGAATTATAAATTAAATTGCTAAGAGAGGCACACCAGCAATGAACTCATGAGAGGGCGATCAGGTTGGCGAAGTGGCAGATGTAGGTGGTGACTTATGAGGCTTAGCTGTCGACATCACTTAACATTGATTATGTTAAGTTAAAAACAATGAAAACAACTAAGCCTTTAATCCAACGTAGTTAATGTATGCCGAATGAATATGAGAATCACTCAGAGTGTTTGTCCAATCATATGCATCAACAGCCATCACCCCGTATGCATGCAGAGAGCGAGAGGGGGGGGGGGGGGGGGGGGCAAGAAATATAGGGGAAAAATACCTGATAATAATCATGCAATCCAAGTCCTTCAACATCTACTGGCTGTAAAAATGGCCATGCCCACTTGTGCTGTGTCATCTGAGATTTTATCAAGACATTTAAAATCATTTGACGCTTTCCATGATTTTTTTCCATCAGAATGAAGAGAAGCTCAAACCCACAGCATTAGAAATAGTAATACAGATGAAATTAACTTTGATCTTCGCATATAATAAGTGATGTACACTGGAAAGGCTAGATGCAAAATCAATAACATATAAGATTACATCCTTGCTCAGGCATTCCTTCAAAAGGATGAATTGATTTGAAAAATCATTTTTACCACAGAAGAGATACTCTTCAAAACTAAAAGTTATCTTTGATGGAGGATAACACTAGATGGCTCCTGAAATGTAATTCAGAATATCATAGCCATGTACTCAAGGACATCACAATTATAATTTGAAAGCATACGTAATCTCTGAAAAATGAGCAGAACTGTTCTGTAATATACATAATAAAAAGAAAGAAATAAGTGGTGACTCCCAATGCCTTCTTATTTTACATAAATTTGGAGGAAAACAGAAAAAACGTGATAGCACTGAATCAAACACAGCAGAAGAACCTTAACCAAGCGACTATGAAGCCAATGTGATCTTTAATCACGGTGTCATTCACAAGGAGCGCATGCAAACAGTATACACAGAAAAATATTTGATTTAGTACAACGAACATGAAATCTATTAAGATCATATACTATAATGATGAAGGTAGAATCTTCAAACTTAGAAGCAGAGCATTTTATCCCTTCATTAAAGCCTCTTCCACACCTTCAAACATTCTCACGGCGAGTAATATGTTTTCAGTCAGTTTCTAAAGAACTTTACGGATTAATCTACTTTATAATGCCAAATGTTTTAGCTTATCTAATCTGTAATCAAAGCCATATGCAGCTTAAACTAGTGACCTGCCTGACGGAAAATACTTCCAAACTGGCGCATAAGCTCTTGCATTCTCTTCGCAGCAGCAGCCTCTCTTCGTGACGCATCCATTTGTAGCTTCTTCATGCTTGGGATATGCTTTTCCTTTTCTTTATCCTTTATGATTGAGCTACTTCTGGAAGTATTTGGTCCCTTTGTTTTTGCAGTTAAGTAAAATTGCTCAAGTTCATACACTCTTTGCTCAAGCTGGAACGGAACAAAATATTACAATAAGATGATAATGCATAGCCGATGCCAGTGGAATAAATACATAGGTTTTCTCGAGTAGGGAAGATATAAGCATGAATACTACGTTGTTACTAAAAAATATCAAATGACATCATCATTAAAGGTCTAATAAGATTCACCACCTCTATTTATTCAAAAGGGCAATCATTGTGTTAAACTTCAGAACATTTGAAAATGAGTGAATACTTACTTGGTCAACCTTGGTGTAAAGGTCATCAACTTTATCCTTGAAATTGTCCTCCAGAGCAGCATTACCTTGCATAATTTCTGGTCCAATGTCTACAACATCTTCCGTTGGAACATTCACCAAGTCCATCTAACACTAAATAACGTATTAAAGGAATTCAATACTAATAAGTTCAGCACAATCATTTTTCCTTACAACTTTCAAACAAAACCCAGACACTAATTATTTTGGGAAAAAAGGTCAGAATTATATGCATGAATTACAAACCCCGAAGAGAAGCCAAAGGATACAAGGCGGTACAAATTATCTAGTTTTAAATGAGCCATTTTAGCTAAATGGAGTTCGATGTAAATCGTTTCATATACCCCACTTTAACTCAGTCAAACTAAGGCACAAATCAAATAGTGCAACATGTAAATACACTATTATGTTAACGATTTCAATAGAACAACAACTTAGCCTTTAATCACAACGAATCGGTGTAAGCTTTGTAAACAAAAATAAGTAAACATTCTCCTTCTCCCCTATTTCGATTGGAGCAACTTCATAATCACACTTTTTCCACATCACCTCTCCATAAAAATCTCGGTTCGTCCATTTGTCATTCAAATTGCACAAAGTTAAGATTTTTACTATCAAAAGTTGTACGTCTCACTTGGCCGAAAGGATCTCTATCCATCTTCACTTGTACCTCAACTTATAGTGAATTACTTCACTCTTCCTTCACACATAATTTAATTTCTTAATTTATACAAATTAAGTACAAATAGGAGCTCCTCAGCTCTACCACGTGCATATCATTGTAATAAAATCGAGTAATTAACATACATACATACATACATACACTACCTTGTTGTTCTTCTGATCAATTTAATACCAAATTCTAATTACATTCATGCGGACGCAAGAGAGAGAGAGAGACGCACCTCGTGATAATGTATGTAGGCTGCGGAGAGCAGAAAAAACCACTTCGGGCGGCGGAATGGCCAATTTTATTACCTATCTCGCGTTTTGAAGACTAACTTTTAACTGAGCCTTTTTTTTTTGTTAAAATCGGGAGAGGTTGTTTACACGACTTTAGCTCTTTTAATAATTACTAGTGACCAAAATTCTTTTTGATTGAAGACAATGTTATAGTTTCGAGTTTATAGCATACAAAGTTCTCCTTAATATATATTTTTTTCTACATAGCATCTAGTGTTATATATTAATTCTATAAAATATATGACAATCTACAAACCTAATTGGCTGCTCAAGTATGTTTGAAGATTTTACTTAACTAAAGAAAGAAATTTTGACTAATGAAAATAACAGTACCGTATTTTTGGATGTCTTATGTTGTCGATGAAAATAATTACGAAGTTGCTTTAATTTTTCTCTGGACAACTCTACTTCTTTGAGCTTACAACAAAAGGAATAATTTAAAAGAAAGAAACAAATCATGAAAAAGAACAACCAAAGTGGTGTTGAATTCAAATACCACATTGATGTAATCATTAAAAATTAGTGTATTATTAATAGTAAGGAATAACTTCATCAACATACCCAAAATTTGTAATTACAATAATTTCTGTAAAATTTGAGTAACTAAGAGTACATCCCTTAAAACTTAAAACTTTGAAAATGCTAAGAAATAGCAGATTAATCTGTAATGTTTTTCAATTTTATTACCTATGTTGCACTTTTGAAGACTAACTTAACTAAGCCTTTTTTTGTTAAAACCGGAGAGAGATGTTACACGACTTTAGCTCTTTTAATAATTATCATCATTGTTATAACTTATTTTCGTGTTCCTAAGTCCTGACTCCTGACATTAATAAGTTGAATAGCAAAAATAAACTTATTGATCAAATTTGCTGATTATTAGGAAAATCTAATAATCTTATTATGTTACTTTTTCTTTGTGTGTTTATTAAATATTTATTGTTATTAATGTCAAAATTATATGTGAGTTCACAACTTCATTGACAAAAAATACAATTTAGTATAAAAAACAATAGCATCTATTAGATGGGGCAATCCGAGAATTGAACTCGGGACCTCTCGCACCCTAAGCGAGAATCATGCCACTAGACCAATTGCCCTTGTTTGAGAGCTCGTCGTTCTTTAAATTATATTAAAGTATAGTTGGAAGTACTTACAAGGACTAGATTTATGGCTAACTTATAGACCTTGTGGTCCAAATTTAACCATTTTAGGCTTTTAGCGTAATTCTTCCCAAAGAAGGTATACTCTTTCCTCAAATGATATAATGCTATCGTGAGACCAAGAAATTTGTCCATGGATTCACGGACTATTGGAATCCACAGTGCAAGTAAACCAAGAAATCAAGACCCATCGTTCAAAATTCAAATAGGAAATTGTCTCTCCTCTACTATGTTTATTTCCTTTTTTTTTTTTTTTTTTTTAAATGTTATAATTCTGTAAATACAAACCGAGCCTGAGGCTCACCAGTTGTAATTTTTTATTTTGTTCTTAGTGCAATTGTTTTACTCATTATGAGAAAAATATATCAACCTCAGCTTCGACGGGTGTAAGTGAATTAAGTTTATATTTTATCATGAAAATCGATTGCATAATGCAACAATAGGCCTTTTATCTTCCTTTTGGAACTCAAAAAAGCTTTGTTGCAAAAGAGTCGTCAACCAAAAGAAAAGGGTAACCGTAAGGAACGTATAAGACACAAGTTGGGAGATAAAACTAATTTATTTTACACACATTAACATTTTCAGAAAAGTTCGGAGAATGTACTTCAAGTTACATTAATCTCGGATGAATAACTTATACAATCCTATTTTTAAATAAAACAATAAATCTATCCAAAATTTGAAAGTATGTTCTAAGTGAACAACTGATTGTTGCACAAACATTGAAAGAAAACGAAGATACTGAAGCAAGCATAATACCGTTTCTGTGGTTATTGAAAAAGCACACCAAGTAAGATGGCTTGAATATTTTTGTATTAAGTGAAGTTAGTGGTAAGCATAACCTAGTGGAATAGAACGCATGAGCGTGGTATAATCTAATTGATAAATGCTGCTCGTTTCCCAAATAATTTTCATTAGACTAGCTTAAATATATAAATAACAAAATGAATCTGAAATGCACACAGCAAACGAGCTCAAAACTGCTCATTCAGATCCAAACTACTGTGGAGCATTCCTAGTCTAATCCTTACAAAGAGAAAGGCAAAAGTAAGACAAAATTATAGACATCCTTCCTTAGCCTTATGTCCACATTATCAGCGCAAGCAACAAGCCAATCAACTAGCAAACTAAAATTATCGTATGAGACTCCAGGCTTCATGCATTATGTTGTCATCTACATAGGGCCGCAGTGACCACATCTGGCAATATGTCTCCAGTTCTCCCTGTGACGACTTGAGGTTGAGAGAGGATACGATCCGTTCCTACAAATTTACAACTATTACATACCCTTGAAACAGAGGAGGCCAATGGTCGTAAGAGTATCCGCCAAGAACTCGGCAACTGCACAGAAATTGCATAACTAATGAGAACCAATGGATTATATACCTGCATCGTGTAGTCTTGTTTCACCATACTGTACATAATGGCCATTAGGACAGCATAATCAACAACTCCAGGTGTTGAAGGATCTAACGGCAGGTCTTCATCCTACCATGCAGAAAAGGGAAGTGTGTAAATATGAACTGAGTTTGTGACAACCAGGCAACTTAGCTGACCGATCAGAATTAGATTAAACTACTGGGATAAGAAGCAAATTATAGAATATAATCTTCGCAAGGACATTCTAACAGAGAAACTAAACAATCTATTAACGCAACAAAATTATGTAATGGTAGCGGTAGCTAAGAGACCCACAGGCTGCAAGCACAAAGTGTGTATAAACTGTGTAAACAGATAGATAAATAGAGGTAGTGAGAGAGAGAGAGAGTGAGTACATTGCCGTTTGAAGTAATAAACGAATCTAGGTTGTGGTTAACAACTTCATCTTGTTCCTTTACTGATTGCACAATTGGCACAACATCATCAAGAAGGCATTTGACTTCAGTGAGAACACTTTTAGCTGCAATAAGACATTTCATATGTGCTATAAGCTTGTCTTCAATATTATTGAATTGAAAATAGTTTAGTTATTTAAAATCCCAGCAGGTAAACACAGACATCTAAAGACCAAAGTTGCCAACAAATGAAACAAGAGAAGCAAAAGAAACGTTAAATAACTTTCAGATGAAAACATGAAAGGGGAAAGGGAAAGAAATGGCCCCTCTTTCCAAAGAAAGACTGACAAAATAAGTATTGTAACTAAAAGTGCGGTTGTTATAAAGTTATTACTCCAACTAAGTAATAGGAATAGGTATTTTAATATCTCCTTCATCTTTATCAGATAGTTTAAGCCTAAATGCCTGTGTGAACTTGCGTAATCAGCATCATATATGTTAGACCACCAAACATAAAGTCCTTGTTCCCCAGGTACATCCATATAGGTTAGCTGAATTAATCTGATATTGCTTTAGTTCTCAATATACACTAGCCTTGGTACTTTTTCGGTTAGAATGTAGATCCTACTTTCTTCCTGGTCAATTTATATGCCTGAGAATTGAATCTTAATCACCACTCAAAGACAATGACAGCTCACTTAAACAACTATGATACTCATAACCCAACAGTGTACTAAGAATATCATGTAATCATTAGAAGAGACAGTAAGTCAACAATATATTAAGTGCCATACATAATCCTCAACTTTCTGTTCGTCCAAAAATGATCTTTCTGCTTTGCATCCCTTTCGCTCCCATATATCACCAGCCCAGGATATTAAGGACCCTGAACCCCAATCGCTAATGGAAAGTTCACCTTTTTCATATTACAATATCAGATAGTTTGTTATATGTTATTTCAAGGAAGAACTAAATACTTTTCTCTAGAAAAATGAGAATTTTGCTATGCTCAGAAAATGTCATCGTGGATTACAGATGATCCATCCATGGGAAACAAGAATCGAAAGAAAACAGAAGTTTTTAAATAAAATGCAACTAAAACATCTGGAAAAAGAAAGCACCAGCGACAAAAACATAATAGATGCAGACATTAGGAAGACATCTTTTGATACCCAAGAGGTTCCTCCTAAGATGCCAGATATATTAATATCTAAACTTTGGGAAAATAACTTCCAAATCCGCCAAGAAATGTAAGAACATTTTTCATATCTTATATGCCAAACAAAAATCAAGTGTAGTTCCATCCATGTTCCATTTCTCAAAAGATATTCCAAAAGACAAGGTAATAAGAATTCACCTTCATTTATGTGGTCCTGAAGTCCGAGATGACATGTATGCACTTCTGCATGGAAAATGAGTTATGAAGGATATAATAAGAGCCAAGAAAGATTCAAGAGAAACCAGAAAAAAAAAAAAAAAAAAAAAAAGAAAAAAAAGTTGAACAGATTCTAAAATTTAAGTAGCAACACTTTCAATGGTCATGGAAGAAAAAAAATGAACTAGACAAGTTAGTTGTATCTGTTCTGGTCCAAAAACAGAAACACAAACATTTATTGGTGAATGCCTAAGGTATGAGAAAAGCTGCTTGACACTAAGACACATTGACGACCATAGCATACTTGAGAAAGAAATGTACCTGTCCCTATACTACTAACAAGAAGGTGAAAAAAGTTGGAGCTGATATATGCTTACACTGGCTCACGTTCTGCACCCTATCGTGAGAGTTCATACACCCAGCTTCGACATAGGACAAAAATCTTCTCGTCCCATGAGCTTTCTTGATGCGCTCAACCAATGGAGATGTCTTATCAATCGGAGGTCTTGCTATATACCCTGCAGAGAAAACGTCATCATCAAATTTGCGAACCAGATACATTGCAACTACCCTCGTGCAATATGGGAGTAGCCACACAAACACTGACCAAGTGCTTGTCGGAAGCCAACGAGCAATCTGCTTCCAATGGTCACTAGCTCCTCAAATTTCGCAATCCTAACGTCGGAATCTTGGTGTAAGAAATAATGACAGAGTTACAAATAACATTTCCTACGAAGTAAAAAAAAAACATCGGAAAAACCGCACAGGTTTCGATTAAGACCTTGTCATAAAATCCGAAAACATTTTCGCAATCACCTCCTGTGATGGACTCTGTTTATCTTTTACATTTTCCATCCTGCAATGCAACAGAACAAAGTACACAGATTCATCAATCTCAAACATCAAATTCGCTGTAACATTTCGTCGAGCATTTAAGCTACAAACACCAAAGTACAAAAAAACATGACCAAACAACAGATACCAGTACAAGCTACTGAAATTCATCAAAATTAGAATATTGCAGTGGAATAGACTGAATTTCGAATTAATATTTGAAACAAATAATAAATAAATAAACAAGAATAGATTGAAAACGAAAAAAAAAAGAATAGAAACCTGAATATACCTTCCCCCTAGAAAATTTGTCGACTCTAGAACCAGAAATTGTATGAGTTGTAGCTCTGCTCACGTTAGGGTTTGGAGGGGACGGGGTGCGGGGTGGGTGGGGGGGGGGGGGGGGGGCGGGGTTGGAGATGACGATTGACGACCTAATTGGATTTAGTTCTTTTCTTTTTCTCAGTTTTTGTGTTTTAGTTTTCCAATTTATCTAACACTAATAATTAATAAATTCAACTACTTTTGATAAGATCTGTTCAAAGTCTATAATTCATTTTTTTTTTTTTTTGAACAGCTAACAAAATTAATATTTTTACAAGTTTCATAAAATATTTTATCTGTTTCTTCGTTTTAATTCAACCCTAAGAAATATGCATAAATTCGAAAAAGGTTTAGTTTAATCTATGCAAAACTTAAAAGTTATGTTTAACGAACAAAATAATAAAAAGAGGTATTGGCAATTCACCCCCTGTTTTATGCCAAATTGACTAATTACCTCAATGTGAAAAATAAATAGGCAAATTATCCCTTGTGGTTTCAAATATTGGCAAAATCACCCCCTATAAAGGGAGGTGTAGTTCATTTGCTCAAATTTTGAGAATGAGGATAGGTTTTTAGGCCAAAAAAGAGAGTTATGCCATATTTTTTGAAAAAATATGTAGATCTTTGGTTTAATACTTTAATTTATTAAAAAAAAACAAATAAATAAAATAAAAATAAGTTATGATTTTGGAATATGTATGTTTTATAATAATTTTTGTACGTTTTTTTTTTTTTTTTTTTTTTTTTGAATCAACTTATAATACTAGAATAAGGGTGCTACAATCGGGTAGCCACCATCACAAAATACAGATAAAGGATTCGAGTTTAAAGGGACAATTCCAGAAAAAAGAGTTGTCCCTCGCCCAACATGCCAAAAAATGAGTTGCATAGTTGCAGTGCCTAGGAATAAATTTGAACTTCCACTTAGGCCAAAATAACCAAACTTTTCTAATAGCTAAAATCGTTTCTTTGGATCTCCAGTTGCCTTGAGAGTTTGGTGCGTGGATTTGATTAATCACACTTTAATTATCAGATTCGAAACATGCTCTTTTGATCTTGAATTGCTTTGCCCACAGAACTGCCTTCAAAATAACAAGAGCCTCTCTTGCTTCTGCATCAAGACACACAATGTTGTCTGCATGGGAAAACACAATGGAACCTTCAGCATTTACTTATGTTTTTTTAAAGAAAGGTTATAATCAAATTTGAAATTACAAAAAAGAAAATGTTACAAAAAATATGGGTATTTTGGTCATAAATATAAAAATTCTAAAAATTACAAGGAGGTGGTGTGCCAATTTTTGAAATCACAAGAGGGTAATTTGCCTATTTATTTTTCACAGGGGTAATTGGCCAATTTGACATAATACATGGGGTAAATTCCCAAAAGTCCTAACAAAAATGACCTTTGTAGAGGTTGGGAGACTTTTGCACAAGGGTAGATATGACATTTTTTCTTAAAGTCAAAGCTAAAAGTCGTTTTGGGTATAGTGTGCAAATTTAACAATAAAGGGGTTTTTGCTAATTAAAATACAACATGGATGTTTTTGCCAATTAGAAATAACACAGGGGTAGTTTTTGCTATTACACTAGCAAGTGCTTATCCACTTCGCTCAAGAAGTTTAAAGAGAGAATAATTAGACTTGAATCCATTTCAAAAAGCTAGGACCAAAAATAATAATTATGCTCTTACACATATGAGAAATATATAGTACAACTATGTCTCTATCTAAGGAAATAAAATCAACGAGATCAAAGAATGACAAAGACTTTTGTCTAATAAGTTGAGGGATAAAATAATTTTTCATACAATAACTTAACATGGTTGTTATTTTTATGCCTTAATTTGATAGACATCAATTTAAATATTATAAGCTGGACACTTTCTTCACATGGGTACTCATGTATCGGAAAAGTATACATTGGCGTCCCTTGACTACAAATTTGAGGGTTTTGACCAATTTTGACTCACGTTTACACTTTACAACAAGTATAGTTTCTGACCAGAATATTTTCGGAACATTCATTTAAAAATTTAAAGCACCATTAATCTCAAGTAAATGTCTATTTTTTGTTTCAACAACTCCGTTTTGTTGAGGAGTATTAAGACGTGATTTTTAGTTGATAAGATAATTAATATGAATCTAATATTTTATATTATGTACCATTATAGATCTAATTCTGTTAATTTTGCATTAAATTAATGTTTGACCATGGCATGCAAGTCTCTAGATGCAGTAGATCATTCTCAAGTTTTAGCAAGTATATCAAGTATAACGATATCTATCATCAATCAAAGAAACGACATACTTAAATCCAGTAAAAAAAATCACAAAATCACAGAACATGTGAGTGTATAATCTCAAAGTTAATGTTGCAAATACCATCACAAAACCTAAACAGTAACTTGGTCTGTTTAGCATATCAAACAGATTTTACAGTTGCTAATAAGGAGGTGTTGATCTCCGAGATCAGATGTTTAGAGTGGCGTAGTCGGGAGTGCCATCTATCATCATTAGGCTGACTTTGTTTACTTGCAAAGTGTGAAGTTGTGCTTGATCTAACATGTATAATCTGTGAGATTGAAACCTGCTCCAATCCTCTTCCTTGTGGTGTGGTTTGTTCTTGAAAAATAACATTATTAGCAGAAAAATAGCTATGCAGTTGTGGCTTTTGGTTATCGAACTAACTGATACAAGATTAGATGGAAATGAAAGTATGAATAATGCACTAGATGGTTTATTATTAGTAACAAAAAATTGACTTCTCTAGATCCTTGAACTGAAACTTTTGTGCAGTTAGCTAAAGTTACATAAGTGTTTGTGTTCATTTTCTTGTATGTTTTAATTATGGCACATGTATTTGAGTATGATGGAAACTTAATGCTCATAAGAATGTTGTTTCGAGCCATTTCGTACTCAGAATGAAGACCTGACAAAATATAATGTCTTGTCTTCTTCTATCTCCTTTAGACTTGCTGCTGAGGTACAGGCAAGCAGCTTTGGACCAAATCATGTAATTGATTCCATTAAGCAACATCATAGTGATTTTCAAACTTGGTTATTAGCTCTTGTATAAAATTATACTTGAGGCAGTGGTAGATTGCAAAAGAGTCGCATGTTGGGCGGGTGGCGAGTTTAAATTGTGAGGAAAAATATAGTAACATTTCGGTATAAAAACATAAACATAAACCTACTTTGCATTCTTAAAAACAACAAAAATAATACAATAACTTAATAAAAACACTTAAACCATAACATAAAGATGTAAACGAATATTTTATCCGCATAAATTATAAAATAATAATTTAAATTGATTCACATTTCAAAATAAAACTATTAAACAACATAATATAAACAAAAAACTATATGATAGCAATACTATGAACATACAACTATATAAAATCCGAAATCTTTTGTTGTCCTGTAGGTATGGCGGGCGGCTTGGGCAGGATGTATTTAAAATTATGATTATGCCCAAATTTTGTGGGTTATCAATTTATCAACCCAACCGGGTGAAACTATAAAATAAACCATGGCGAGTGCGGGTGCTGGTGAGGGTGAGGGTTTGACGGGTCGGACAGGTCTTGAACACCCCTACCACCACCCACCCACACCCACCACCGGTACGCCGCCCACACTAAACCTTAAATAGCACAAGAATTGCCAAAGAGAAAATCGACAGCCTTTTCGGCCCATGTGGGTGGGGATTCTGTGAGGCGTATGATTGCAGGGGTCAGTGTGTCGGCGAGGGCATAGAGGCAAGCGACAAAATCAATATCCGTGGGGTGCCAATTTCAATTTCAAGGTCGAGTTGTTGTGTGACTGGTTCTCGAGCGAAGGCATGAGATTGGTCGGGGGAGATGACTTCCTCGATTTGATTTTTCCTTTTCTTATATGAAAATTAAAAACTAATTACGAAAATCAAAATTATTCGTTTTTCTTGTTAAGTTACGAAAATATGAAACTAAATAGATTAATAACAAAGGATTAATATTAAAAACTCATTTACCATTTCCTTGTTTTCTGTTAAATCGCGAAAATAAAAATCATTTTTTATTATTAATAAAAAATTACAAAAATAAAAAAATGAAAAATGTTAATAACAAATTTATTAATCTGAAAAAAAATTAAATATTATTAATTCTTAGGTGTTATATAATCTGAATAATTTTGAAAATAAAATAATAACATGTAAAGTTTTATAATAATTATCTTTTTTTTTTGTTTTTAAAGTATAACATTTAAAATGTAATTCTCACATTAAAGAATAGGATATTTGAGGGTAAATTTAGAATTTCAAGTCAAATTTTTAATGAAATTAGTCAAAATTGGTCAAAATCCCCAAAATGAGTCATGTGCTTGTCACATGCTCAATTTCCGACCAAATTAGACATTCTCGATGCCGGAGGATTCAGTGTGCCTAAGGTAGCCAAGTTATGGTACAAAATTGATGAGGGTTTAAAATAAGGTATCAAAATTTTGACGAGGCCAAGTTAGAGTACCAAAAAAGATTTTTCGCCCAATGGTAATATGTTACTTGTTTAAACTCATTAAACTCGTAACCATTTTGAATCCAAAATCTAAGAGACTTGGCAGTTATGGTTTTTATATGTGACCTCTTTAAGCCAAATGTTGGAGGAAAAATTATGATTTAACTTTTACTTGTGGAATTTCGCATAACTAGTCCCACACATTGGTCTATTTGCGAAATTAACCCTACAAACTATGATGCACGGGTACTTAGAAAAATTATAAAATGTTGTGTATCGGATACGATACTCGTCCGATACGTATCGGGCACTCCACGCGGCATGTCTATATTTTTTATTTATATTTAAAAAATAGGATACGGGTACGGATACGCCCTAGGGGCGTGTCCCCGATACGTATCGATTATTTTATTGGGGTTGTTTCTAAAAATATCAATGGGGTTACTTCATAGTTCTAAGTAAATATGAACTTAAATTTGTAAATACTACTAGAGAAAAAGCTGAACAAGTGTGTATGGTTCAATTATTTCAATTATCAAAGAATAAAGATACAGTAGAAAAAAAAAAGAATTGGGGCTCTGCGCACGTTTTCTCGTGAAAAAAGATAAAAGAAGGATCCAAATTCCTTGGGTTTAGCCATTCATTTTTCTTTGATTAATTTTTTGTATTAATAATTAAGATTTGAATTTATACGAAGCAATTTTTTTATATACAAAAACTTTTGAATTTTATCATGATGTTATTGGATCTTGAATTGAATATTTGTCGTTATTGTATTTTTTATTTTTGGTGAAATTTCTAAATTTACATTTTGGTACTTTGAGTTTATATGGATTATGCATCTTTTTATTTTTGCTTGCATCGTTACTTTGTATTTGTTAGCGAATTCAAAATATTATTGACATTTATTTTATTATCATTATTGGTATATAGATTAAACTATTAGTATAAAATATTCAACGTATCCTGCACGTATCGTATCCTGTAATTTTTAAAAAATCTGTGTCCTTGTGTCCATATCGTGTCGTACGCGTATCCGTATCAGTGCAACCTAGCTAGCCCACAAGGTGGCATGTCGTTATTTTAGTCTGATAATGTGGCTCTATTTGCGGTAATAGTCTTTTTGTTGCCGGAGTCAACGATTTTAACCCAAAATTAGGCTTTTGTCAACCTTTTTTTTTTTACACTTGTACACCACATCTTTAAAAAATTACATTTGCACCCTCCTCGTTTCATAATGTTTTAAGGCTTAAAAAGAGCATCAAGTGATATAGTATTAGAGATTAATTTTCGCTTGGTAGTTTTAGGTGTTTTAGGAAGTTAATTAGTTGCTAACTTCAGTAGGATTTAGTGTTTAGTATACCCTTATGATACTTTAGTTTATTGTTTTACAAACTTTTGGATTTTGATTTTTGATTATTCATTTGATTTAGCTCTTATAAGTACTAAGATAGCTTAATCACCTTCTTAAACAACTTAGTAACAGAACTTGTGATTATTTTATAGTTATATGAATATTAACATGCTAAGTATATTATATTATGTGTCAGGAGGAGAGAGATTAGGATATATGAGTAGTGTTTAGACTAGGATATTTAAGTTGTATTATAAGTTTTAGTAAGTTAGTATTGATAATAATACTTAGTGAAGTTTAGGTTTGCACTAGGAATATAGGTTAGTTACCAAGTAACAAATAGTCCTGGATTCTCTATTTTTTATATTCTTTGATATGTTTATGAGACAAATAATTATAAATTTTGTTTTAAAAATCTTTGAATATTTGAAGGGTTTAAATTTTAAGAATAGGAATTTAATTACTATTAAAATATCTAACTAGTTTTGCAATCCCAATATTTTACATGTGTAATTACTATGATTTTCACAAACAAAATATTTTATTATTTCAAATATAACTTTATCAATATTTATTTTAACCAAAACAATTTTTTTCATGTTTATCATAAAAATAATTATCTCATTGTTATATGTTGCTCAAACTTAAAGTAGTTCTATTACAGAAAAGAATAGTTTTATTATTATTAATAAACATATTCTCTAAATATTTATGATACGCCAAAATCATTAGAATAAGTTGAGATTCTACGTGCGGCAAAATGTGAGGTTTGGTTCCTGATATGTTCCAGCCCCATTGGCACTCAACCCTGGAGAACTTGGACAGATTATTCGTGGTTCTTCGCATTTGAATTACGAACAACCTTCTACTTATCAGTTTCTCATATTTTATTTCTCATCAACTTACATTTTCTAACTCGTTTTCTTATTTTCATTATAAGGATTAATTATTCTTATGTGACGAGATTTTCCTGTTCGTCATATCCTATTAACTAAATATACAAGTTATGTTTGAATATGCCATCTCATTTGTTGGTTCTTGAACTGTGCCCCATAACCTATTGAGAAATGTTTGAATTGCCCATGATGCCAAATCTAAAGTGCCAAAATGTAAAAACTTGTTCGAAATGAAAGGTTCATCAATGACTGAGGGGGCAATTCACACATTTATCTAATAGGTCGGGGGACATTTTGCACTTTTTGATAAGTACGAGAAACATATTGCTATAGACCTAATAGTTTGAAGAGTTTGGCACAATCGTCCCATTTTGAATTTATACCAATTCTCTAGCAATAACGAAGTGGTTTGGAATAACAATAATTTGTTGTTAAGTCAAGTCAACGATACTCTAAAAAGGGTTACTTTAAGTAATATTTATTTATTTAGTAGTATTGGTTTCCTTTTGAGTAATTATTTCCTAGATAATAATTGATTAAGCAAAGTTATTTAATTTGGAAGACATTCCAAAAACATATAATTAATGGGTTCATCATTCCTAAAAAGGAAAAATTCAATGATTATTAATCATAGAGCTTCTATCCAAATAGGTAGCAAGATGCAAGGATGAAAATGCAACTTAATTATCTGCCACGTCTTGCCATATATGCCTTTCGAAGATTTAATCGAAGGGAGACTGTAACAAACAAATTTTTCAGTCTTAAAATAAAAGACTAGAAAATAAGTTTGAACAAATAAAACTTATATGAATTCAAAATATATTGGGTAAGAATCTCTCTTGATCCACTGATTCGATTTTACAAGAACAATACTTCAAAGACTTCAGAAAACTTGAGATTAATCTTCACGTCGATCTTCCTCAAAGTAATTTTGATGCTTGAAAACATTAATTCAGGGGCGTGATAGCTTTTTCCCGAATCAAACGATGATTTATGTTGAAGTTTGTTGAAGAAAAATTATGAACTTCGTCTTCAATTCTTTAAATATAATGTAGTTTGATCTTGCTCAGCAGAAGTGCAATCTTCAGAAACAGTTATTCAGCGGCTTTGCAGCTTGTTCCTGAGCCAAGTGAGGCTTTCTTTAATTTCGTGAAGAACACCTTTGATCTTTGCGAAGAACACCTTGAATGTGATGAACTAGAGGGAGAGCCAAGTGAGGCTTTCTTCTCTTCAAAATATGATATTTTTTGTTCTGTGTTTTCCTTGAGTGAAGACCTCTATTTATAGGTGTAGAAGTAGAGTTTTGATAAGATCAAGAGATGAGGTGGAAGCATACTATTGGTTCTTCCATTTTCAAGATAAATACAAATTTATTTTGTATTTATCAAGAAATAATTACATAAAACACATCATATATGACACATGTCTTGATTTGATTGGCCATATATTTGAATATGATTTAATTGAATTGAACACATCATTTTGACACATGGCGTCATCTCATTGACCGATGAGAATATATTAGGAAATTAATTAATTTCACTATTTTCTACTGGAATTAAATTTAGTGAAATTCCAAAATGAGAAATAACAATAATTAATTTAATTTCTAACACATTAAATGACACATGTCATAATTTGTCTGGCTTCTAAAATTTGCCCGTCTACAAATGCCCCCTCGTGACTTGTTCACGTAAATAGTCTCATTTATTCTTGAAGTGGATAAGTCTCGACCATAAACTTAATTAACATAAATTTGTGTACTTCATGTCAAAATTATGGTTTAGTTGGGTCATGATGTCAATATTATTTTTTTGGGGTCCCCAAATTGAATATGTGGAAGTTTGGCAACCAATTTGATCCTTGTACGGATGTGGATGACTTTTTTTTTCAACTTTTGGTCTATGTAGACCAGCATCATGTGATTGCTCTTTGTTGTGTGTTCTATGTAGACCAGAGTAGATGATAATTCCCTCCACAAGCAATCTAACGCAGCTTTCCACTTCCATTTTTTTTTTTTGGAGCTTTACACCAACCACACAGGATTCAGACTCAAGTGGTCTATGTTGACCAACACACTTGATAATTTCTTTTATTCATCTTCTTCGAAGAAATCTCTGTATATTGGTTTCCTTCTCCAATTCTAATTCATACTCTTCAATCTTCTAATCAAATAAGATGCGTAATCCACAAACTCAAAATTTGTAACAAACAAATTTTCAGTCTTAAAATAAAAGACTAGAAAATAAGTTGGAACAAATAAAACTTATATGAATTCAAAATATATTGGGTAAGAATCTCTCTTGATCCTCTGATTCCATTTTACAAGAACAATACTTCAAAGACTTGAGAAAACTTGAGATTAATCTTCACGTCGATCTTCCTCAAAGTGATTTTGATGCTTGAAAACGTTAATTCAGGGGCGTGATAGCTTTTTCCCGAATCAAACGATGATTTATGTTGAAGTTTGTTGAAGAACAGTTATGAACTTCGTCTTCAATTCTTTAAATATAATGTCACCGTTTGATTTGGGAAAAAGCTATCACACCCCTAAATTAACGTTTTCAAGCATCAAAATTACTTTTAGGAAGATCGACATGAAGATAAATCTCATGTTTTCTCAAATCTTTGAAGTATTGTTCTTGTAAAATCGAATCAAAGGATCAAGAGAGATTCTTACCCAATATATTTTGAATTCATATAAGTTTTATTTGTTCCAACTTATTTTCTAGTCTTTTATTTTAAGACTGAAAAATTTGTTTGTTACAAATTTTGGCAAGCCCAGTTCAATCGTGACACCTTCTTTGAATCCAACTTGAATTGAACTTCTTCCAGAATTAATTCTATTTAAAGGACCGAACCCCGCACTATTTCTTCATCTTTTCTTTTCTTAAGTTTTTTCGTGCAGTAGGTCTGTAACTTCAAAATCTCAAAATTTCTTCTTCTCTTTTCAAACTCGTGGCTTCGGGGAGTCGATTGCGAAAATTCGCTCAAAGCCAAGCAGGTAGAATCCCAGCCCTTTCCCTTTTTTTTTTTTGTTTCATTCTTCTGCGTATGTTTTTCTTCTTTTTTTTTTAAAGATTGTATCGCTTCTCCATAGCAGTAACAGAAGGAAAATTCTGGGGAAACAGAAAGAATTCGTGAGGGGAAGCAGAACACCGAGCCACACCTTTTCTTTCTTTATTTATATACATATTTTTTTTGTTTTTTTTCCGGTTAACACCATGGCATTTTTCAAGCGTGATGTATCATCGTCAGGAGGAGAGAGTCTGATTATTGCTGATGATGACAAAAGATCAACCAAGCGCGACACTATTTTAAAAGTGCCTACTTCTATGATTGGAACTTATCCAGATCGATGGCCAGCTTTGACAATTACCAGCAATGAGAAATAATGGACTAAGGAGTACCCTAAACTTTCCAGCAGATCTTCAAGGATATGGACATTAAGTGGCGCCCATCACCAACCATCTAGCCGCATAACTCTCCTCTCTCATTTGGGTCGGAGTATTGTCGAAGGCAGTGCAGAGTGAGATGACACACCTATTAGCTTTCTTGGAGAGTTCCACTACATCCCTGGATATTGGGAGTGGACGGAGGATGTGCTTAGCCGTAGTAAATGTAAACTTACTTCCACAAGACTATACGATGCAATTTATGCCTCTCTGTTTACGTATGATCGTAATTCAGATATCATCAAAGCTTTTTGTGAAGCGTGGTCCCCTTCAACAAACACACTTCTCACCTCACTTGGTGAACTCTCAATTTCATTGTGGGATTTGGATTGTCTTGCTGGCCTTCCACTACTGGGATCTATATATGATGAGGTTATACCTGGGCATGAGGAGCTTCTTGGTAGAGACGTAAAAGGGGATCCATATGTCCCGTGTACTTGTAAAAATTTATTTCATGCTTTTCACTCAATTCGAGTGAATGCTCGCGAGGGCGATGGTCTCGTGTATCAATCGAGAAATGGATTGAGTTTTGGTTGAAGAAAGATATTAGGTACCATGAACCTCCACCTCGCAAGGAAACAAAGAGTACTCGACTTCGATCAACTCACAATCCTCTAGGTGGTATCGACGCTCACAAGACGTGGTCTTCTAGGGAAGAGAACTTATTTGCAAGATTTGGCGTCAGAGAGAGCTTGAAAAAAGAGATAGCTTGAAAGAAGAATTGTTTCTAGCCGCATACTTGGCATGTTGGTTATGCGCATATGTTTTTCCCATCAAAGACATTGGCTTTATTCGCCCTAGTACATTCAAGATAGCTAGCCTTATGGCGAATGGCCGATGAGTGAGCCTTGCAATTCCAGTATTAGCGTCTTTTTACAAGGGACTCAATGCTATATCGAAGTCAGCACGACCTTCTCAAGAGTGTCTCCCTTTTCCAATTCACTTTGTCTATGATTGGCTGGCGCAATATTTCAAGAGCCACTTTAGTGTTTATACGGAATTGCGTGGGCCTAAAATGACAAAATTCTCTGGAAAAAATGGAGCGAGGCATTATGATTCCAAAGGAGCTCGCAAAAGAATTTATAAAGGAGAGTTTGTAGACTAACGTTCACTTGTGGATAACAAGAACATTGATGAGAATGATCGCAGCTACTTTATCAGTCTTCGTTCGTGTTATCTTACTTTGAGACAAGACAATATGTTTATTGTTGAGCCTTATAGTCCACATAGGTTTAGCCGGCAATTTGGCTATTATCAAAACGCCCCAGGAATACTTAAGCATGACCAACGCGAAGCTTCTTTGGTGGAAGGACTTCGTTTTTGGAGGCTGAGTATTTTGTCCAGAACTGGTTCGAGAGCTTGGATCCGTGGCATACCTCATTAGGCAAATTTTTTTTACTCGGATGGTTATAAGAGATGGTTGAGTGATATCAATTTGGTGTATCTTGAAAAGAATATTGACTCCTTACTTACTCCGAAGCCATGTTCAATATCTCACGAAGATGAAGATGGTGCAAAAGAGCATGATGAAATGGATATTTTGCCTGAGAATATACAGGATTCCACACATATTGAAGTTGAGAAGCCTGAGGCTGTTGATGCCAATCTTGATACATCTTTAACTCTTGTTGATTCTACTGCTGTGAACAAGGTTGGTGATGCAAAAAGTAAGGAATCTTCAAAAAGGAAGAATGCTTCTAATGACTCTGAACAAAGTGAAAGTAGCAATGTTGATCTTCACTGGAAAAGGCCAAAGAGAGGCTTGAGTTCTCTAGTGCAAAGGAAAGTTGATATCCCTGGCGATGCTTCTTGTATTCCACCATCACAGTCAAACCCTACTGAAAAGGTATTCCATTGAACTTCATCTAACTACGTTTTTTTTTTTTTTTTCCTTCATCCTCTAAACCTTCAATCCATCTTTTGCAATTAGAAAACGAGGTTGTTCATGTTGGAGATGATGCTGAGCAATCTCAAGGTAGCCAAGAATCAGTTTCCCACAACTTTCTAGCAAAGCCTTCAAATGTTAGCGAGTCAGTCCAGTTGGTTGCATCTAGTTTAAAAAATGAACATAGACTGGTTGTTAGTGCTGCTTCAGTTTTTGAAGGTAACACGTTCTTGCTTGAGTATCAAATGCAATACCTTACCGGCTTGTGGAGCAAACTCAGTAAAAAGATTTCCCGAACTCGCCTTGATGATATTTCGTCCATGAAAGATGAAGTTCGGATTGTTCTTGAGTCGATGAAGAAATTGGACAAAATAGACATAACCCTTGTAGAAACTTTATTGGAGTCATTCTTTAAGAAAGTTGTAGCTTATAACAGGGCAAGGTCTGCACCGACTGAGAAGTTGTCAAAAGATTTATTTGCTCAACAACTTTCTGAAGCAGAGGATCGTCTTCGTGATGCTCAAGGCAAGAAAATCAAAGAAGTTGATACTATCCAGTCTATCCGAGATGAGCTTCGGAGTGTGAAGAAGACCTTGGAAGAGTTGAATCTAAAGCAAGATGAGCTTAAATCTTCGTTAAAGCGTCAGAAAAAATTACTTCGTGTTGCCAATGGTAAAGTATTGAAGATAGAACAAGGGATATCAGCACTCAAAGATACTCCTCTAATTACAGATGAGGCTAGCGAGGACTTCGAAGCTTCTAGGTCAGAGTTGGAAGATGCGCAACAAGAGTTGATGGATCTAACTCCTTTCTGATTGCTTTTTATCATTAATATTTGCCCTTTTTCTTTTCTTTTTCTTTTCTTTTTTTTTTCCGCTTGAGTTTGTAGTATCAATTGCACGATTTTGCAATTAATAAAAGATTTATTTTTATTTATATTCTTTAAGTGGTATGTCATTCTCTTTTGCGTTCAATTGTTCTTTTCAAACACAACTTATCCTAACTCAAGCATATCCACCATAACTCAAACAAAACCCACTTAATTTATTTTTATGGCTGGACTTAGAAAAAAACTTCCAAGCTGCCTACGTACCCTGTGAAGGGATCAAGTCATATCGTAGTTCAAAACAAATTGAATTTGTTTAGTGGGTGCCGTGCACAGTTTATACTCATGCGGGCCAGGAGTACTATTATTTAATCACATGGACAAAGTGAGGTACTTAAAATTTAACCACATAAAATACCATAGTGGGGTAACTTATCATTTTAACCACATAATTTACCATAGGTGGGTACCATTCACAATTTAAACTCATGCGGGTCAGGAGTAACATGCAGTTTAGGCTTGTGCGCCAAGGAGCGTACTTCAATCATGAAGGGTAATATCTTTTTAAGAACTTCCCATTTATAGGACCAACTCTTAATCCATCTTCAGCAATCAACTTATATGCACCATTCGTGTAGGCTTCTTGAACAACATAAGGACCATCCCATTTTGATGTAAATTTATTGCCAGTGCGATGAGTGATAATGATGGGTCTTCTCACAGCAAGCACCAAGTCACCAACTTGAAATGACCGCAAGCGAAACTTCTTGTTAAATGCTCTTGAGATGCAAGCTTGATAACACTCAAGTTTTTGTTGCGCTTCCAACCTTTTCTCATCTAGAGCTTCCAATTCTTGTAGTCGCAAGCGGGCATTTTCCTCCTCAGTGAGGCCTTCTTGTATTGCTATTCTCAAAGACGGGATTTGTCGTTCAAAGGGAAGTACTGCTTCCACGCCATATACCAGTGCGTAAGGAGTTGCTTGAGTTGGTGTTCAACAAGTTGTTCTATAAGCCCATAGAGCTTCTCTAACTCTTTTGTGCCAATCTCCTTTTGACTCTACGACAACTTTCTTTAGCAAATTGCACAAGGTCTTGTTAAATGCTTCAGCAAGGCCATTGGCAGCAGCATAATATGCCGAGGAATTTCTTTGCTTAAACTCAAACTTTTGATAAAGTTTATCAATGAGGCTATTGCAGAAGGGCTTCCCATTATCAGTGATAATATAGCGGGGAACTCCATAGCGGTATATGATATTGGTGCGAATGAAACTAGCAACACTTTCTTTCTTCACTTCTTTAAGAGGTATTGCCTCGGCCCACTTGGAGAAGTAGTCAGTAGCAGCCAAGATGTATAAGTGTCCACTAGAGGACTTTGTGATAGGACCAACGGCGTCAAGTCCCCATGCATCAAATGGCCACGATGCAACAGTCGGATGTAGTGGTTACAGTGGTTGATGAATAAAATTGGCATGAAATTGGCAAGCTTGACATCTTCGTGCATATTCCATACAGTCAATAACCATTGTGGGTCAGTAGTATCCCATTCTCTTAATTCGAAAGTGCAACTTGGGGCCTGACTGATGAGCGCTGCAAATCCCAGAATGAGCTTCCTCCATGGCTAGAATAGCTTCATCTTCACTTAAACACCGTAAGAATATTCCTTCAAGTGAGCGTCTATAGAGCATGCCCTTATAATATAGAAATCGAGTTGCGCGTCACCTAACATCAGTTCTTCTACGAAGATCATCAGGAAATTTCTCATACTTCAAGTAGTCAACAAGTGGTTGCCTCCAGTCTTCTTTCTCAATCTCATAAGCTCCCACAACATGATTTTCTTCTTCAGTTATTTCCTCATCTTCATTTATGACGGACGGTATGACCCAACTTTGGCATACTAGAACATTGACCTTTTCTTTGGTCATGACAAGTGTTGAAGCAAGTTTTTCCAAAGCATCTACTTGTCCATTTTCCCTTCTAGGTACATGTTCAATTGACACATCTCCAAGATGTCCAACTAATTTTCGAGCATAGTCACGATATGGAAGTAATTCGAGTTTCTTTACTTCAAACTCACCAAGAAGTTGATTGACCACCAATTTGGAGTCTCCATACACCTTGAGGTTCCACCACTCCATATCAATAGCTAGTTCCGATCCCAATATGGGGTCTTGATACTCAGCAAAATTGTTGGAACATGTTTGAGTTAGAGTAAAAGAGTAAGGGAAAACTTCTCCATTCGGTGTGAGAAAGACAATTCCAGCACCAACTCCACCCTTATGAGCAGCTCCATCAAAGTACATCTTCCATGGGGGAATAATTTCAATTACGAGGACATCTTCATCAGGCAAGTCGTCTACTAGTTACCCCTCAGCAGGAATCGGATGGTCAGCCAAAAATCAGCCACAACTTGTACATCCTTTTGAGGAATGTATGTTATTTCAAATTGTTGCAGTTGAAGGTACCATCTAGCGAGTCGATCAGAGAGTACGGGCCTTGACATAACGTACTTCAGCGGGTTTGCCTTGGAGATCAGGCGAAAACTATGAGCTTGGAAATAATGCTTCAACTTTTGTATTGCAAAGATAAGAGCCAAACACAATTTTTCAATTGGGGAATAATTCAACTCGTTTGGTGTCATCCTTCGGCTCAAGTAGTATAAGGCATTTTCTTTTCCATTATCATTCTCTTGTGCAAGCAAGAGGCTTCATCAAATAAGTCTTTATACGCTCAAAAGCATTGGTGCAAGCTTCATCCAATTTAAAGGGAACATCCTTTTTCATGAGGCGGCTAAATGGTTGACACCGACCTGCCAAATTTGAGATGAATCTGCGAATATATGCCAACTTTCCTTGAAGACTTTTGAGTTCATGTAAGTTACGTGGTTCAGGAATTCTCAAGATAACATTGATTTTAGCTTGCTCAATTTCAATTCCTTGTTGACGAACAACAAAGTCAAGAAACTTTCCAGATGTCACGCCAAAGGCACATTTCAAGGGATTCAACTTCAATTGATGTCTTCATAATCGTTCAAACACTTGTCTTAATCATGGAGATAATCTTCTCTTTTCTTTGACTTCACGACCAAGTCATCCACGTAACACTCAACATTCTTATGTAGCATGTCATCGAATATCTTTCGCATAGCTCTTTGGTAAGTTGCTCCAGCATTTTTCAATTCAAATGGCATTACCTTGTAGCAATATATTCCCTTTGGGATTCGAATTGCAGTCAATTCTTCATCTGTTTGGGCCATACGAATTTGGTTATATCCAGAAGAACAATCCATAAAAGACAAGGCCTCATGGCCAGTGGTAACGTCAATCATGAGTTCAGGGATTGGTAACGGAAAGTCATCCTTGGGGCATGCAGTATTGAGGTCCCTAAAATCCACACAAACTTGAATTTGTCCATTCTTCTTTCTTACTGGGACTAAGCTAGAAATCCAAGTAGGATATGTAACTTCTCGAATGAACCCGGCTTCGATGAGCCTATTTACCTCAGCCTTAATTAAAGGGACCAACTCAGGGCGAAACCTTCGTTGTGCTTGTTTGATAGGGCGAGCTACTTTCTTTACGGCCATTTGATGGACATCAACTATTGGATTTAGGCCAGGCATTTCATTATAAGACCAAGCAAACACATCTTTAAATTCTCTCAGCAGCTCAACGTATGCTTTCTCTTCCTCATCGTTCAACAGTGCACTCACATAAATCGGACGATGTTCATTTTCATTGCCAAGGTTGATTTCTTTCAACTCATCAACTGTGTTCTTAACACCTTCTTCAAGCTCCGGGGGAGCCTCTTCAACATCTTCTTCTTCCCCATTTCCTTCCTTCAAAGTTATGTAATACGATGACCCCACACTCTCTTCATCGTTTTCTATCTTGAGTTGAGCTTGTGTAAATACAATTTTCTGCCGCTTGATTTTCATAGATTCATTATGGGATATAATCAAGTCATCACAACGCCTCATGCGCGACGGAAATGTACTTCGGAGCCTCTCATTTAAATATAAATCATATGCCTTCTTCGAACATTTTGCCGTACTTAAAACATCCAACCTTTGATGTATAGGTTTCTTGCGGGGGCCAAGTCTACCAAAAACGGATGTTCAAAATAACTTCTTAGGAGAAGGCCCAAGTCTTTCAAAGACTGATACTTGTGGCACCCTTGGCACATCATTTGCTAATGAATAATCTCCCTCGCCTATATAATTGGCATTAGCTCTTTTGATGGTGATGCGCACACGACTTGATAGAGAAAATTCAAGACCTACGCGAGATTTAGGAATAACGTGCCCCTTTTGTTTCAACATACTTAGGGTGGCGTCCATGCCTATCTCTTTTCCCATAGCCTGAGGATGTGATAGCATTTTAACATCTAGCTTTGTTAAAGGTAATATCAAATTCTCCAATGACACATCTTTGCAAAATGGTGCCTTGTCCTACTGAAGTTTCCATCATTAACATTCTTTTCACTTGTTGAATTATCTCCTTGCTTTGGCACTTGAAAAGAGGATTTCACTTCATCATTTGTTGATTCCATACGCGAGAGATAGTATTTTGCATCAGCAAATTGAGATTCAACTTCTGTAAATGGTTTGTCATCAGCAAGTACCTTCTTTGCTATCCCTTGTTGGCAATATTGAAAGCATTGGTGTAAAGTAGAAGGGACTACACCATTCTCATGTATCCAAGGCCGACCAAGAAGCATGTTATATGAAATTTTAGCAAGTTTTAGCATCTATGACATGAAATAAAACGGTTGATAACATATCATCAATCAACAGTTCTAATCTTATGATGCCAATAGCCCTTCCTTGTATCATCAATCGACTGCTAGAGAGCTCCTCGATAGAAATTCCTATCTCTTTCATCACACGCAATGGTAATATGTTAACAGCCAAACCTTCATCGATTAAGATCCTATTAACTTTTTGCTCACAACTATATCCAGCTACGAATAGTGGTTTATTGTGAGGCTTTGAGCCAAGTAAAAGATCTTCATCTCCAAAGCAGATGGTTGTCGCACAATGCTTAGCGTTGGTGTAGTTTGTCGCTGCCTTATCTTCTTCAAGTGATATCTTACCCTCACGAGACAGTCGCATGACTTTGTCCTTAAATACAAAGAAATCTTGAATAAGATGGCCAATAAGGCGATGATATCTACAGTATTTTGGATCGTCAGAACGTCCAGCCTCTTCGGGTCTATTCATCTCTGGTAATTCAATAAGACTAGCTTCAAGTAAGTCATCAAAAATCCCGGGGACATCAATGTCTAAGAATGGATATTGCTTTGCTTGCATCTCTTTCAAAGTTAGCTTTCTTTGCTCCATTTCTGGTGGAGCATTCTTTTTCTCAAATGTCGTAGGCGGTTTTCTACCTTCAGTGGATTTTGTTGATACTTGAAATGTGTGGTGTTTACTGCCATGGATTCTTTGGTTGGAGTCTTAGCAAAAAACTTGCCCCCTTTCCTTAGCTCAGATTTGCTTTGTGCTTTGTTGGAGTCTCCTATTGGCGGTCCATCAGCTCCACTGGCAGTCATGCTTAATTCCATATCATGCGCTCTAGTGGCTAACTCCTCAAATGACTTGGGTTGTATGCCTTGAAGTATATAACAAAGACCCCAATGCATTCCTTGAATGCACATCTCAATGGCCTAAGTCTCAGATAGATGATCTTTGCAATTAAGGCTCAAGTCTCTCCAACGATTGATGTAATCAACAACAGCTTCTTCTTTCCATTGACGAGTGTTTGTGAGCTCAACCATGCTAACCGTTCTTCGAGTGCTATAGAAGCGATTAAGGAACTCATGTTCAAGTTGATCCCAAGAATATATGGACTCTGCTTCCAAATCAATGTACCAGTCAAATGCATTTCCTCTGAGTGATCGAACAAATTGCTTGACCAATTAATCTCCATAAGTCCTGACATTGTTGCATGTCTCTACAAAGTGAGCCACATGTTGCTTAGGACTGCCTTTTCCATCAAATTGTTGAAACTTTGGAGGTTGGTATCCACTTGGCATCCTCAAATTATCAATGTTTCGAGTATACGGTTTTGAGTAGGTGAATGATGACTTAGAATTGCTTCTAGTGTTCTCCTTATTGCTCCCATAATAAAAGCTTTCAATTGCGTGGCGTGAATCATGCCGCCAGGGAGAACTTGGAGCTCTTTGCTTGCGGGATTTTCAATTAACCCTTGCTTGATGGAAGCTTCTCCTTCTTCAAGATATTTGGAGGGTGTTCGTGCAACATTAGTTGTTTCAATGACTCCTCCCTTGCTCAAAAGTTTCTCAATCTTTGCATCTTGCTCCATTGTGCGGTTTGTAAGCCACTCCATCGCCTTTGTCAATGCAGTAAGTTGTTCCCCTAAATTTGCATCACTTGCTCCAGTGGATGGCGTTGCATTCATTGGGAATGGTGCACTTGACTTTGAGCGAGGGGATGTTGGGGGAGACTCTTTATCCTTGTTAGACCCTTCAAAGGTAGCTGGATCATTTGGGTCAGAGTTATGTGCTCCTTACTCCACCATCCTTGTTTTCGGATCTTCCGTAGCTTGAGCCTTGGACCGAGTTATTCTTGATGTCATGCCAGTGACTGTTCTTGATGAAAAGAGATGAGAGGTAGAGATTGTCCCACTGGGCGTGCCAAATTTGTACCAAACAAATTTTTCAGTCTTAAAATAAAAGATTAGAAAATAAGTTGGAACAAATACAACTTATCTGAATTCAAAATATATTGGGTAAGAATCTCTCTTGATCCTCTGATTCGATTTTACAAGAACAATACTTCAAAGACTTGAGAAAACTTGAGATTAATCTTCACGTCGATCTTCCTCAAAGTAATTTTGATGCTTTAAAACGTTAATTCAGGGGCGTGATAGCTTCTTCCCGAATCAAACGATGATTTATGTTGAAGTTTGTTGAAGAACAGTTATGAACTTCGTCTTCAATTCTTTAAATATAATGTAGTTTGATCTTCCTCAGCAGAAGTGCAATCTTCAGAAACAGTTCTTCAGCAGCTTTGCAGCTTGATCCTGAGCCAAGTGAGGCTTTCCTTAATCTTCGTGAAGAACGCCTTTGATCTTTGCGAAGAACATCTTGAATGTGATGAACTAGAGGGAGCGCCAAGTGAGACTTTCTTCCCTTCAAAATATGATACTTTTTGTTGTGTGTTTTCCTTAAGTGAAGACCTCTATTTATAGGTGTAGAAGTAGAGTCTTGATAAGATCAAGAGATGAGGTGGAAGCATACTATTGGTTCTTCCATTTTCAAGATAAATACAAATTTATTTTGTATTTATCAAGAAATAATTTAACAAAACACATCATATATGACACATGTCTTGATTTGATTGGCCATATATTTGAATATGATTTAATTGAATTGAACACATCATTCTGACACATGGTGTCATCATTGGCCGATGAGAATATATTAGGAAATTAATTAATTTCACTATTTTCTATTGGAATTAAATTTAGTGAAATTCCAAAATGAGAAATAGCAATAATTAATTTAATTTCTAACACATTAAATGACATATGTCATAATTTGACGGGCTTCTAAAATTTGCCCGTCTACAGAGACAAAATCATTCAAGTGCAATAAATCCGTGAAGTTATGGGGCTAAATCCTAAATGTGGTGAAATAATTAACTAGTATTTATACTAAAATAGAGAAAAGGTAGGTTATATATCATTTGCATGGATTAACTCTAATCACGAAAATCATTAATATCTCAAATGTCAGCTCATATATAACATAAAACTGCATAACTTTTACGTAAAACGAATAAATATCTTCTTGACAACTATTTCAATAATTAAGTAAACTGCAGCTGATAAGGAAAAACTACAACTAATTCACCACCTAATTTAAATAAATTGTAATAACAAACACGTATAATTTACACCGCGACACCAACTAGGCATTTAATACCGATGCACTCAGTTAATTCATTCTTGTCACTATTAATATTGTCAACACCCTTAATTATGTTATTCATTTATTGTCATATAGCTTTTCATTATATAATAAGAAAAGGTAGTGCCATAAGCAAGTCATAACAAATTGAGTACAAATATATTTCCTGTTTCATCTTATTTATACTTTGTCTGCGAAAAGAAAAAGTAAAGCTCAGAATAATGGTGAGACAGTTAAGTTCTACAAATCGGAGGGCATCCACTGCTGCTGCTGCTTCTACAACTACTATTCACTTCAACAGGATGGCTGATCAAGTCATTTCTCCCGAGCTTGCGAGAATGATTATGGGCAACATCAACGTCCACAAGTAATGTCGCTATTTAACCTAAAGTTCATTCGTTATATATACTTCAACCAAAAAAAAAAAAATTGTTATATGTATAGTAACTCATATATATATATATATATATATATATATATATATATATATATATATATATATATATATATATATGAGTTAATGTTAGTTATATATATGTGGGATTTTTGGCATTAAATCGGCACGTATTGACTCTTTGTTGATAAAGGGGACAATGCATAAAAAAACTCACGTGGTTTGAGAAACTCTGAACAAAACTCACTTGTGGTTTTATATATTCTAAAAAAAATCTCTTTATGGTTTCTTAAAAAGAGCATTTTGTTTAGAGTACAAGGGTGGCAAAATGGATCCGGATCCATGGATCCAACCGGATCCGTTGTGGATCCATCGAATCCGATCCACCCATGATCCACCATGGATCCGAAACCAAGTTGATCCGGTAGATCCAAGGTAGACCTGGATCCAATGCGGATCCCTGAGGATCCAAAGGTGGATTCAGGTGGATCTGGGTGGATCGGGGTGGATCCATGAGTGGATTTGGATGGATCTAGTCATGGATCCGTGTGGATCCATCCAAGTCCATGTGTAGTTCTAACTCAATTTTAAGCAATTTTTGGCATTTAGCCTTTTATTCGCGCCCCTATCTCATTGTCTTTATGTATTTGTACATTTTAAAATATAAGTTTTTCTTTACTATGAATTTAATTTTTGAAGTACGCAAAATAATTTGACAACGTATAACTATTCATTATGAGAAGAAAATCTCGTGCTTTAATTTGGTAACTATCAATTAAAGTTAATGATATGTACAGTCTATGGTTGATTGGCATTTTTATTCTCATTATTAAGTTTTATAATTTTGTAATCTTTAACCACAATTTTTAAAGAGGCAAAAATTATTCTCAATCATATATAAAAAGAATTTCGATAATCTTTCTAATCCTTAATCAAAAGCTCGAAAATGTCTTCCAAATCCCAAAACTCAACTTCATTAAAAATATTATAGAAAATAATATTTTTTTTGTTATAGAAGTATTCATGATTTATATTTTTCTCATATATATATTTTATGGGTATACATATATATTTTTAGTAAATACATCTCAAAAGAGCATTACATATTTTAAAATTAAAAAAAAAAAAGTTAACTTATTGTGAAACACTAGCTTGCACATTTATATCTTAATGTAGCTGAGTGTTAAAGTATATATTTTTTTTTTGTTTCTAAATAACCATCTACTCCTCGAAGTATTAAGCGTCAAAATATCTTGTTAAGTAAGGACTAACAATAATGATATATACTATTAAATTTAAGGTGGTGGGATAGATTGGGTAGATGGGGAAATTGGGTTGAGTCGATGTTGATTGGTGGATTAGATGGATACCAAGATGGATCCACTTGGATCCGACAATGGATCCGCGGTGGATCCATAAATGTATCCGTTTGGATCCATGATTGAATCAAAAAATATTACTACTTGGATCTGCGGATCTGGACGCGGACCTTGTCCAAGTTGAATCCATTTGGGGTCCACCCCGATGGATCCGGTTGGATCCAAATCCTAATGGATCGGATCCACATGGATCCAGACCTGGTTCCGGTCCGGTTGATCCATTTGCCATAACCATATGATTTTTAGATAATTAACAAACTACAAGGAGACTTTTTGTAGATTTTAGAAACGAAAGGGAGTTTTAGATTGATATCCCGTTGAAAAGAGAAAAGCAAATGATCCTTTGGAAAATTAATACATTGCGAAATATCCCCGAATATGGTATTGTACTTAACTCGCTAAAAAAACCGAGCGTATTGATGAATTTTAACTTAAGAAAAAAAGACATTTATGCCTTTAGAAAAAAGTATTTATATTTTATTTTATTACTTTAAATTGAAAAAAAAGGCAAAAATATTAAATAATAAATCCAGTTCTCTAAGATAATTCATCCTAAGTACTATATATTCATTAAGATAGTAAAGAAAATACTACAAATAAATCTCCACATAGAAAATATATAAATATACTAACTATTATTTGGTCATCACCAATAACAAATACCATTTAGAGAAAGAATAAGGGGATTCTCCTAAGACTGAAATCACGTGAGGATAATTGCATCTTCTCATTTCGTAAAAGTGTAATTATCTTACTTGGCACGACATAATGCGATTATAATTGGTCATTAACCATTATTATATATGTTCACTAAATTGTTTTTATATTTTCATTTTGCATAGGCTGATTTCATTGGCTCAGGAAGTTAGGCAGGAGCTGCGACTCAAAGCTATTGGAACCACTGTTAATTGGATCCCTGTATTGGTACATAAAGTCGGGAATGATATAGTTAAAATATTTTAAAATTGTAAAATATACTTTGAAGATGATTATCATTCTCATTTCATTCTTTAATGTGTTGATTATGCATTTGTTTGTGTGTTTGTTTTTCAGCTTCCTAGTCCGGTTTCTCATGGCGTTGCCTATGTAGCGCCTGATTATTGTGGAACAGCGACACGAGCTGGCACTGTAATACCCGTTGAACCATTAAAGGCAAGTTATTAATAATATTCCTACACGGTCTCATTTTAGCATATTTAAGAGTAACATAACACTCCTCTCGTACGTGTGTTGTTCTCCAATTGGTTGCCAGTGGCGAGTCGTAGAGTTGATGATGTAAGATGAAACAGTGGTGTTGGTGGCTTTTCGTACGGGTCCAATTGATTTAGTTGGAGGTTAGGGGTAGTGGAGGTGTTTGAGTTGTGCCGTGGCGTGGTCAGAGGAAGGCCAGTGGCAGGATGGATCGCACGTTATTAAGTAGTGCATATATATATGTTGCGACTTTATTGCATTTTTAGGAACTTTATATTTTAACAATATAATGCAACATGAACCTATAGTAACTACGTCTTATTTCACAACCTACCTAATTTAATTTGTTTTTCTTATTTCAGGCAGTTGACATCTTGATGGACAGACTTTCATGGTGTCGGGATTGTCGAAAGCTTGATGTATATGCCACATTTTCGGATAGCAACGGGGGAGTTATTGAACTGATAAATACACAGGTTTACAAGAATTAATTGCGTAAAAATAAATAAAATTGTGAGGATTTAAGAAGCCAACCTAAATTTAAACAATTTTCTTTTATATACTCTTGTACAGTATTATGCTCCAACTACAAAGGCTTGTGCTCGAGACTTTTGGACGCTGAGATACACTTCTATCACCGATGATGATTGCATTTTGGTACGATTACTTCTCTGTTGTTTAATATGAGACATAAGTGCATGAGATAGTTGACTTGCACTAGTTTCATTTCAATGCAAGGGTAAAATGCATAATGATTGTGTTTTTAAAAGTTGCATCAAACATTTTAGATTTTATTATTATTATTATTATTATTATTATTATTATTATTATTATTATTATTATTATTATTATTATTATTATTATAATTATTATAATTATTATTATTATTGTTATAAGTTATACAATCTTCTAGTATTTCAAAATATCCTGTACCCCTTTTAACTAAACACTAAAAAATGCAAATTTAATGTAAATTGTCAATTTTACCCCTCATGTGAAATTAGTGTAGGATTTATGTAGAAGAACAAGGTATGGTGCAGGGTTCTTATAACACAAGGGAGTTTAGGTCACTTTTTATCGTAACATGAGGGGATGGGCGGGATTTTTCATAACAAGAGCGGGTTTTGTGGTTATTGATAACATGAGGAGGTTCGATGCATGTTATCAGAAAATATAAGATGGTTTGGTGCGGCGTTCTAAAAACAAATAAGGAGGTTTGGAGCGTGCTCTCAATAACATGGGGGTTTTATGTGGGTTTAAAAATTACAAGGGAGTTTCATGCTTGTCTTCATATGAGTATTTTAGTCAACTTAGTAGATATAAAAGTTTACAAGACGGAAATACGCCTCTCTGTTGCAATATAATAAACAAATTTAGAGGGTGTTACTGCAACTTTTTGAAAATAGATGAGGTCGTTTTATGCAATTTTCCCTTAAAATCCGTTGTAATGTTTGGTAACACTCGAGATTCTCAAATTATAAGAAATTGTTATATGCCTTCTCACTGTGCATAGTTCATTGTACACGGTTCACAGACCTACATTTTCTTGTATATATTGGCACGCCCCTTACGTTATATATCAAACAATTATCATATGTTGTTGGCTTTAATTATTCTCTTGTACTATTCATATTCAAGGTGTGTGAGCAATCGATTTCTGGATCTGATGTTGTCCAAAATTCACCTATTGCTTCGGAGTTTGTGAGATCTAAAATACTAACTAGTGGATACTTGATCCGCCCAATCGATGACGGTTCAAAATCAACAATATATATCGTTGATCACTTGGGCTTAGAGGTAACAAACTAATAATATATCTAACATAGATTAGATATTCATGATTTCCTAATTTATATGTTAAATATCAAGACATAACAACATATATTTATTTTTCAGGCATCATCTGGAATAGTCCAACCAATGTATTTGTCTCCTCAACTTCTTCTCAAGAGATGGATTGCTCCGGTAAGTAATTAATAATGTTTATTTCGGATATTCATGGCACAATAATAAAATAAGTTTCGAATGTGAATTCCCTATTCATGGTATAAAACATTGGTTGATTATGTGGTCTCCTAATTTGAATCAATTTTCATGCTGCTGGTGTTCTGAACAAATTACCCATCACCAATTTGCCTTTAATATGTCTAATAATTCTACACACTGCAGTCAATTCGGTTACTAGTATAAATGCATAGTTAAGATATGGTGTAGAGTTGTTAGTGCTCTATAATTTAAAATTACATATAATTTTAGAGAGACATATACATAGCAAAATCCATAAAACAAGTTTTCTTTGTTTAGTACTTTATCCCTCTCAAACTAATTGTGTAATTGATTTACTTTTTATACCAATCAATGATTAGCAGAATGTTAAGAAACTTAGTAAAATCATCCTTCTTTCCTATTTATAATATTAGAAGATTATATTTGTTTACATAAACATAGTAAATAGATCATGTGAAGAAGTTATCTATTACAAATCTAAACAAATAATTAATTATTTAGAAAATAGAAATAAGAAAATTGATTAGAAGGAAATTTAGAAATTCTTTTTGTTGTCCGTTTCATAATTCATAAATTAATCACTTATTTGGCAATAATTTTCTTCTTTTGAAGGAAATAATCTGGAAAAAGTAATAATCCAATTCATGTCCAGTGGGAGGCCGTTTTTCTTTTAATTAGCTAAATTTAGACTTTTTCTTTTGATCTAATTTCAAAAGGTATAAAGAACATTAAAATAATTATTATGTAGTTAAAATGTAAGCCAAGATTTTAATTTTTTTTTAAAGTTTATAAATTTTGTTCACAAGGACTAAAAAAATTAACGCATAAAGAAGAAGACCAGCTTCATAATATCCCATAAAGAGGAAAAGATATCACGACGAGAATCATTTGATGGAAGCATTTATTTGATTCTTAATTTTGAAAGAAAAACCGGCGAATATAATTTTTTTTATTATCTTTTTTAGGCATGCACAAAAAGAGAATCACATTCTTTAGCTATGAGATCATTTATAGTTTATTGTGATTCAATATAGGAGAAACATAAGGAGATAAAACAGGAAGATAAATTAAATTATTAATTTTGAAAGAGTATAATAGTAAACAATACAAAATTGCTCTGTGGGAATTTTACTCTCTCTATATCCTCTTCCATAATTTTAAAATTTAATAATTTTTTCATTCTCCGCCAATATGGTTGTTAGTTATGCAAATTAGTTATATAAATACAAATACAAATACATTAAGATACAAAATTAAAAAAATACATACCAAACATATTTAAGAAAATTCGGCCGCCACCACCATGGCTCTCACTTTTGGCCGCCGGCGCAAAGAGCTCATCATTACAAACTGATGAACTCTGCATTCTCACGGTTTGAATTTAGTTATTAATCTTCATTAGTTATTTTTGCGTTTTCTTTTTTCATTTGAACTGCGTACGTAATCTAGTAGTTAATTTGTAAATCCCATATCTCTGTTTGTCTTGTTTTTTGGATGGGATTTGGAGTGCAATGGTTAAAAGTTTGGATTTTTTTTGTGCCCTCGTAAAGTATATGTTTAATTTGATGCGTACTAATATGTTTAGTGATCATGCTTGTTTGTGTTACAATCACTTATTATTTAATGAAAAAATGTTATGTTTTTTTGTTAGTTTTTTTAATTGTTTTCGAGTTTTGGGGTACTTATATTATGTAAACTCTCGAAGACGAGAGCTTTTTAGTTTATTGAATTATTTCCGTCGCGAGTTTACGTGTTGTTCTCCATCTTCCCTATAACTTCCGTTATGTCACGTTTGCTAGTAACCATGTATAGAGGCAGTCGTTAAATATGGACTCATTCAAAATCTGACTGTTAAGTCGGTTATTTTAATGGGTGGATCTGACCAAAACTCCAAATTTGCAATTGAAAGAGATAAAAGAATGAGATCTCTTGATGATAGAGTTATAGTGAAATACATGATGAGTATCGGGCAATAAACATTTTTGTCCTTAATTATGCCATCTCGTAGTTTCTATATAAGGCAAAGAACTCATGATGTTTTGTTTTCTACAAAGGCACTGCAATATATTGAGCATATAGCAACAGAGACAAGGAGAAACCAAACACATGCAAATGACGGCCCTACTTTCTACAGATCTTTCGGCCAAAAACTCACTCGGTAAGAATATTGATTCTACTTGTCAAATATAAATCTATGTCTCTCTAACGTTGCTATAGGATTATAATTATATATATCTGTCTTTGTTTAGTTTGTTGCAGGACGGTTTTCAAGAATCTCACACTCTAAACTTTTTAAGTTTAAACCACCCTCTTATATTGGAAAGAGTCATTTAAAACTTTAGATCTTAAGATTGGAGCATAATGTCATGCATAAAACGAAACCATCTATTTTACATTGAGTTTGACATTTTTACTGAAGGACCAAAGGGCACATGATGAAAGTGACCATGTGAATGAATTGCAGCCAAAGAAGTTGGGTTTTAGCCAGAAGAAGTTATTTTAGAGGATAGCAATGTTCACATGTAGTCTTTATTTTATCTTGGCGGTGGTGGGAGGGGGTAATAAGGTCAATATCCATACCCTCAAGATATTAGGCATATGTTCATACCCTCAACGTACCTTACTGCTCTTTTTGCTGATGTACTAAATATGTAACGTGGTTAAATATCTGTCTTTATGCTGTTCAGGGGCTTCAACGATGCTGTCAATGGCTTTACTGAAGATGGTTGGACATTGATGAATGTTGATGTCTCTGATGATGTTTTTATATCTGTTAAGCATGAAGCTAATGGAGTGAATGCAAATTTTGATGGCGTCGTTTGCGTGAAAACCTCTTTGATTCTTCAGGTAAGTTCCAAACCTATTATGTCCCACGGGTGTGGCTTTCAATATGGGTTTTTTTGTTCTCTGCTGCAGTTATTACTTGTATGATGAAACCAATTATACATCTCATTATCTTTATGTGTATCTTATTTGATATATGTTTGTTGAAATTATTTCTCTGGACTTCGTTCAATGATTTTCTATTATATTCTGCCTTTGCTATGAAGACCGCCGGGCTTGATGTTGCTCAAGTAACTGCCCTGTTTTGATTGATGGTGATCAGCCACTGAAATTTGATTCTACTGGTGCTATGTTGAGTGAATGATATTTCTGTTTTTATGTTGTAATTGGAAATTTGTTTAGCTTAAGAATATTTCATGAATTGCACAAAGTATCTTTGGGCATTATTAGCAGTTTCTTTTACTGGTGACAGAATGTTTTGCCTGCGAAGCTGGTGAAGCTTTTGAAAGAGCGCCGCTCTGCTTGGATGAATTTCAACTTTGCTAATTATTTAGCATTACATTCAAGAGCTCCAAGCATTGGTTTTCCAGGATCAAATACCCACCAATTACCTGGAACTGCTGTGCTGCTTGGCAAGACCAATTATCATGATGAGGTTGGTCTAATTAGTTAATTTCTTGGGAGCTGAATGTTGATAGACTATTCATGGCATTTACATATTTGTAGTTTTGTTCACATCTCAGATACTGGAAATAATTCGTTTTGAACGCTTGGCTCGAATGTTTTCATCACGGGATATATATCATTTGCAGGTGAGTTGTTCCTTTCTCTCTTTAATTGTGTACTATTTATTAATCTGCATGTCCTCTCAGTGCCTTTTGAAGTGTTGACATCAATTCTTTCTTCTTTTTTCCGCAATTTTCTGATTTGTCGTATGAGGAAGAGGTAGAGGGAGGAATGAAGGGTTACATTGTTTATAAATGCGTTTTAAGCCATAACCACCATAGTGTGTTTGGTAGCTGTTATTGTACATTCTTGACAACTAAAAGTATCCTGAGTACATGGCTCGATGTAACCACCACATAAAGTTGTTTTTCCAAAATTTCCCTTTATTTTTCTTTTCAATGTTGAAGGGCAACATGATGTACCCGATCACATTATTGATGATCGAGAACTTCTGGAAACTTAATGGTTCTGGAACCTAATTTAAATTTGCTGGCTACAAGTGCAGATAACCAACGGAATGGAAGACACTGATTTTGGAGATTTCTCAGAACTGATATTTGCACCAGTACACAGAAATTTACCAAATGATGCAGTTCTATTATCTTCTGGATTTCGGGTCTTCCAATTGGGTACAAATACAGTTGAGGTACAACATGTATCTGTTTGCAAATTTGTTGAATTAATTCTTCGTGAAAATGAGGATCTTGACATGGTAAAATGCAGGTTGTGTTATCATTTTAATTATCTATTTCTTTCAATATTTTCTCAGTAGAGGAAGGCAGAGACTTGGATATTGGAGTTAATTTGGATTTCAAAAAGCTAAATAATTGTTTAATTGACTTGCATCATAAAAGTGTTGTGGTATAGAACTTTTGGGATAGTAACATCTACACCATATGAGGTTTGATTATTTAGCATTACCTCTCCTGAGGTTTTAAATAATTATAGACACACCCATGAAGCATAAAAAACACAGAAACTAGGAGTTCATCTGTAATTTTTTTGAAACTTCGGAGTGTCTCTGTAACTTCTTAAACTTCAGAAGAGTCGTTGTAATGCTCTCTTAACATTCAAAAGGTTACTTTTGAAATTATTCAAACTGTTGGGGAAGTTTCTGTAATTAGACTAAAACTCGGGGGATGTAAATGTTAGAATCCTAGAAATTTTTATGTGCTAGTTTAGTTTATTCTTATTCTTATGATTTTGTCTATTACTTGTGACGGCAGGCATCTGGTACTAGTAACACATGCTCCATGCTGGTTCTAGCGTTCCAGTTTCCTTTCATGTCTCATCTTCAGGAAGACACTGTAGCCATGGCAAAAAGCTACGGTCAAAATGTAATTTCCTCAGTGAAAAGCATTTCTCTTGAAATAATGCCATCGACATCTGCTCCTCTCGTGAACCCCACTGAAGAAAATCCAGCCACGGCACTCGATATTCCTGAACAGTCGAATTTTGGCGCAAATCTTGCTTACTTCATCTGCCAAAGTTATAGGCAAGTGGAACCATCTTTATGTTAATATCAGCTAATACACGTGTTAAAAGATTTATGAATATCAGTGGAGTTACTTCTAACATACATGGCTGTCTAGCTACTATATGATGAGGGTTCTCTCATAATTTCTTTCCAGTTGCAAACAAAATACTGTAGGTTTACATACTTGAAATAAATGTTAATGATGCATAGAGCTGTTAAATTGTATTGATCCTGGTTTTAAGCATTGAATGGAATTTATAATTGTTTAACAAGTGACTTTTTTGCTTCAAACAGTTCAAGTCTAGGCCTGGATTTTCTCGGTAACAGCTTCCAGAGCGACGATTTGGTAGGCTTCATAGAGCATCACCAGTATCCTATACTCTGTTTCTCATTCCCGGTATGTTGACATAAATTTCTTTACTAAAAGAATCCTATCTATATCATATTCCTGTTTTGGCATTTTGGTAGCAAACCCTTTTTTGTTATGCAAAATAGACAACAAAACAAGACCATGTGAAAAAGAGAGGCAACAAACCTCACATGTGTATTTTATGTGTGGCAAATGACCTCTTTTGTAAGAGAGTGAAGTTCACTTGATAGAAGTGAGAGTGAGTTTGATTTTTCTGTCTTTGAGTCTACAGTTTTTCCTTTTGCTGCAGTGTGTCCCAGAGTGCCTCTACGCCAACCAAGCTGGGCTTAGCATGCTAGAAACAGCAACAGATTTTGTACATGTCGTCACATTGGATAAGATACTTGATGATCGCAACAATGTATCACTATACTCTATAATTCCTACTATACTGGACAAGGTATAGTAAAAAACAAAATCTCGAACAACCCTTTACTTAGATTATTGGAGCTTATATAGAATCTTTGAAACTTTCTCATGCATCAGAAAGAGGAACAGGAAATCTTTTGAAACAGATATGTTCTTAATTTTTAAGGTAAATTCTTTCTATTTTGCAGGGTTATAGTATTATACCTCCTGGATTCTTCTTTACTCTGATGAATCGCCATGTCTTTTATGAAAACGCTGTGGTGTGGCTCGTGAAGGATCTGGATGGTTCCATCCAATGCCTTGCGGCGGCGTTCATAAATTGGTCATTCGTTTGAGCAATTCGAGGTAGTAGCTTTTAATAAGAGTTTTTCAATACTTAATAGTGTTGAGCAAATTTAATCTATGAGGTGTTGTATCTTATTTTAAATGATTGAGATTTGGCTGCTATCAGCAAGAGTAGTGTTGCTGAGATTGCTATTCAGCCATGCACGCATCTATGATTTTTGACTTGTATCTATCTTATATTTTGAAAATCTAGTAATAGTAATTTCCATATGTTACAAATACATTCTATAAAGATAAATAGTGGGAACTAGTGCCGCTCTCTTGTAGAGCTATCCCTTTCTCTCTCGGAGATTCCCTTACATGACCTAGGTTTTCCCTCCTTACCTCGCGTTGTCTCTTCTTCTCTCCTTTTCCTCATGGATGAAATCATCATCCAAACCAAACTTCTTCAATGTTAGATGAACCTCAGCCACAATCTACACCCCTTCAACCCCTCAACTGCCTTGCTCTTTTATGCAAAATTCTGAATATGTAAACTATAAAATCCAATGTTATCAAATCGACCCTCCTCGAGTCCTGGAATCCCAGTAATCTGGTGACGATAAACTTTCTTGGTTCCAACACTATGGCCTTCATATTTGATTCCCTGTCCAATGCTAAAATGTTATAAACAATTATCCATGGTCATTTTGTGGCTTCATGTAGCATTAAATACAAGATATGGCACAAACGGATATATCTGTTCATAGATCTCCCTTCTGGATTCACGCCTGTAACATTCCGGCCAAATATGTCAACCAATCGACTGCTCAGAAAATAGGAATCAAGTTGGGGACTATCTCAAGGCAAGCCTTGCATCCGCTAGTCAAAAATGGGCAAAATCTTTGCTCATTCGAGTGGAGATAAATCTCTCGTCCCCTCTCACTCATGGAAATCGATCATAGTAAACCTGCCATGATGGAAATCAAATGTGGAAAAGTTGGTGGGTTTTGCTACCACTGCAGGCTTTTAGGCCATAAACCCATCAATTGTTCTACTAAGCCACTAAGCTACCTGAATCCCCCACCCTAATTCCAATCCCCCTTTCGGTCCTTGGCTGAAAGAAGATAATAACAACGTCCTACACTCTCACATTAAAAAATTTGTCACTTATAACATCCAATAACCTATCACCCATCAGCATCGTCGGTGTGTGGGCCCACAAGTCATGCTCCAATCCGTGTTGGTTTGGTGCTGGCCAACCATTTTACCCAACGTAGACTGAAACGTGACTGGTGGAGGGGGCCTCACTTCCAAGATCAAAATTATACATATTAAAATTACTTATTACATTTGTCATAATGGAATTCTTTGGAATAAGCAGTTATTACATCTTGGTAAAATGTACCCTTAATCATATTTAGTCAGAGTTTGGCAATTTTTTCTAAATGCATGATGAATAGTTGCTACGCATTAAATAAAATTCTCCATCTTTCAACTCAGCCGGTGCTCTTTTTCTGAGCATGGGCAGACAGTAGAAATCGAGGAATAATTCTTTGATAACTTAGTGAGATTTTTAGAAGATGACGAGTATATCATGAATTAAATGAAACTTCAATAAATGGTTTTTCGATGAAGGAATCATCTGCAGAACTATGTGGAAAATAATTATCGTTGATAGCAGATAAGATATATTCAAGACCAAAAGTTCAATGAAGATGTGCATATAAATAAGATATTAACGAACCCAACCGTACGACTACAAAAATTCTACCTTATACCTCCTAACGAGGAGCGGCCTCGCAAAAAAAAAAAAAAAAGAGACATGCTCGAGTATATGCCTACTATCACGCTGGCGAGATCCAGGTAAATAAACATCAAAATCATTACTTTTAAATATCTTCAAAACTTTGTAAGGGCCATATTTTCTCGTCGATCTCCTTTTTCGAATAACTTTTGGTGTGGTACTTCTCATTCTTTGCTTCGGGCATTGCTTTGACTTCGGCTTGAACATTGGAGACTTCTTATACTACTTTCATATATGTCTCCATGATGGGTTGAACCACCTTCTAGTTCGTTAGGACTTTCGTCTAACTTATCATCCGAATTTTTACATGAATCTTTATTAGAATTACCATATGTATTGTATTACCTTCAAAATTTTCATCAGTATTTCTTTTTGCATTAACTTGTTGAAAGTTATCATCGCTCTCCACCTCGACCAAGTTAAAAGTTTTTGGTGGGATCTCAATCTGGATTTTGAAATCACCGTGGGATTGAAAACAATCTTGGTAGCTCTGAAAAGTATATGGCTCATAATCGGGTGGTAATAATCGATTCATCATCATTCGGTTCATCCTCTTCCAGGATATTATTGGTGTTTTGCTTCTACTTCTTCTATCGAGTTTTAATTTTTCCCACCAAATAGCAGCAAAACCCCTTAGTTTGGAAGCCACCAGTTTCACTTTTCGATTTTCAGAAATTTTGGTGAATTGAAAAAATCGGTTAACCTCTGAAATCCAAATTAGGAAACCTTCAATTTACAACTTCCCATGGAGCGATGGGATATTGGCTTGAAATTTGAAATTACCTCAAAATTTATTATTCTCCCTATTGCCACGAAATACATGATTTTCAATTTTAGCTGACTCTCCTTTCAAATAATTACTACTGAAAATATGAAGCTTGGTGTTGTTGAGAAGTTGTTGAAGAGTGGCCTCCAGGCGAAACCCTGTTTAAACTTTTGTCTCAAACCATGTCTTGAATCCTCCAAGACACTCTTAATCCCTTGACCATCATCATTGGGAACAACTCCAGTTATGCCTCTCATGGCCATTGAACAAGGTAAAATCCTCACCGATACCACTTAATGCCCAATGTAAATGTGAAATCAAAACATTAATATGTGCAATCGGTAAAGAAAACTGAAATCCACCAAACTTTGAAATAAATTCCAATTTCGATTAATAATTGATCAAAAGATAAAAGATAACTAAAATATAAATAGGACGAACTATATGACTCTCTAAAATAACCTAACCCAAGTAGGAAATAGATTCCTCAATGAAAACATATAAAAGGAAACAAAATCTAATAGTAGTTAAATCCTGATAATACTAAAACTACAAAAAGATAAAATCCTAATATAATTAAAGTTCTAATAAAACCAAAATCATAACCATAGTAAATTCTTTTGCCCCGAAACTGCTTGAATGACGTTTCTTGGACTCAAAGCCTCACCGTATACTAGTATACGGGTAGTTCAGTTGGAGAGCACAAAAGACGTTCATTTGATATCTAATGGGCCCCAATTGGAAAACTAGATAAAAAGTTATGGCGGTTTCGTGTATGCCTTTTGCAATTGCAAAAAGTATCAAAAGTCCAGGGGTTTTTGTCCTACCTCATATAGTCAGACCACTCCCCGATCCTATTGCACTCAGCTCATGTCGCTTCTTTTGGCCCTAAACCATTCAAGGTTAAGGCGATGTGGCTCTCGAAACCTCCCATCCACGACACCGTTGATGAAATCACCCTGCTCATGATTGCCCTCAGTTCCTTCTCCACTCTAAAATTTAAAACACGAAGTCTGCCCTCAAGTTCTGGAATCGCGCCATTTTATTGCTCATATGTTCCGAATCTTCCATGATATCAACCAACTCTAAGCCCTTAAATATAATCGATTCAACCTTGGTCTCGGGCAAAAATTTCCTGGCTACCTTGATTATCTTCTTCATATTGAAGATACTAAATGGAGGTAGAGAACAAAAGAAGAGTGGCTACGGAGTGGCGACGATAATACATGGAATTTCCATCTCACTACTTTATTCTTCGCCATTTTAATCATGTACCATTTATTGTGGATCCTAGTATTGATCTAAGTTATTCAAACTGAGATGATATGGGTAGGATTTTCACCTGTCAAATTGAGATGATATGGGTAGGATTTGTCATGTTTTAATCATGTACCGTTTGTGATGTTACTGATCCCCCACACTTAAGGATATTAAAGACACCGCCTTCTCATTATAATCTTTCAAGAGTCTAGGCCCTGACGGGTTGTCTCCCATCTTTTATAAGATATTTGGCACTTAATTAATAGGAAATTATGTTACTGTTTCTGTGATTGGATTTATTTAACACTGGTCACATCCTTAGAGGATTTAACCATATCTTTTTATCTTTAATCCTAAACCCCATGATGCCTCCAGTGTTCACAATTTTCGATAGCATTCATCTCAGGCATTCATCTCTTCTTTAGATGGCATTCATCTCAGGCATGAACATCTCTGATAATATATAACTCTTACTCAGAAAATCATGCACCACCTTAACACTAAAAATGGTTGTCTAAAACTTATGGCTATTAAAGTGGGCCTTGTGCAGGTTTTTGATAGGGCGACATGCTTTCCAGTATCCTGGATTGTCTGGGATTTGATCGTAAACTCACTAATCTCAAATTAATTGTATCTCCACAACTTCTATTTCTGCTCTTGATAATGGCTCTCTTTTTCTCTCCATCTAGCAGGTATTAGGCGGGGGGACCCCCTATCCCCTACATGATTTATTATTATTGATGATCTCCTCTCTAGAATTATATCTCGGGTAGAAAACCAAGTCTTGATCCATGGGGTTAAACTAGGAAGAGGATGCCCCTGTATTCAACTTACTCTATGCAGATGATATCTTAATTTTCGGCCGAGCTACGTCTTCTGATGCTTTGCAGGTGACCCAATGACTTAATTATTTTTGGATTGGAGTGTACAGCTGGTGAGCTTTGGCAAATCACTCATTTGTTTCAGGTAAAACTGTAGTCTAATCACCAGAGATTATATTAGGGGGATTCTTGGCAAGACAAGATGAAATCACGACCAAGCATTTTGGCTTACCATTTTGTAAAACAGATTGCATAGCGAAAAACTTTTCTATGTTATTGAGAGGTTTGACTCACATATAGGGTGTTGGAAAGAAAAATGTTTGTCTCAGGTCAGTACTATGGTTTTAATCAAATACACAACTTAAAGTCTTCCGGTATACAGAATGTCATCTGTGCTTCTTCTTAAGTATGTTTGCAGCACCATGGATAAGAAAGTGAGGCGTTGTTGGTGCAAAGGTGATTATTTTATCACACTTATTAGCTCCTTAGAGTTGGGATTATATGTGGGCCAAAGGCTCGTGGTCGTCTGGATTTCGTAGGAACTTTGATTCTAATCATGCACTTCTTGCAAAGAATTCATGGCTTACTCTTACTGTTGCACCTAACCCTTGGATTGATATTTTTGATTCTAAATACATCATGGAACGAAATTTCTGCACATAAACTAAGCCAACGGACTCCTGGATTTGGAGGAATATTTGTGCTTGTCGGGATATCATCTTAATAGGGTTTTGCTTTAAGGTTGATCTTAATGGCGCCCTTGATCTTAATGGATTGTCTATGCCAGACTTATTGTCCCTCCATGTTGTAGCACCCCCTTGAATATCACCTATGTCACGAATCTTATATCGCCTGATACTTTTGCTTGGGATCCTGATATAGTTTGCAACGCTTTCCCCAAAGATGTAGCTGCCGAGTTTTGAGTTTTAAGATTCCCATTGTTTGAGAACCCGGTCGTGTGATTTGGAAGTTCACTTGTAAAAGCGCATATATGGTTGATTAACCCGATGTTTTACCACCTCTTTGAACCTCCTTACTAAAAATTTCAAATGTATTGCAAAATATCCATTTCAAACACCTCAAATTCTTCATGTGGAGAGTTCTCAGGATATTTTTCCAACTCGAGGACGGTTGAAGCATCTCCTTGGCCTTCAAATACCTCGTGCCCTCTTTTTTATCTTTGTTTCTTTTCATATTGGTTATATAGGGTTTCAGGTTAGATAGAATATTGACGAGTTTAGTTCATAATTCCTCACAATTTTTGCTAATTGTCAATTAGGAGTTTTAGGTTAGCATAGCGCTCTGTATATTTTCTATGATACTTGGTGAAGAAGATATAAAAAATGGGAGAATATCATACGAAAGTTAGAGAGCGAATTTAAAATATTCGATGATCATTTATGCTTCTGTCATCGTTCCATCATATTGACTACATGACAAAATATAAAAATTGACTGGCAAGACTAACACGTGTCTTACTAATAAGACTTTAAGGAGAACGTAAAAAACAATGACATGCAAAAACGCTACAACTAATAGTTACGTAAATTGCTCTCCAGATTTGGAAACGTGGAGCAATCACGAATCCTAAGCCAAACGGCACCATTCCACCTGAATATGAAAGCAGCACTTAGCCACTTTTCTGCTTCAACAGTACGCGGTCCTCCTCTTCTTCTCTATCATCAAGTCCTAAAATAAATTGATTTCCGAATTCTTCTTCAATTTCTGACATCTTTTCTTCATTTATTTGCAGGTATGTTACCTTACCCCTCGATGAAATGGCCCTTGTCTCAAGGGTCCCGTAGCTCTAGCCAGACCCCAGTCGACCAGTCAACCAAAATTCAAGGTACAAGATTACCTCGCTTGTCTAGTACCATGATAGGTGCATTTCGAAACATACCTTGCGAATCTGTAGGTGGTAAATCTGATTGACGGTTAGTCGAAGCGTTTAGCCTTTTTTTTTTTTTTTTTTGTGTGTTTAGTAATGAATCATGGAATACTGGATGAACTAGAGAACCCGCAGGTAGATCCAGTTTATACGCTACTGGCCCCATTTTAGCAATAATGCGAAGCTCTGTAGTGTCTTGTAGAAAGCTTTAGATTTTTCCTTAGACAAACAATACTTTGACAAAAAGGTTGTAGTTTTAGGTGAACCTCCTCTCCTACCTCATAGCTTCCCTCTCTACGCTTCTAATCTGCATAAGATTTCATCCTTTGTTGAGCCGCACTCAAATTATCCTTCATAAGTTGGGTAATTTGAACTCTTTTAGCAATAAGGTCCCTTACTTCAGTCTGAGAACTGTCTAAGTATTTAGAGAGAGGAAAGCAAGCTGATAAGTATTTAGAGAGAGTAAGTATATAAAGCCTGAAAAGGTGTCACCTTTAAGCTGGAACGAGAATTGGTGTTATACCAAAACCCAGCTAAAGAAAGCCATTTACACCATTTTCCGGGTGAGTCACTACACATACACCTCAAAGAAGTTCCCAAAAACTGATTCACTCTTTCAGTTTGCCCTTCTAATAGTGGGCGATATGCTAGAGTCATGTCTAAACTAACTCCACGCAACTTTAAAAGTTCTTTCCAAAATACACTCCTTAAAACTTTGCCTCACTGGGAGACTTTGCAGCTTATAAATGTCATCCAAAAATACATTAGCTACCTTTTCAGCAGTATAAAGATGAGCTAGCTAGTGCCAAGAAATGACCATATTTAGTGAATTTATTGATAATTTATAAAATAACTGTCATATCCTCTCAGTTAGCAACCATTCAACAAAATCCATGGAAATATGTGACCAAGGCTGTTCTGGGGTGAGTAAAGGTTGTAAAATCCCTGGATAAGGATTGTGCTCAAATTTATTGAGCATACATGTGTCACAGCCTTGCACAAATTCTGTTACCTCTTGTTTTAACTTAGGCCAGTAGAATACTGACTTAATTGGCGAGTAAGTCCCTTTTTATCAAGAATGACCACCATGAGGAACGGTGCATGGCTGTGGGAATATGTTTCCTCAAAGCCCCATCATTACCAATAAATTGCCTTCCCTTGATACAATGAGTAATAGAAAAAAAAAAAAAAAAAAAAAACTCTGATCTATAGCTTTGACAGCCACGATGTTGAGAAAAAATATATCATTTTTGTAGTTGTTCTCCATCAATTGAACCCAATTAGGTTGTACCACATAAATAGCATTACACCCTCCCTCTGCCCGTCTCCTTGAAGAAGCATCAATATCATAATCCAACCCCAAGAGTTTAGTGATCCATCATTTTTGTAGGGAAGATGTGATCCTTTGTTCTATCAAATATTTCAGGCTTCGTTGGTCTGTTTTGATTGTAAAATGGTGGTCCTCCAAATAATGTCTCCATTTTATAGCCAGCAGAACTGCCAAGAATCCCCTCTCATAAAATATAGTTGTTGATTCCTAGGGCACATCAGTTTTTGTAGCTCCCTCTCGAGTCCAACTTGCATCAGTTTCCACAACAAATGGTTTGGAAATTCAGGCAAGGCTAGCATAGGTGCTGGTGTCATAGCCACCTTCAGCTTTTCAAAAGTTGTGGAAGCCTCTGAATATTCTCTTCTCTAAGCAATTGAGTGAGGTCTACTTATCTCACCATAACCCCCCCCCCCCCCCATGAATTTGATTTACAAATTATATGTCGACTGTGGCGCTTAAAATCACATTATGGCAATGACAATATGGTCTGGACTAACTATAGTTTCTTGTTAGGTTAGGTCAATCAAGTGGTACTTTAAGTAACATGTTATTTATTTACTACTATTGTTTTCCTTTTGAATAACTATTTCTTAGATAAAATAGTCGACGCAAAGTTATTTCATCTGAGAAGCATTCCAAGAACTTCCAATTTATTGGTCATTCCTAAAAACGAAAAATTCAGTGATAAATAAAAGAGCTCCTATCCACATATGTAGCAAAATGCATGATGGTATAAGTTCAAGGATGAAAATGCAACATAATTATTTTCCACGTGCTTGCCACGTGTCGATTAACTTTCAAAAATTTGGAAATTATGCGGCTAAATGTGGTGAACCCATTAGGATTATACTAAAATAGGAGAAAAGGAAAGTCATATCATTTGCATGCATTGACTACAAATCACGAGAATAAATGATACCTCAAATATCTTACCACATCATATAATAATATAAAAAATAAATATATAAAATTGCTTTAAGAATCTTATGTAAACCAAATAATTGTCTACTGGATAACTTTTTCACTATTTGATTTAAAGTAATTGTAATAACAAGCAGATTTAGTAAGACTGCAGCCAATACGGAAAAACTATGACTATTTCACCATTTTATGTAAAGAAATTGTAATAACAAGCATGTATAATTATTACACTGCAGCCGATAAGGAAAAACTAGGAATTTCGTACGTATGTACTAATTAATTCCGTTTACTCATTCTGTCGCTATTAATATTCAACAACCATTATTCTGATATGCATTTAATGTCATATATCTTATAAATAGAGTAACAAAGTTTTACAATCAAGTCATCTTTATACATTTCTATTCAGAATAATGGGGATAAAATCAACTTCTAGACGTCGAAGGGCATCCTCTTGATACTTACATTCAGAATAATGATGAACTTGAGGGTATCTGAAGTGGTTTCTCTCGAGCTTTCGATAAGGATTATGGGTAACATCAATGCCCCCAGGTAATATTTAACATAAAGTCCATTCGTTATAGACATGGTAACTCATTTTTCTTTTAATTATTGAATGTTACTTATATGTGGGATTTTTGGCATCAAACCATCACGTGTTCTTGGCAAACTTATTGGCCCTCTTTTGAAAATGAAGAAGCAAATAACTCTCCAAAAATTTTATAAATGGCAAAATACCCCTAAATATGGGACTGTGGTTTGCTCGCAATAAAACCTTTGAGTATGGATCAATTTTAAGTTGAAAAAAAGAAGACATTTAAGCCTATAAAAAAGCATTATAGTTTGTTTTAATACTTACAAATTTGTAAAGAAGACAATACTAGTGAATATTAAATCACAATTCTCTAAAAGATTGTTATCCTTTATTACTATACTTTATTTTAGTAAATAAAATACAACAAACAAATCTAAATTTACAAATATGTGCGTGTCTGTATATATAAATACCAACTGTTATTGATAATTACGCGTAACAGATACAAAAAGAGAAAAACAAAAAGAATTTCTAGTCTAATGGAATAACGTGATAATTTGCAACTTTTTTTCTTTTCATACGAAGGGAATTAGCTTACCAACATAACATGATGGGATTATTTTGTCATTTTCTCTCTCTCTTCACATATATATATATATTTTTTTCATATGTGTTACAAGATTATTTCACTGCCCTGGAAATTAGGTTGGAGCTCCTATCTAAAGGTATTGGAAGTTGGAACTGTTGTTGACTGGATCCCCGTATTAGCTAAGGTTGTGAACCATAAAATTAACAAATATCCTTTTTTTTTTAGCAGAATACACTTTAAAATACTTTACAGATGATGATTATTATGGTCTTGTAATTTTTCAATGTTTTGGAGTGTTGGTTATTGATTTATTTGTGGGTTTATTTTTTCAGCTCCTGGTCAGGTTCTCTAGGTGTTGTCTATGTGGCGCCTGCTTATTATGGAACGGCGGCACGCGCATACCTGTTGAATCTCTCAAGGCAAGTTACTAATCCCCACGTACAATTTCTTTTAATGAAGAGTAACATTTAATTTACTCAAAATATAGCAATGTCCTTATAGTTTTTATAAATATTAAAGGCATATAACTATAGTTTCTGATTATTGACCTATGTATATATATCATGACTTTATTTCATTCTTAGAAACTTTTTTTTTTTTTTTTGATTATATGATGTAATTATTACTAGAACCAATAAGTGAGTTGGTTTTATTTCACCAACCTACCCTATTTTGTTTTATTTGTTTCAAGCAGTCGAGATCTTGAGGGACAAACTCTCCTGGTGTCGTGACTGTCAAAAAGTTGATGTGTATGCCATATTTTCACATAAGAATGGGGGTATCATTGAACTATAATAAACACACAGGTTCACGAGAATTAGTTGCAACTTGCAAGCAATTTAGTGTTCCTCATGATTTAAGAAGCCAAAATTTGAGCAATTTTCTTTTAAATACTAATTAATGTGTCGTGTAGTATAAATCTCCAACAACTATAGCTTTTGGTCGAGACTTTTGGACGCTAAGATACGTTTATGTCATAGATGATGGATGCTTTTTGGTACGATTACTTCTCTGTTGTTAAATATGAAACATCCTGCATGAGATAACTTGCACTAATTTATTTCAATGGAAGGGTCAAATCTATAAAACTCATAATTCTTAAAAATCTACATCAAATCTTGCATTGAAATAATTATATTACAAAAAGGTTTGATTTAGATTTTTCAAAACACGAGTATTATGCATATGACCCTTGCATTGAAATGAAATAAGTGCAAGTAAACACATGCATATATGTTTCATACTTAAAAACAGAGAGGTAATAGTACAAAAAGCAGCCATCATCTATGATAGAAGTGTATCTTACAGTCCAAAGGTCTCGAGCAAAAACCATAGTTGTTGGAGCATAATACTTCACGACATATTAATTATTATTTAATAGAAATTGATCAAATAAATTTTGGCTTCTTAAATTCTAAGGAAACTAAATTATTTGCAACTAATTTTTGGAAACATGTGTGTTTATTAGTTCAATGATTCCTCTATTGTTATTGGAAAATGTGGCATAGACATCAACTTTTCGACAGTCGCGACACCATGAGAGTTTGTCTCTTTAGATTTCAACTGCATGAAACAAATAAAAAAAATGGGGTATGTTTTGAAGTAAAACGAAAATCACTCATTGGTTCTTGTAATTTATAAAGTTATAAAATCAAAAAGAAATATCCTAAAAATACAATAAAGGATATAGATGCACACGTCAAAAATGAGAAACTATAGTTAAATGTTTTTAATATTTATAAAACCTCCAAGGATATTGCTATGATTGAGTAAATTAAATGTCCCTCATAAATAACACATAGATAGCAAGCACCACATAGATAGCACCACGAGAAATGAATTTAACTCACTTAATCCAATTAGGAACTTCAAGACACAATTTTACTGTAGTACATTTGTAAATCCTGATTTCTTTCTTGCCTTTCTCTCTAAATTGTATCCCCATATTTAAAACTAGTGAAATTCGAACTTGGTCCATTATAAGATTTAATATCTTTATGCACGAGTTAACCTATCAATATCATTTTTTAAGATTAATTTATGATTACTAGTGATACAAATACTTTACATGTAAAAGCCCAGATTTAAAGTAACATGCATAACTAAACAGTATTTAATTAAGGTTTAGGGGTTTTGTTTCTTGTTCTTCCTTTCCTTTGTTGCATAATCAAAACCAGTTTTAGTATATTATAAAAGTTCTCCCTTGGAGATAACATGCATTACTTCATGTTTGTATTGATTTGGATGAGGCGGTGGATGCCTTAATGGTGTTGTATGCCTTAACCATGATCTGTACTCTTTTAGGCCTAAAACTATAAATTACATAGTACATGACATTAGGTGTTTATATGTGTTTGTGTGCAGTAGTTGTAGGTATAGTGAGTATATTGAAGCCCCCATCAAGTCATTTATTCATATTTATGTATTAGTATTTGTTCATTTAATCCTACTTCTTTATCACCACAAGTCTTAAGAGATCTGGCGAAGTTAAGATTTTAGTTAACTTAATGAAATATTATTGACATATAGGCTCTATCTAGTTTAACAGAGTAAATGAGGTTAGGTTCATTTCATTATTTTTTAAAATGAAATTGAAATCACTGTAAGTACTTGAATACATGCATCATCTTCCAGACGTCTGAGTGCATCATCTTAATACTTACATTAAGAATAATGATGAACTCGAGGGTACCTGATGTCGTTTCTCCGGAGCTTTCGACAAGGATTATGGGCGAAATCAACGCCTGAATCCTTGTCCATAATCCTCGTCGAAAGCTCGGGAGAAACGACTTCAGGTACTCTCGTTTCATCATTATTTTGATGTATACGGACAGGGTTAACCAAAACAGATATTTTTGGGCGTCAAGCTTCTACTTCTTTTATTAACCATACAAATGAAGAGTTTAACAATGTTAAAGAAGAGTTGGCCCAAAAGAAGCAAATGAGGATCGCTCATGGAGTTAACATTCGAGAGCAAGGAGATAGCATTCAAAGTCAAGGAGATATGCTCCAAAGTCAGCAAGAAGAGATGGCTGAGATGCGTAGGATGATGCAACTTCAATCACATTCTGGACCTCGTAAGCATAAGAAATCAGTAAGTGGATTTACTATATTGACTTAGTATATTGTTATAAATATGTGATAGGGAGCAAGGAGTTAGAAAAGGAAAAGTTATCTTTTATTTTCTGTAGTTTGAAGTTCCAACTTTGCTACGCGGCTATTAGTTTGAGAATGTTGAGTATGTTTTGGTTAATTTTAATTCGCAAATTTCTTTTATAAGAATGCAAATACTCTATTAATTCAGGTTTATTTTGTCTTTGTTGCTTTTAGTTACAGCAACCTCTCGTTTTGATTCATTTCAGCCTACTCATGGGATATATATATATATATATATATATATATATATATATATAGTCTTCTTTAGCTAACAACTTCCGAAATGTACACTTCACCCACTGTTATTCTGATTTTCTAGCAATACACCAAGCTAGAGTTAGAGAGTAATACTAGACTAAAGTCTTGCATTCCCAATAATCCACCAACAAAGTGATTTATAAGGGCCTACCGCTTCAGTTACCTTGCCACCTATTGGGATTTTCAAAACCATACATCCAGTTTTGCACCCAAATAGCAGCTGATGTAGAGTATATGGATCGGCCACAATATCCACAAGCATACTGTTGACTGAGAACCTAGTCACAAAAATACAACTCAAATTATTAATGCAGCCTACTGTTGATTGAGCTGTAGTCTTTATTTTTAATTTGCTGCATTATGTGTATAGATGCTTCTAATGTTAATTACAATGTTGAAGGTTAGGTTTGATGTGATGTACTGACTGTAACTTCTTGTATCAGTTAACACCCTCTTTTGTTTAGCTGCAAGATGGGTCTTCTCTTGGCTGATCTAATTGCAGTTTATGTCTGATAATTTTTTTTCTTCATATATATAGGGTAAGCGACCATCAGATTCTTCAAATTTAAGCCACAATCATCATCCCCACAACAATCCATAAGCCTTATATAAGAGAGGTATGCCAACTGACAACCATGAAATTATTTTATGGGTGTTCAGTTTGAAGCACGACAACCTCTAAAGTTTCAAGTGTTACTATTATTTTGGTGTTTACTGATCTGAGGTTGTCGTGCTTCAAACTTTAGGCGTGTTCCACTGTACTAACAACAGCAACATCCATTGTTTGACATACTTTTCATATGTTTTGCGGAGTGTTCTTATAATCATTTACACTTGTTGTAGTTGAATTGGATGAGCTTGTTGTTTAAAATTATTTCTTGCTTTATCAGTGGTGGTATCTCTACATTGAAATATATTCCCAGATATAGGCTGCCATATCAAGTTTAGTGAATATTGCTTTATTGCATATTAAAATGCTTGTGATCTTTCTTTTTTCTCATTTCAACTTTGATGCTAAATGCAATGAAAAGCCGTGAAATTATGTCCTAATCAAAAGCCGTGAAATTATGTCCTAATCAAAAGCCGTGAAGTATAAAGCCGCTGAAGCCAGAGTTGAGCATTTCAACTTTGTTTCTTTTGCATATGTTGTTGAAGTCTAAAGCCATTAAGATCGTATTGGGAGTTACTGATGGCTCAAATATTTTGGGTGTAATGTAGTATTCGAAACAATCGAGAAGTATATCAGCTTTTTCTGTTGTCACAAACAAATTGAAGGGAAGTTTTAAATTAAAAGATCTGGATTGGCTTTTGTTTAGGTTGTTATGATTTAGTTTTTGTCACATATATTACAATGAGCTTGATGGTAAGTTTGGAATAACTTGAGATTGACAATGAAATGTAGTTTTGTTGAATTTGAGTGTTTGAACTTATTTGCTTCTTGTTATATCTTCTAATTACGAGTATATGGTAAATTCAATGACAGGTGGTTGATTTTCTTACGGGATAAAAGCGTCAAACCCTATACTATAGGGGGTGTAGCAATTTGCCCCCTAAACTTTTTTTTTTGGAAACAAGCCCCATGTACTATGGATAAATAAGCACTTGCCCCCTCAACTATTGACAAGAAAAAATAATTTGCCCCCTGATCGAATTTTCGGCCAATTTTTGCCGAAATTTGAAACGTGAACATGATGGTTCATCACTATTTAACATCTGATTCAATAAAATGCCCTTTTTTCCCTTCCATTTTTGTTATAATTTTTGAATTTCCAAACCTTAAATTTTGATAATTTAAACTAAGGTTTGAGTTCGTTCACGCAGACAAGGGTTGGTGAGGCATTCTTCGTAAAAGGTGACTAAAACTAGAAATAGTTAAATTTTGATGTAGTGCACAAGATGGGATTGGAATTCATGTTGGAGTTGAATCACCGTAAGCCTAAGTGTTGAGTTAGGTTGATTTATCGGCATTCCGGGTTGAAATTTGGGTTAATCCATTTTTGATGAATCACGAGTCTAATTCAGTTAGAATCAGCTAATGAGCAATACACATCGCTTAGCCATGACGTGTGGCCCAATTTCGGGCAACTACCATAGCTTAGGCTCAGTTTTTTTTTTTTTTTTTTTTTTTTTTTTTTTTTTTTTTTTTCTGTTTTTGGTAATTTTTTGTTTTAATAATATCTCTTTCCATACAATCCAAATTTCAATTCCGTTTGTAGGGAGTAATCATCATGAATACTAGTGTTCATTTTAGTCGTTAACTCATTCTTTCCAATTTTGGAAAATTATTACATTTAATCAATTTTTTAATTGTTTTCGTGTTTTGGGGTATTCATATCATGATAAACCCTAGAAGACATGTCCTTTTGGATTACAAATTATTTTGTCGAGAGTTTCTCCCAAATTTGTGCTTCCCTATAGCTTCCGCTATATCGCATTTGCTAGTAACAATATCATAGAGGCAGTCGTTAAATATAGATTCATTCCAAATCAAACTCAATCAAATATAGCAAGTACGATTGGTACATTCGAAATATACTAAACAAATTGTTTTTAATAGATAGATCCGACCAAAACTTTTAGTTTCGAATTCAAAGGGATCAAATTTAAATGATACCTCTCGATGATATAGATGTATTGAAATACATGATCAATCTCGAATTAGAAGAGGAGTAGAAGTAATGGTTAGACCCCTTCAAAGTCTGTATACGTTGAGATGAGTTTTCTCCTACATTATATTGACTACGACGTAACTCTTGATGACAAGATCCCCTTCCAGAACGGAAATAATTTCAACTTATGCAATCGGCTCTGCAATATCATTTCTTCAAAAATCACATAATGCAGTATCCAATACTTATCGGATTCCAGTATTCCTCTCATACTCCTCGATACATATCCGACGCGCAGCGTGGCATATCCTATAATTAAAATAAAAGAAAATTAGGAATACCCGTGTCGGATACCAATAGACGACGTATCCAACCATTTCCGACAAAATGTCAACCCCTATTAGATTTTTAAATTTACTAATACGAAATTAGAATGGCAAAGAATATAGAAAAGAGGGGACTTGGGATCCTTTTGACGCCCAGTATTCCATAGTCCTGTAAGCCATTGATTCAGGTGTTTATCCTGAACGACAAAATACCTTGTAATAAAAGAATCAGGACCTTTTCTCACTTTCTAGTCGCACTTCCGAGATGTGAGATTAGATGTAATTCTCTGTCAAGACAACTTTTTTCACCTTTAAATAAGTTTATTATTACATTTTTCTTCTTAACTGATCCTCTATATTATAATATGTAAGATTTATTTTCATTTAAATTTTAAAAAATAATGCTAAAAATTATAACTTTGTTTATTCTAATTATATGGTGCACTTAAGTTTATTATTTTCTACCTCATAAATACAATAATTATATAAATATATAGGCATATATCTATGTTGTATCCTTATATTTTGAGAAAACCTGTGTCCCCTTATCCATATCGTACCGTATCCATGTCTCATATCTGTATCCATGCAAATAGCTATCAACTATCCTTGAACTATTACTAACTAAGTTCTTCTCTGTTTGTTGAACGAACCTTATTAGATTCCTGTCTGGGGAGAACTTTGTTCATGAATATATTAGTGACGTTTTAATGAGATACATTGAGAAATTCGCCAACATTATGTATATAATTTCTTCATAGATTTACATGATATCTAAATAAAGTAACAAAGAAATTTCCCCAAAAAATGAGATATTTTAAGAGATATGGGACGATGAATTAAGTTTTTTCGTGAATTAAGGCCATATAAGTGCTTGTCTTGCGTTCAGACCCACAAAAGATTCATTTGTCAAAACTGGAAAATAATATATTTTTCAACCTTTTCAAAGTTATAAGATCTGTTCTGGTTGAGAAGATAACACTTTTGTCCTTGATTAGGTCATTACTTAGTTTCTATGTAAGCAAAGAACTCATCATGTTTTGTTTTCTACAAAGGCACTGCAATATATTGAGCACATAGCAACAGAGACTAAGAACGGGCAAATGCATGCAAATGAAGTATTCTACAGATCTTTCGGCCAAAAACTCACTCGGTAAGAATCTTGACTCCACATCTTAATTATCAATCTATATGTCTATCTATCATTGCTATAGGATTATAAATATATATCTGTCTTGTTTAGTTCGTTGCAGCACAGTTTTCAAGAATCTCAGACTCTGAACTTTTAAGTTTAAACCACCCTGTGGTTTATCGAAAGTGTCATTTAAAACTTTAAATTATAAGATTGGAGCATAAAGTCATGCATGAAACTAAACCTTCTATTTTGGCTTTGAGCTTTGACATTTTTACTGGAGCACCAAAGGATGCATGATAAAAGTGACCATGTTAATGAATCGCAGCCAAAGAAGTTGTATCTTATCCAGAAGAAGTTTATTAAGATGATATTCTTTTATTTTATAGTGGCGGTGGTCGGGAAGGGGGTAATAAGGTCATTTTCCCATGCACAAGATATTATGCATATGTTCATACCGTCAATGTACTATACTGCTCTCTTTGCAGATGTCCTGAATAATTAATGTGGTTAAATATGTGTCTCTGTGCTTTTCAGGGGCTTCAATGATGCCGTCAATGGTTTTGTTGAAGATAGTTGGACTGCGAAGCATGTTGATGTCTCTGATGATGTTTATATATCTCTCAAGGAAACTGCTAATGGAGTGAATGCAAACTTTGATGGCGTCGTTTGCGTGAAAACGTCTTTGTTTCTTCAGGTAAGTTTCTAATCTATTATAACCCATGGGCGTGGCTTTTTATTTGAGTTTTTTCATTCTCTGCCGCAATTATTACTTATACGATCGAACAAATTATTCATCTCATTATCTTAATGTGTATCTTATTTGATGTATATTTGTTGAAATTGTTTCTCTGGACTCCTTTCAATTCTTTTTTATTGTATTCTGCCTTTGCTATTAAGACAATCGCACTTAATGTTGCTCAAGTAACTGCCCTGTTTTGATGGATGGTGATCATCCACTAGAATTTGATGCTGGTGGTAGCTTGTTGAGTGTATGTAAATTCCTGATTGATGATCGTGCTTATAGATCTGAAAAATTATACACGTCACTTAAACATTTTTTACTCAGATTATATATTCATGATCATAACCAGGGGCGGAGCCAGGAATTTTAGGTAGGGGGGGCGAAATTTTACTAAACTTATACTTCAAAAATTACGTACATATGGCATTATTTTTTGTCATATATAATACCTAGCTAGTAGATATCTTCAATTTTGCTCTAAGTTTTTTGATGGGATCAAACTAAAAAAAAATGATGTATTGACATCAAAACTTTGGACAATTATTTCTCAAAAGTCATAGTTAAACTACTAGATAAATAAGCACATTCTCTTCTATTTATAACTTGTCTTCATAATTGAAAATATAGGTTTAGACATTGCTTAAGACATATCTCCTACCATAACACCAATATATTGTAGGCAAGTAGATAACTATTTGAAAATCTAACAAATATAATATAATATAATATATATGTATATATATTATAAATATAAATACATATAAATAGAAATTCGCCGAACATATATATACAGAGATAAAGTTTCTTACTAAAGAACTCTTTATGTTCCAATTATGTTCCAATATTATAGGGATTTAGTTCCTATTTACAAGGATATCAATAACAATATAAAAGATACTTATCAAAAAAACTATATATATATACATATATATACATATATATATATATATATATATATATATATATATAAGCCTATATAAAAGGAAGTGGTGAGAAAGTTGGGGGGGCGGTGGCCCCCATATGCCCCCCCCTTCCCTCCGCCACTGATCATAACTAGTAACATCTACACATGCATAAACTTGGTAGTAGCATTACATACCTGTCCAAATAAACTTTACTAGATGAGTGATTTTCTGGAAAAGTAGTTGCTGTGTACTTTATACTCTTCTTCACATATACACATAGAAAACCATAACTCAGTTAAAACAATTGCTTGTTAACTTACCCCACATTCATACATCCATAAATGTCTATTTCAAATATGGGCTTAGCTCATTCATGTAAGCCCGTCCAGACGCACTGATTTTTTATTCAGTTTACATGTATGTGTTTAAGTTTTGTGTAGATGTGTCTGTAGATGGATAGTTTTACACATTCGCTGTATTTATTGGCTACACGCACTAAAAATTAGAGAGACGCCAAATGCATGTATTAGCAGGCATGTCTATTTATCTGTATTTGGGAACTATTTTGATTAATCTACAGTCAGCCATGCCATTTTCTATTTTTGGGTGTATTATCTAGGATTGAGCTTCCTGCCGGATTAGATTTGTTAACTCCACCTGCTGTGTTGCATAAGTTATCCGTCAGCAATAGTTCGGAAATCTTTGTATAGGGGAATCTATCCACCTTGCATCACTTCAGTCAATAGTTTCTTTGTTAGGAGAACATACCTTATTTCCTTATTTAAATATGAATGCCAAAATTGACATAATTTTGCTTATCCAATCAAATGATTATTTTCTTTAACATATATTTTCCCCTGAAACTGTTCACATTTATGGCTTAGGAATTAGCAGTCGTGAATTACAACAATAAAACTTGACTGACACGATGGATTTAACGTCTGGCTCACTGTGAAACATAGGGCTTTAGATCCTGCCAAATGTTGCTTATGACTTTGAATTTGACATTCATAGCTTGGCCAGTCTTCACTGCTGGTGAATGCATGATATTGCCTGAAGTGTCAGTTATCGTGGGGCAGGTGGTATGCATACAACCATACTTTACTTAGATGTCAATTCATATCTCTTCAGATGGTGAAATTGGTTATTCAATGGAACTGGAATACGGTTACAGTATTTTGTAAAACTCAAAACTACGTTATATCCCGCAATTGGAGTTTGTTTAACTTAAGAACGTGTATTCATGAATTGCATCAAGTATCTTTGGGCACTATTAGCAGTTTATTTTACTGGTGACAGAATGTTTTGCCTGCAACGCTGGTTAAGCTTTTGAAAGAGCGCCGCTCTACGTGGATGAATTTTAGCTTTGCTAATTATTTCGTATCGCATTCAAGAGCTCCCGGCATTGGTTTTCCAGGATCAAATACCCACAGATTATCTGAAACTGCTGTGCTGCTTGGCAAGACCAATTATCATGATGAGGTTGTTTAAACTAATTTTTTGTGAGCTGGCGGATGCACAGTTAACTTATTGAGCTAAATGTTTATAGACTTTTTCATGCATTAACATATTTGTCTTCACATCTCAGATACTGGAAATAATTCGATTTCAACGCTTCCCTAGTATGTTTTCCGCACGGGATATATATCATTTGCAGGTGAGTTGTCCCTTCCCTCTTTGATTGTGTACTATTTATTAATATGTATTCCTCTCAGCCAATTATTTCTTCTTTCTGCAATTTTTGCTCCTTTGTCGTATAAGGAAGAGTTAGTGGATGGAATGAAGAGTAACATTGGTTATAAATGCGTTTAGGCCATAACCACCATATTGTGCTTGTTAATTGTGATTGTACATTCTTGATAACTAGAAAAATCCTGGGTACATGGCTCGACGTAATCACCACATAAATAGTCTTCAAAAATCCCCATTATTTCTCTTTTCAACTTTCAAGGACCTCTTGATGAATCCGATAGTAATATTGATGACCGAGAATGTAAAGATTATGCCCCCTCATATTTCCCCTAAAAGGCCTTATTAGAGGGTGAGGGGGAACTCACTTATATACAAAAGCCCAGAAGAATTCCCAAGCAATGTGGGATAGATTTCAAGAGATAATTATTGGAAACTTAAATTCGCTGGCTATAAGTGCAGATAACCAACGGTATGGAAGACAGTGATTTTGGAGATTGCTCAGAACTGATATTTGCGCCAGTAGACAGAAATTTACCAGATGATGCAGTTCTATTATCTTCTGGATTTCGGGCCTTCCTATGGGTAGAAGTACAGTTGAGGTACAAATACAGTTGATCCAACACGCTGTTTGCTGATTCGTTGAATTAACTTTTTGTAGAGATGCTAAATTAAGATCTTGACATGGTAAAATGCTGGTTATGTTATCTTTTTAATTTTCTATTTCTTTCATTATTTCTCGGTAGACGAAGGGAGAGACTTTGGTATAGGAGTTAATTTGGATTTCACAAAATGTTCTGGTATAGAAATTTTTGGACAATAACATCTACACTTCTATTTAATTGACAAAACCTGTCCTAAGGTTTTTAATAATTATAGACACCCGTGAAGCATTAAAAACACCGAATATAGGCGTTTATCTGGGGAGTTAACCTAAAACCCCCTTGTGGTTTTCAAAACCTGCACGAAATCCCCCTACGGTTTGTTAATTGTTTAAAACACCCTGGTGGTTTCATAAACTCTGCACAAAATTCCCTTTCCAACAAACCACCAGAGGGTTTTAGGCAAAGTTTTATGAAACCACGTAGGGGACTATGCAGAGTTTATGAAACCACCAGGGTGTTTTAGACCATTATCAAACCACAAGGGGTTTTAGGTTTTTGAAACCACATGAGCGGTTTATGCATTTTTCCCATTTATCTGTAATGGTTTTTGAAACTTCAGAGCGTCTCTGTAATTATCCAACTTCACAAGAGTCGTTATATTGCTCTCTTAACCTTCAAGAGTCGTTGTATTGCTCTCTTAACCTTCAAGAGGGTACTCGGAAGTTTCTGTAATTAGACCTTGGTTCTATATGTAAGAATCCTTGAACTTTCATATGTTAGTTTAGTTTATTCTTATCCCTGTTATCTTTCTGTTACTTGTGACTGCAGGCAACACAACCATCAGCAAATTTGGTCTCAAATGAGGCATTTGGTACTAGTAACACACGCTCTATCTTGGTTCCAGCGTTCCAGTTTCCTTTCGTGTCTCATCTTCAGGAAGAGACTGTAGCCATGGCTAAAAGCTACGCTCGAAATGTAATTTCCTCAGTGAAAAGCATTTCTCTTGAAACAATGCCATCGGCATCTGCTCCTGTCGTGAACCCCACTGAAGAGAGTCCAGATGCATCACTCGATATTCCTGAAGAGTCGAATTCTGCCGTAAATCCTGCTAGCCTCATCTGCCAAAGTTATAGGCAAGTTGAACCATCTTCATGTAAATATCAGCTAATACACATGTAAAAAGGTTTATGCATATCAAATTAGTTAATTCTAACATTCAGTGACTGTCTAGCTACTATACGATAAGGGTTCGTTCATAGTTATGTTTCCAGTTGCAAACAAAATACTGTAGGTTTACATACTTGAAATAAATGCTAATGATGGTCGAGCTGTAAAATTGTACTGATCCTGGTTCAACATTCAATTTTTTTGCTTTAAACAGATCAAGTCTAGGCCTGGATTTGCTCGGGTACAACTTCCAGAGCAACGATTTGGTGGATTTCATAGAGCATCACCAGCATGCTATACTCCGTTTCTCATTCACGGTATGTTCATCTAAATTTCTTTAATAGAAGAATCCTCTCTAAATATCATAATTATCTTTTGGCACTTTGGTAGCAAACCCTTTTTTGTTGTGCATAATAGACAAAAAAAAAAAAAAAAAAAAAAAACAAATGTGAATAAAAGAGAGACAAAAAACCTTGTGTACTTCTATATGGCAAATGACTACATTTGTAAGAGAGTGAGTTTGAATTTTTCTGTCTTTTTGTTTGCTGCAGGCTCCCCCACCGTGCCTCTACGCCAACCAAGCGGGGCTTAACATGCTAGAAACGGCAACAGATTTTGTACATGTCCTCTGTAGAGTTTAAACCTACCAAATCGTTGTTAACAAACCAAATAAGAGTTCAGCAAACAAAACCGTATCGAAAACGATCAAGAAAAGAGTGATCGAATCGAACAAAACCAAGCAGAAAATAAGCAGAAACAGAGTTAGAAAAATTGCCAGAAAAACTCGCACAACACACATCAATTTTAACGTGGTTCGCGTTTGAATCAAAACGATTCAAACCTACATCCACAGAATGGCTTTCACTAGAACAAGTGTATGAGAGAATAATGCTGAAGAAATTACAATGAATCGACTGATAACTGATGCGCACAAGTGCCTTAAATAGGCTGCAACAATCAGCTTCAAAGTAGAAAGTTATAACTAACTTCTAACTAACTTTACAACTGAAACTTACTAAATTCGGTTAACTCTCAACTAACTCAACTTAAGCTAATTGATCACGTGTTAAACCTCACTAATTCAGTTGTGTTTGAACTAACTCCTCACATCCTCACATTGGATAAGATACTTGATGGCTAGAACAATGTGTCAGTATACAATATACTCCCTACTATACTGGAAGGTATACTAAAAAACAAAAACTCCAACAACCCTTTTTTTAGATTATCGGAGCTTATATAGAATCTTTGAAACTTTCTCATGCATCACAAAGAGAAACGGGAAATCTTCTGAAATATTATTTATTTTTAAAGTAAATTCTTTCTATTTTGCAGGGGTATACTATTGTACCTCCTGGATTCGTCCTTTCTCTGATGAATCGTCACGTCATGTATGAAGAAGCTGTAGTGTGGCTCGTGAACGATCTGAATGGTTCCATCGAATGCCTTGCAGTGGCATTCATGAATTGGTCATTTGTTTGAGCAATTCGATGCAGTAGCTTTTACTAGGAGAAGTTCTGATAATAGTATGGAGCAAATTTAGTGGGGTATTTTATTTCTTTTTTGTTCAAATGCCTGAGATTTGGTTGCTATCAACAGGATTAATATTGTTGAGACTGCTTTTCAGCTTGAATGCACCTATGGTTTTTGACTTAAACCTATCTTATATTTTGAAAATCTAGTGGCAGTTAGTTCCATATGATTGTCACCGGGTTGATTGTCAGTTTTAGTGATTAATAATAATCATAGACACATGAAAATTTCTGCAATTAAACTCCTGAAGTTTGAATAGTTACGAAATATTTCTTAAAGGCTTAAAAACATGAAAGAGGACCATATCCGGTTTTATAATTGTTTCATTCCGAGGAATTCATGTCTAAGATCTTTTCAAGATTCAATTATTAAAATGTGAAAAAGAACCTTGTAATTAGACCAAATTTTGAGGGTACATACATTATTATACCTAAAAACATTTTGTTAACCACATACTTTGTATAGAAACATTTCTCAATTGATTGGTGAATTGAACTGACAATCAATGACAGAGCAATGGAAACCAGACACAAATAGGAATGAAATCACATGGAAGACCTAGGATGCACAGATACTTGAAAAAATCACAAAATGTAGTATCGGATACGTATCAAATACGATACGCGCTGGATACTCTTTGGATACGTATCCGATATGCCACGTGGCGTATCCATTTATTTTTTATTTTTTAAAATTAGGATACGCGTATCGGATACGTCCTTAGGACGTATTGGATACGCCTCTAGGACGTATCTGATGCGCATATCGATAATTTATGGGGCGGTTTGTTAGTTTGTAAAAATTAGATGGGGTTATTTTGTATCATCAATAACTATGAGTTAGTTTTGCAAATATCACTCAAGTTAAAGGATAAATAATGCTACGAGTCCTTCAAATGAAAGAACTAACATATAGAGAAAAAACATGGGAGCTTCTATATCGTTGAGACAAATAAAAGAGGGATAAAGTAGTTGAACAACGAAGAAGTTATCATAATGTTATTGGAGTTTGAATTGAATAGTCAGTTATTATTATTGTATAACTATTTAATGTTGGTATAATTTCTAAATCTACATTTTGGTACTTTGAGTATAGATGGATTATGGATCTTTTCATTTTTGCTTGCATAATTTCTTGGTGTTTGAAATTGAATATGTAGATATATTTCTTTCAGAGTGAACTAAAAATTTTATTAATTTTGACGGTCATTTTATTATTATTATGTTGTTATATTAACTAAATTTTTAGCTTTAATATTCTACGTATCCTGCAGGTATCGTATCCTGTAATTTTCAAAAAACTCGTGTCCTTCTGTCCTTATCGTGTCGTATCCGTATCCGCGCAACCTAGCTAGAGTAAGACTAATTGTTTATACTCTTCACTAATTATTCGCACCAGTGCAAAGAGAAAATGTCCTTACACCATACACGAATTGAAAGAAACGCATTACCTTGAATGTCGACAATGAACGAATAACTAAAAGTGTCAATTGCGTTAAATCTCCTAAATTATGTGCTCGTTGCAATGTTCCTCTAACGTATTAATTATAAATCTATATATTATGGGGCTAAATGTGGAGAATTCATTACTATTATACTAAAACAGGAGAAATGGAAAGTCTCATTAGTATTACACCAAAATAGGAGAAAAGGAAAGTCATATATCATTTGCATGCATTACCTACAAATCACGAGAATAAATGATACCCCACGTATCTTACCATTTCATATGTAATATAATATTGTTTTAAGAATTTTTTGTAAACCAAATCATTGGCTACTTGAGAACTTTTTCACTATTTAATTTAAAGGAGGAATTGCAATAACTAGCAGATATAATTAAATAAGACTGCAGCCAATAAGGAAAAACTATGACTATTTCACCATGTAATTTAAAGAAACTGTAATAACAAGCATGTATAATTACATTTCAGCCGATAAGGAAAAACTAGGCATTTTGTACAGATGTACTAATTAACTCAGTTAATTAATTCATTATGTCACTATTAATATTCAACAACCACACTTTAATATTCAACAACCACACTTCAGTTATGCATTTAATGTTATATAGCTTTTAAATAGAATAACAATGTTATACCACAAGCAAGTCATACTCTAACAAATTGAGCACTGGTTTTTCTGATTCCTTATACTTACATTCAGAATAGTAATGGCGATGAATAGAACTTCTAGAGGTCGGAGGGCATCTACGTCTATTAACTTGATGAGCTTGAGGGTGCCTGAAGTCATTTGTCCCGAGCTTCCGCTCAGGATTATGGCCAACATCAACATCCCAAGGTAATATTTATCAAAGTCGCGATTTAACATAAATTTCATTCGTAATTAATATGGTAACTCATACATATATATGTGTGTGTGTGTATATATATATATATATATATATACATACATATATATATATATATATACATATATATATATACATATATACATATACATATATATACATATACATATATATATATATATACATATACATATATATATATACATATATATATATATATATATACATATACATATATCAATTTAACTTGAAAAGGAAAAAGAAATTTAAACCTTTAGAAAAAGCATTTATAGTTTGTTTTAATACTTTTATTTGTTAGAAGACAATAATAGTGAATATAAAATTACAATTCTCTAAAAGATAGTTATCTTTTATTATTATACTTTAAGTTAGTAAATAAAATACAACAAACAAATCTTAATTAACAAATATATATATACCAACTATTATTTGGTGATCATTACGCGTAACAAATAAAAAAGAGAAAATAATAGGGGGCAATATTCTAGTACAACAGAATAACGTGAGGGTAATTAATTTGCCACTCTTTGTCTTTTCATAAGAGGGTAATTAGTTTACTCAACATTAGATGACAGGATTATTTGTCGATAACTCTTAAATAATGGTAACTAAATTAATTAATGATGTGGCTTCCCTCTTTCCCTTCTCTAGTCTTTACACATATATAAATTTGTTTTCTTCATATATGTCATAGGATTATTTCGCTGGCTCTGGAAATTAGGCAGGAGCTCCAATCCAAAGCAATAGGAACTGATGTCGCCTGGATCCCCGTATCGATTGCTAAGGTTGTGAATGATAAACTTAACACTTTTTTTTTTTGAAACATTTTGAAGATTACGATTATTATTTATTCATTAATTTCCCATTAGGTGAAGTGTTGATTATTGATTTATTTGTATGTTAATTTGTTTATTCAAGCTGCCGAGTCCGACTTCTCGAGGTGTTGCCTATGTGGCGCCTGCTTATTATGGAACAGCGGCACGAGCAGGCACTACAGTACCTGTGAAAGCTATTAAGGCAAGTTATTAATCCCTACATACACAATATCATTTTGAGAGTTTATTTTAATTAATAGTAACATTTCATTTACTCAAGTATAGCAATATCCTCAAAGGTTTTATAAATATTAGAAACAAAGAAACTATAATTTCCCGTTATTGACGTGAGCATGCATATATATGATGACTTTATTGCATTTTTTAGGAATTTTATTTTCTGACTATATAATGTAATTATTACAAGAATCAATTTATTTTTGTTTTATTTGTTCAGGCAGTTGAAATCTTAAGAGACAAACACTCATGGTGTTGGGATTGTCGAAAAGTTGATGTTTATGCCACATTTTCGGATAATAATGGGGGAATGATTGAAATAGTACACACACAGGTTTGCAATTATTAGTTGCGACATATTTTAGTTTTCCATAGGATTTAAGAAGCCAAAATATATTTGAACAATTTTATCTTAAATATTAATTAATATATTATGCAGTATTTTGCTGCAACAACTGCGGGGTTTGCTCGAGACTTCTGGACACTAAGATACACTTCCATCACAGATGATGGTTGCTTTATGGTACGATTACCTTGGTATTGTTTATTATTAAACATGCACGCATGTGATAACTTGCACTAGTTCTATTTCTGCTAAAGGGTCAAATGCATAACACTCGTGTTTCTCAAAATCTATATTAAACCCTATTGAATAGTTATTATTATTGTTATTATTATTACTATTATTATTACTATTATTATTAATAAACTTTTCTCGCATTTTCAAAAGTTATATACCCCTTTTGAACAAAGACATGCAACGAATGTTAATTAAATATAAATTGTTGATTTTATCCCTCCCATGAAATTAGGGTAGGAAATTGTAGCAAGAGAAGGTTTGGAGCACGTTTCTTGTAACAGAAAGGAGTTTAGGGCAAGTTTTATAGGAACATGAGTGAATTTAGTGGAGAGTTTTTAATAACAAGAGCTGTGTTGTTGTATGATTATTGATAATATGCAAAAGTTTGGTAGATGATATTAATAACATGAGAGGGTCTGGTGCAACGTTTTAAAATAACAGAATGGGACTTGGTGCATGCTTTTAATAACATGAGGATTTTGAGGCATGTCCAAATATAAGGTAAATAGAGATAAACCCCTCAAACAATATGCTTCTTTGCAATGTCCCCCAAACCTCTCAATGTGCAATTTACTCCCTAACCCAGGATAAGTGCGTAAATTGCCCTTTGATGTCAAATGTGATGGACAAAAATACGGACACATGTCTAAAATAAACGGTTGATCAAAGACTGAAGAGTCAATTCGTGCATTTTCAATAGGTTAGGGGGCAATTGACACATTTTAATAGGTTTGGTGTCGCTAAAGACACCATAGTTTGGGAGGCTTAACGCAACTAACCCTTCAAAATACAAGGAGGTTTTATGCATTTACTTCAAAAGAGAAAAATAGGTCTCTTGTTGGCATTCTAATAAACAGAGAGGAGGTTTAGTGCAAATGTTAGAAAAGACACAAATCCGTTCTATGCCATTTCCCCTTAAAATCAAGTTTTTAATGTTTGGGGAATAGTCGAGATTCTTCGTTTATAATAAAATAACATATGGCTTTTCAATGTTCATTGTACACAATTCCAAACCTACATTTTCTTGGATATATTGGCACGACCCTTGTGTTATATATCAAATGATTTATCATGTTTCATCGACTTTACTCATTCTCTTATACTATTTATGTTTAAGGTGTGTGAGAAGTCAATTTCTGAATCCGATGGTGTCCAAAGCCCGCCTATGAGTTTGGAGTTTGAGAGAACAAAAATACTAACTAGTGGATACATGATCCGCCCATGCGATGCGGATAATGGTGCAAGTTCAACAATATATGTCGTTGATCACTTGGACCAAGAGGTAACAATATATCCACATGTATAGTTTTTATTAGATATTTATGATTTCTTTATTAATTAGTTAACTATCATAAGATAACAACATAAATTTATTTTTCAGGCGTTGCTTGTTCCTGACATAGTCCGACCACTGTATTTGTCTCCTCAACTTGGTCTCAAGAGATTGATTGTTCCAGTAAGTAATTAATAATGTTTATTTGAGAAGTGATGTTCATGGTAAAATAATAAAATAAGTTTGGAATGTGAATTCACTATTCATGGTATTAAACATTTGTTGATTATGTGGTCTCTTAATCTGAAACAAGTTCATTTTGCTGGTCTTTCGAACGAATTACCCGTCACCAATTTGTTTTTCTTTTTTTTAAAGAACGATTTATCACATATAGTGCAATAGCTGCAAGATGAAGTTTTACAGCCAATTCGATCATTGGTGTATATACTTAGTTGGGATGAGTTGTGGAAATGTTGATGCTCTATATTTAGGAATTACATATAATCTCAACATCTGGTTGTACCACATCATCATACAACAACTGCATTTGGCGTCTCCTCTGCGAGGGCTTTCTGAATCTTATAAGGGATTCAAAACTCTGGTTTTTTCAGATAGTAAGAGGGCGTCCTCCGACGGGTTGAGTTTTGCAGGTCGGGTGGGTCTTGAACATCCCTAGGTGCATATAATAAATTTCCATTCTCCAGCCTCCGCGCTAATGTAGTTATTAGTTATATAAATACAAATATATTTATGCATATTAGTTATCAAAATATATACATTTAGGTAAATTATTTATACAACTTTACAAACATACTAAGCAAATTAAGACTCTTTTTAAAGTATCATAAATAATTAAGTTCGTAAATTCAATGACACAAATAGTTTGACGCATAAAACTAAACTTTCTTATTAGAATATAATTTTATTGAACTATATTAAACACTGTGTTGTTAAAACACTTGCCCAATCAACTAAATAATAAATGAAACTAATGGAATAATATTATCTGTTTTTAAATCCCCAAATTAAAGTATTGATAAACGATTTTCTCAATTATACATCATAAATGACTTATGTTAAAACTCAAGATAAATATAGCTTTTATCATCATGCATCAGTTAGAGAACTTAATTTTTAAAAAGTAGGCAGAAAATAAAATAGCGATTACACCTTAAAAATATAAAAGTAATTAGTACTTGTTTAATTTTATACAATATTATTTAACTATATCATATATCGACAAGAAATGAAGTAATAAAATACACTTGCCGTCAGTTTCCACTTGTGTCATTTCTTATCCCTCTTACGACGGCCGCCACCACCATGACTCTCACATTTGGCCGCCGGCGCAGAAATCTCCTCATTACAAACTTAGGGTTTCAGCATTCACTTACTGGTTTGAAATTAATTTATAATCTTTTGCGCTTTTTTTTGTTTGAATTAATGGGTTCGTAATATAGTAGTTTAAGTCTTATTATCACCTTCTTTACATTGAAACGATCATGTCTCGATACAAATTCGTTTCATTGTGAATCCCATATCTCTGTTTGTTCTTAAATTTAAAACAGGGCATTAATATTATTCACTTTTGTCTTCTGCCCTGTTTTTCTGGATGAGGGTTTTTGCCTTTAACTTTTAGACGTTGTGTAGGATTTGGTGTGCAATAGTAATTGTCTGTCTTATTTGTTTATTAGTTAATATTCTGATGGTAAAAAGTTTGGGAAAACTTATATGTTCCTTAATAGTTAACAAGCCAAATGTGCAAAGATCAAGCTTGGTCTGTCGTAAAGTATATGTTTGTGTTACAATCACTTCATATTTCATTATTATGCTCTCAACCAACCTAAGAATTTAGTTAAATTAGACACTCAAGACAATGCTTCAATGCAAAGTTAGAGCCATGAAGCAAATTCATGCATATAAGATAAGTGTAGCTGGAATACAGATGTTGCTTTGGGTGTGTGGTAACACGAGAAGAGATAAGGTAAGAAATGAAGACATTTGGAAAAAATTAGGTGTGACACCCATCGACGGGAAGATGCGAGAAAATCGTTTTTGATGGTACAATTATGTGCAACGATGACCTATAGAAGCTTCGGTACGACGTGTGGAGACTCTGACCTAGGGGCGACAAATAGAGCAAGAGGACGACTGACGAAAACATGGATGGAAGTCATACGAAGTGACATGAAGCTTAGAAGCCTAAGTGAAGACGTTTTACTCAACGGGAACGAGTGGAGGAGGAGAATTCATGTGGAGGCTAACTATACACGATTCTTGTTTGGTTCATATGGCCTACCCAATTAGTTGGGATTATAGGCTTGGTTGTTGTTTTTGTAGACATTCAAGAATTGATTTTTAACTATTGATATGGATAGTTATCCTTCGTAGTTTGTGTTGGAAGATTCATTTGGTTGCTGGTAGTAGATGGCAATCATAATGTAGTCCTTACTCAACACATTTTTCATGGTTCAATAGTAGTGACCATGTATTTCTTTAGGCCAAAGTACGACTACTATGGTCGTTTGTGCGGACGAAAGGTAGTCAATATACTATTGCTAGGTACCCGTCTGTTGTTTTCTGTACAATTCTTCACATCACCTTTGTCGCCCTCATCCTTAGTCGTGGGTTTTGAGGAACAATCGATGGTTGTGAATAAGTGCAGCTTTGTGGAAGATAAACTTCACAAATTTATTTGGCTCATCATGTCAAGTTTGTGTCTTAGTTCCTTCTCGAGTGGACCAAATGGACTTGAGACTAGCTTGGACGTTTTGTAACATATTTATATTTTAATCATATTAACACACTTTTATTCCCTATATATATCCATTCCTAAAATGTGGAGAAATCATTATTAAAATAGAAATATTATCAAACTAAAATAAATGAAGTGGAGTTTTTAATTAGTTCGACCATGCAGACAGGGATTGGTGAGGCATTGTTTGTAAAATGGTGACTAAAATCGAAACGAGTTAATATTTGATGCAGTGCGGGAGATGGGATTGGAATTCGTGTTGCAGTTGAATAACTGTAAGCCCAAGTGTTGATTTAGGCTGATTTATTGGCATTTCGGGTTGGAATTTGGGTCAATCCGTTTTTGATGAATCATGAGTCTAATTCAGTACGAATCAACCAATAAGCAATACACGTCGCTTAGCCATGAGGTGTGGCCCAATTTTGAGCAACTTCCATAGCTTAGGCTCAGTTTTTTTTTCTTCGTTTTGGGTAGTTTTTTTGTTTTTATAATATCTCTTCCATACAACTCGGATTTCGATCCCATTTGTAGGAGAGTAATCATCGTGAATACTAGTATTCATTTTACTCATTAACTCATTCTTTCCATTTTTGAAAAACCATTATGTTGTATCAAATTCTTATTTGTTTTCGTGCTTTGGGGTATCTACATCATGTAAACCCTAGAAGACGCGTCCTTGATTATTGAATTATTTTGTCGGGAGTTTCTCCCAAATTCGTGTTCTTTCTTATAGCTTCTACTATATCACATTTGCTAGTAACAATATCATAGAGGCGGTAATTATATTTAGCTTCATTCAAAATCTTACTCAATCCAATATATTTAGTACCTTTAGCTACGTTTGAAATATACTAAATCGATTGTTTTTGAATAGATAGATCCGACCAAAACTTCAAATTTGGAATTCAAAGGGATCAACCAAGAAACGACTCGACCCCGTACATTTATAACCGATGACCATCGCATTACAAATGCGATGCTCTAACCTCTGAGCTAAGCGGGCCTGAAATTATACCTCTCGATGACATAGCTATATTGAAATACATGATCAATAATGAATTTGAAGAAGAGTAGAAGAAATGGTTAGACCCCCTCGATGTAAAGATTGATTGTATACATTGAGATGAGTTTTCTCCTACATCATATTGACTACATAACTCTTGATGACAATCGGCTATCAACCTATGTTATGGATACTTCAAAAAATCACAAAATGCAGTATCCAATACTTATCGGATACCACCTCTGATACTCCTCGATACACATCGGACGCGCCACATCGTGTATCCTGTAATTAAGGTAAAAGAGAATGGCGGATACCTGTGTCAGATATCTGACGTATCCAACCATTTCCGACACAACGCCAACCCTTGTTAGATTTTAAATTTAGTAGGGATAAAAGCGTCAAACCCCCCATACTATAGGGGGTGTTGCACTTTGCCCCCTGAACTTTTTTTTTTGGCAACAAGCCCCCTGTACTATGGATAAATAAGCAATTTGCCCCCTGAGTCCAAATCCAACGGCAAAATGTGTTGACACGTATTCAAATCCAATGGTGAAAAAGCGACTCAGGGGGCAAAGTGCTTATTTATCCATAGTACAGGGGGCTAAATGCCAAAAAAAAAAGTTCAGGGGGCAAATCGCTACACCCCCTATAGTATAGGGGGTTTGACGCTTTTATCCCAATTTAGTAATATAAATTTAGAATAGCATAGAATATAGAAAAGAGGAGACTTGCTACTTCTACATTGGATGTTCGTTAATTTAGGTCAAGACAACTTTTTTCACCTTTAAATAAATTTATTATTACATTTTTCTTCTTTAATATTCCTCTATACTATTTAGAAGCCACATGTAAGATTTATTTTTGTTTAAATTTTAGAATATAATGCTATAATTATTACTTTGTCTAATCTAATTATATGGTGCTCTTTAATTTATTATTTGTACCTCATAAATATTATAATGATATAAATATATACACATATCCATGTCGTACTGTATCCTTATGTTTTAAGAAAATCCGTGTCCCACATCTATATCGTACCGTATCCGTGTCCCTGTATTTGTATCCCAGCAACATAGCCATCAACCCTTCCTTGAACTATTACTAAATAATTTTCTCTCTATTTTTCGAACGATCACTATCAGATTCCTGTCGGGCGAGAATTTTGTTCATGAATATATTAGTGACATTTGAACAAGATGATGTAAGTATAAATTTCCCAAAATTATGTACATTAACTTCTTCATACATTTACATAATATCTTAACAAAGTAACAAAAGAAATTTCCCCAAAAAACTGAGATATTCTAAGAGACATGAGACAATGAATTAGGTTTTTTTCCGCGAAGTAAGACCATATAAGTGCTTCTCAGAGTCTCACAAAAGATTCATTTGTAAAAACGGGAAAATAATATATTTTTCAACCTTTTCAAAATTATAAGATCTGTTCTGGTTGACAAGACAATATTTTTGTCCTTGATTAGGTCATTACTTGGTTTGTATGTAAGCAACGAACTCATCATGTTTTTTTTTTCCACGTAGGCACTGCAATATATTGAGCACATAGCAACGAAGACTAAAAACAGGCAAACGCATGCAAATGACGGCCCTACTTTCTACAGATCTTTCGGCCAAAAACTCACTCGGTAAGAATCTTGACCACATGTTAGTTATCAACCTATATATCTCTTTCTATCATTGGTATACGATTATAAATATATATCTCTGTCTTGTTTAGGTCGTTGCAGCACAGGTTTAGAATCTCACACCCTAACTTTTTTTAGCCTGTGGTTTATCAAAATCGTCATGTAAAATTTTAAATTCTAAGATGGGAGCATAAAGTCATGCATGAAAGTAAACCTTCTATTTTAGCTTTGAGCTTTGAAATTTTAACTGAAGGACCAAATGCCGCATGATTAAAGTGACCATGTTAATGAATTGCAGCCAGAGAAGCCGTATCTTAGCCAGAAGAAGTTTATAAGAGGATAACACTGTTCGTTGCATATATTCTTTTATTTTATAGTGTGGGGAGGGGGTACTAAGGTAATTTTCCAATACACGAGATATTATGCATATGTGCATACCGTCAATGTACTATACTGCTCTCTTTGCAGATGTACTGAATATTAATGTGGTTAAATATCTGTCTCTGTGCTGGTCAGGGGCTTCAATGATGCCGTCAGTGGTTTTGTTGAAGATGGTTGGAGTGTGAAGAATGTTGATGTCTCTGGTGATGTCTATATATCTCTTAAGCATACTGCTAATTGAGTGAATGCAAATTTTGATGGTGTCGTTTGCGTGAAAACATCTTTGCTTGTTCTGGTAAGTTCCAAACCTATTATGACCCATGGGCGTGGCTTTTTATATGGGTTTTTTTCATTCTCTACCGCTAGTATTACCTATTATGACCCATGATGAAACCAATTATGCATCTCATTATCTTTATATCTATCTTATTTGATATATGTTTGTTGAAATTATTTCCCTGGACTCCTCTCTATGCTTTTTTTTTTTTTTTATTATATTCTGCCTTTGCTATTTAGACCGTCGGACTTAATGTTGCTCTAGTAACTGCCCTGTTTTCATGGATGGTGATCATCCACTAGAAGTTGGCAAGTCGAGTGTATGAAAGCCCCTGATTGATCATCGTGCTTATAGGTTTGCGAAATTAAACACGTCAATTATGCATAATATTAGGTAACTGTCCGAAGAAACTTTACTAGATGAGTAATTTTCAGGAAAAATATTACTGCATACTTTATACTCTTTTTCAGATATACAAATAGAAAACAATAACTTAGTAAAACAATAGCTTGTTAACTCACCCCAAATGCATACGTCCATAAATTTCGTAGTCCAAGTATGGGCTAACTCATTCGTGTAGTCCTGTCTCGACACACTGATTTTTTGATCAATTCCTTATCATACATTTATGTGTTAAGTTTTGTGTGGATGTGTTTATAGATGGATAGTTTGATACATTAGCTTTAGTTGTTTATTACACGCACTAAAAATTAGAGAGCCCACGCACACAAAAACTGAATGCATGTATTAGCATGCATTTCTATTTATACGCCAGCCATACCATTTTCAATTTTTGGGCTGTGTCTTTCGCGTGTATTAATCTAGGATTGAGCTTCCTGCCGGATTAGATTTTTTAACTCCACCTGCTGTGTTGCATAAGTTAAAGGATAACTAATGCTACGTGTTCTTCAAACGAAAGAACTAATATATGGAGAAAAACATGGGAGCTTCTATATCGTTGAGACAAATAAAAGAGGGATGAAGTAGTTGAACAACGAAGAAGTTACCATGATGTTATTGGAGCTTGAATTGAATAGTCAGTTATTATTATTGTATAACTATTTAATGTTGGTATAATTTCTAAATTTACATTTTGGTACTTTGTGTTCTATTATGTTCTGGATTTCGGGCCTTCCTATTGGGTAGAAGTACGGTTCAGGTACAAATACAGTTGATCCAACTGGTTTCTGTTTGCTGATTAGTTGAATTAATTTTTTGTAGAGATGCTAAATTAAGATCTGGACATGGTAAAATGCTGGTTATGTTATCTTTTCAATTGTCTATCTCTTTCATTCTTTCTAGGTAGAGGAAGGAGAGACTTTGGTACACGAGTTAATTTGGATTTCAAAAAGCTAAATAACTGTATAGTTGACTTACATCACAAAATGTTCTGGTATAGAATTTTTCGGATAATAACATCTACACTCTCTGAGGTTTGATTTAATTAACAAAACCTCTCCTAAGGTTTCAAATAATTATAGACACCCGGTGAAGCATTAAAAACACCGAATATAGGAGTTTATCTGGGAATTAACTAAAACCCCCTTGTGGTTTTCAAAACCTGCAGGAAATCCCCCTGCGGTTTGTTAATTGTCTAAAATCCCCTTGTGGTTTCATAAACTCTGCACAAAATCCCCTTTCCATCAAACCACAAGAGGGTTTTAGGCAAAGTTTTATGAAACTACTAGGGTGTTTTAGACCATTATCAAACTACAAGGGGTTTTGTGTAGGTTTTAGAAACTGCGTGAGGGGTTTATGCATTTTTCCCATTTATCTGTAATGGTTTTTGAAACTTCAGAGCGTCTCTGTAATTATCCAACTTCATAAGAGTCTTGTATTGCTCTCTTAACCTTTGAAAGGGTACTAGGAAGTTTCTGTAATTAGACCTTGGTTCTATATGTAAGAATCCTTGAACTTTTATATGCTAGTTTAGTTTCTTATCCATGTTATTTTTCTATTACTTGTGACTGCAGGCAACACAACCATCAGCAAATTTGGTCTCAAATGAGACATCTGGTACTAGTAACACATGCTCCATGTTGGTTCTTGCGTTCCAGTTTCCTTTCATGTCTTATCTTCAGGAAGAGACTGTAGCCATGGAAAAAAGCTACGCTCGAAATGTAATTTCCTCAGTGAAAAGCATTTCTCTTGAAATAATACCATCGGCATCTGCTCCTGTCATGAACTCCACTGAAGAAAGTCCAGCCGCACCACTCGATATTCCTGAAGAGTCAAATTCTGCCGTAAATCTTGATAGCCTCATCTGCCAAAGTTATAGGCAAGTTGAACCATCTTCATGTAAATATCAGCTAATACACATCAAGTAACTAATCTGATATACATAAACCTTTTTACATGTGTATTAGCTGATATTTACATGAGGATGGTTCAACTAGCCTATAACTTTGGCAGATGAGGCTAGCAAGATTTACGGCAGAATTCGACTCTTCAGGAATATCGAGTGCTGCGGCCGGACTCTCTTCAGTGGGGTTCACGACAGGAGCAGATGCCGATGGCATTATTTCAAGAGAAATGCTTTTCACTGAGGAAATTACATTTCGAGCGTAGCTTTTTGCCATGGCTACAGTCTCTTCCTGAAGATGAGACATGAAAGGAAACTGGAACGCTAGAACCAAGATAGAGCGAGTGTTACTAATACCAGATGCCTCATTTGAGACCAAATTTGCTGATGGTTGTGTTGCCTGCAGTCACAAGTAATAGAAAGATAACAAGGATAAGAATAAACTAAACTAACATATGAAAGTTCAAGGATTCTTACATATAAAACCAAGGTCTAATTACAGAAACTTCCGAGTACCCTCTTGAAGGTTAAGAGAGCAATACAATGACTCTTGTGAAGTTGGATAATTACAGAGACGCTCTGAGGTTTCAAAAATCATTACAGATAAATGGGAAAAATGCATAAACCCCTTCTGAGGTTTCATAAAACTTTGCCTAAAACCCACTTGTGGTTTTGTGCGGAGTTTATGAAACCACAAGGGGATTTTAGACAATTAACAAACCGCATGGGGATTTCCTGCAGGTTTTGAAAACCACAAGGGGGTTTTAGGTTAATTCCCCAGATAAACGCCTATATTCGGTGTTTTTAATGCTTCACCGGTGTCTATAATTATTTAAAACCTTAGGAGAGGTTTTGTTAATTAAATCAAACCTCAGAGAATGTAGATGTTATTGTCTAAAAAATTCTATAAGAAACAGTTATTTAGCTTTTTGAAATCCAAATTAACTCCCATACCAAAGTCTCTCCCTGCCTCTACCGAGAAATAATGAAAGAAACAGAAAATTAAAAAAGATAACAGAACCAGCGTTTTACCATGTCAAGATCTTAATTTAGCATCTCTAAGAAAAATTAATTCAACAAATACGCAAACAAAAACATGTTGGATCTGAACTGTACTTCTACCCAATAGGAAGGCCCGAAATCCAGAACATAATAGAACTGCATCATTTGGTAAATTTCTGTCTACTGGTGCAAATATCAGTTCTGAGCAATCTCCAAAATCACTGTCTTCCATACCGGTGGTTATCTGCACTTACAGCCAGCGAATTTAAGTTTCCAATCATTCTCGGTCATCAATATTGCTATCGGATTCATCAAGAGGTCCTTGAAAGTTGAAAATAGAAATAATGGGAATTTTGGCAGACTACTCATGTGGTGGTTACGTCGAGCCATGTACCCAAGAATGAACAATCACAATTGCCAAAAATAGTATGGTGGTTATGGCCTAAACGCATTTATAAGCAATGTTACTCTTCATTCCACCTTCTACCTCTTTCTTATACGGCAAAGGAGCAAAAATTGCAGAAAAAAAGGAAAAAAGAATTGATGTCAACACTTGAAAAGAGCCTTGTTTGGCTGAGAGGAATACAAATTAATAAATAGTACACAATCAAAGAGGGAAGGGAACGACTCACCTGCAAATGATACATATCCCGTGCTGAAAACATACTAGACAAGCATTTAAATCGAATTATTTCCAGTATCTGAGATGTGAAGACAAATATGTTAATGCCATGAACTACTCTATCAAAATAGCTCAATAAGTTAACATCCGCCAGCTCCCAACAAATTAATTTAAACCAACCTCATCATGATAATTGGTCTTGCCAAGCAGCACAGTAGTTTCAGACAATCGGTGGGTATTTGATCCTGAAAACAAATCCCGGGAGCTCTTGAATGTGATGCAGACACTACAAGAAATTTGAGTATTAACAACGTTTTCTTGCCCACGCTTATGGCAACTGTGGGTAAATAATTGAATTTTAGGACGCTTCTCTAAAACTGTGGGCATTGATGGACTTGACCACGAGTCAACAGCCTGTGTGGGTAATTATACCCGTCCTCCACGCTCTTTTTGCAGTGCGTGCAAATACATCGCGTCCTTCCCCAACGCCTTTATTACAAGATGTTGGTGTACAAGAGGCACGCTCCCACACGCGCTTATAAAGCGTTGGTGTACATTAAATCCTATTTTTATATTCTCTTTTATCCTTATAACTTTTATACCTCAAAAAAGAAATAATCACTCAAAATTAGACTAAAAGGTTAAACCGTAAACCCTTCTTCTCCATCCTCGATATTCACGTCGTTGCTCTCCCCATTCCAATCGCCGTCTTCGAGAACTTCATCGGTGATAAAGCAAATCAAATCGATTGCAGTGGCTGCTCCTACAGCAACAATCTTTGTAGAACCTCAGCACCGATTCTCCCGTAAACAGGCAGCGATCGCCGAGGATTTGACGGCGATCGCCGATGAATTGACGGCGATCCTTGAGGAATTGGCGGCGATCGTCGAGGAATTGGCGGCGATTTCTTAATATTCTTTCAACAGGTAAATAGAGACCGACGCGCCTTCATAAATCGGATAATTGGACTATCTCGTGATTATATGCCCATTCTGAGACCGTCGAGTCTTCTTCTCAGTTGAGAAGTTTCGTCGAGTAAATTTCCCTTAACTTCTGATACTTTTTGTGTTTTTATTTTGTTAGTGTGCCTAGAATCGGTACATTTGTTTATCAAACTGAAGTTTTCAATTGAGCTTGATTTGTAAATCGTCATCTAAGGCATTGCAAGTTGCAACACACTTCTGTGATTCTAATTACTTTTTGATTTTGATTTTCGATGTAATTAGGTTATAATTACGGAGAAGTTGCAAATTGTATGCAGTCCTACTCTCTGTTGGCCGCCTTCTTATTGATTTAGCAGGTAAGGCTCAAGTTAGAATATTTATTTGATCGATTGTTAAACCCTAACTGTTCCTTTCTTCATTATTTATGTCTTTTGTGTTTGGTATCTGTGTGTGAATACAGGGAGAATTGGATTACTGGACAGAGAGTATGTGTTTGAGATTGAAGAGTTGTAGTTGTGATTTCGTAGATCGTATGTGTAGCTTTGACTGCTAAGATTTAGTGTTGAAGTAAGACAAAAAATCAGATGAACTTTTGATTAGGCTTAAGTAATGGAACTAAGAAATCATACGTTTTCTTTTTAACTAGTATTTATCTGAAGGAGAAAGTTAACCAGGTCCATCTTGTTTATTTAGTATGAAACTGTATATCAGGCTACTTGTCAGATCGCTGATATAATTTTATTGTTGAGGTACTATGTGAATTAAAAAAAATGTGGAAGTTCATTGATGTAAGGCAAGTATATGCTTGTAGAGCAAGGCTAAAGACTGTGTGATTGATTTTATTGTTTCTTATAATCGAAGAGAAAGATGTAATCAAATGACTTTGCTAGATTTTCAAGTTCCAGAGAAAGGCTAAACAATGTATTATTCTTGCTTATTACTTTATTACATACATAATTGTTTTCACGCCTAAATATGCATTTTACTGATGTAACATGTAAGATAGCTTTGAAACGACTAACTTCAACAATGGATAAGGTCATTTAAATGGAATTACGGGTTTTGTTGATACAAGAGAAGTATTAATCCTAATGGGACCATCTGGTAGTAGGAAAACGACATTATCGAGTCTACTTGGATAAAGAGTAATTGATTCCACTCATGGTGGCTCAATAACTTAGGATGATTAACCATGTTCCAAGTCACTAAAAAGTAGGTAAGTTTCTTGAATTACCTTCACAATTCTGCTGCTAGAAAGTAATAAAGGATATAGAAGAACTCGAACATTTTTCAAAGAAGAAATTATGGCAGCCGAAAGGCGCATTACGTGTCACTGCATCAAGTACCAACAAAATCCTTATAATGGGAGGTACTTGATTCATTGGGTTGTTTTTGTCAAGACTTCTTATGATAGAAGGCCATCAAGTATAATCATTATTCACAGTTTTAATTTCAGTAATCGAGGCGTTGACATTTTGATTTTTCTATTTTTCATGACATTGAGTAAATGCAGGTTGCCCTGTTTACTATAGGAAAAACACCCATTGCTCAACAATTGCCTGCTGAATCAGAGACAGTTTTTTTTTTCATCCTAGGTGCTTCAGTTACTATTCAGCTTCTAAATTTTTTAGTAATACCTCAATGTGTTTCAACGTTACGTGATGGTTCTGTATTTTCATGTGTAGATCTTGCACTTGAAGGGAGATAGGAAGGACTATGACTTTGTGAAGAGCATTCTCTCAGCTATAGGATTTAACGTTGTGTATGATATCAATGGTGTGTATGCTCTTGTTACGTATACGTTGTTGTCATTACTTGGGTTGCGAAAGAAAATTCACTACTCTCTTCTGATTCTAGAAAACAATTCAATTATCTGATGCATTTTCCATTATCTTTTGTGTATGTTTCAGTATTATAATCAGGGTGTGAAGCTAAGGAAGTGGAACCAATATTGGATGCTTTGCCAAATTTACAACAGTAAGCTCTTCATCCATGTTGGCTTATCTTATTTTATCGGATTATGTGATACAAATATGAGGCCCTTGACCGTGTTATTGCATCAGTTTCCGACTTGTGTATGTCTTTCAAGTCTAAGTTTTTCTTAGGTTCATAATAGTTTTGTACGAGGTATCCTTGGCTTTGAGTAGATATTTATTCAAATTCGCTATGTGTGATTTGAGCCATTTGTAACCATATTTATCTGGTCCTGTTGAACTTCCAGGTACATATACTGCTCTTGTCACAAGATAGATCCTATTCAAATTTTATCCTGCTCACTACTTGATTTTCAGGTTTTGTCTTAAATGAGTTTTTCTTTAACATGCTATGTTAAAGGTGACCGAGTAGGGTTTTAAAGTTTTCCTTAAAAATTACGGAAATTGTTCTCTTCATGGCTGCAGTTACTTCACCTCTACGTCTTTGCATTTTTACAAAGTTTGTCTCATGGTATGTCTTTCTTCTACCCTAGTGTTAGTAACTTAGCTCAGATATCAATTAACAATGTTGCATTTATAGCTTGAGTTCTGTGATTGAGCTTAAGTTATTATACAATTGTGAGTTCTGGTTTTGATTAGCTAATGTTCAAAATAAATTATACGAGAGGCTGTTGGTGATCCAAAGGCAGATTTACTTTTGATTTGACTTCTAACTCGTTAAGAATGTTTAGAGAATAGATCCTGGAAAGCTCAGATTATAGTTCCTAGCTAAGAGAATGAAATTTTAAGGATGTCTGCTACTTTTACCGATAAAATGGAACTATTTTACTTGCAAAACAAAGATAAGGTGGACACCATCCAAGTGGAAAGTGACAAGGAGACAAAGGCGGTACTGGACCTCATTCACATACTCAACGTCAGAAAGTTACTTCTCGGCATCAAAAAGTTTGATGCATGGGAATTAAGATCCATTGTCCTCTTCTAACTTCTAAGCCAGCCAAAGCAGGTGAAATTTGGTACTTATTCTTTATCATGCTATATTTGTAACCTTGCTATCTAGTCTTCCTCATTTTTATCCTTCTATATCTATCCTGGAGTATGTTCCTGGGACCGTTTATCGGGTGATCAGACATTATAACAAGATGAGTTCAGATGTGAAAGATGCTTTTATTAGGTGTGTAAATGTTGTTTAGTTATTGTTAGTAGTTCTGACAATCCAGTTGTTTGTTAATTTTCAGTAGCGCTTTCTAGCATACGCATTAGTCAAATTTCTTGTTTATAACATTATGAAATATGACGACTCAAATGCACATTTATTACGTAGTGCTCTATTCTTGAGCTTTGTGGATATCACTGGATAAAGCAACAACATGAAAATGAAAAATTCATGTTCTAGAGTTCCAACGCAGTCTTTGTTGCCAGCTTAGCATCAAGCTACGAAAGCCTTGAGAGAAACAGGTGGAAAGAAAGGTATGCAAAAACATGATTGTTGGCTTAAGTTAACATCAATTATTTTAACTTATGATATGTCCTACTCTTCATAGTAAACAGAATGTTAGTACCGAATCTTCCTTGAAGTTCTCTCTTTCTTTTTGTTGCAAGATTATATGCTACTTTTTCGAATTGGTCTAGAACAGTTGCTTCTGAATATTTTGATTGAACCGAGTATATACATGAACAGTGCACTCCCACACAAGCATCATTGCCAAGTAGACAAGAAGTTAAATGTTCTAATTTAAGGAATCTAGATTGCTATATTCAATCCCGTAACTGAGCATACCATACATTTTTTGCAGATGAGAATGTAAGGCTGAGGTTGCTTATAGCACGTTACAAATCTGCTATGGTTGCTTCTCACTTGCAATTTTTCCCTATAAATTGGTAATTTGTGCATCTTTCCTTTTCCATGGTATAGGAGAAGTTTTATTGTATCAGATTGTTATTTCCATTAATCTTATTTCCGTTAATCTGGAGTTGTGGGAAGGCTATAGTTTGCTCTCACGAGAAACTAAATACATGTATTTTGTTGTGTGATTTATTTGTAAATTTTTAGCTGGAAAATCACATACATATGGGTGATTTTTTTTTTTTCAAAAGTAACATTTTTACCCACGCTTTTGCTCAAAACGTCGTGAAAAGGCATGAAAGCAGTGTTGGAGTTCCCCACGCTTTTTAGGAATCGCCCACACTTTGCTGGAGCGCGTGGTTGTTAAGTACGTTTTTAGCCACGCTTTTTATCGTTATGCCCACGTTCGTATGGCGTCGGTAGAGACATTTTCTTTACCAACACCTGCCTAAAAGCGTTGGTAAGATTTGCCCACGCAAAAATAGCCCACACTTGGTCCAAGTGTCGACGGAGTTTTTCCCGGCGCCCAAAAGTGTGGGCATAGACCCAAAAAAGCGTGGGTATAGCCATTGTTTCTTGTAGTGAGAATAATTAGCAAAGCTGAAATTCATCCAAGAAGAGCGGCGCTCTTTCAAAAGCTTCACCAGCCTCGAAGGCAAAACATTCTGTCACCAGTAAAATAAACTGCTAATAGTGCCCAAAGATACTTGATGCAATTCATGAATACATGTTCATAAGTTAAACAAACTTCCAATCGCGAGATATAACAAACTTCCACTTGCCCACTGCTAACTGACAGTACTTCAGGCAATTTCATGCATTCACCAGCAGTGAGCCAGATGTTAAATCAATTGTGTCAGTCAAGTTTTATTGTTGTAATTCACAACTGTTTAATTCCTAAGCCATAAAAGTAAACAGTTTGAGGGGGAAATATATGTTAAAGAAAACAATCATTTGACGAGATAAGCAGAATTATGTCGTTTTTGGCTATCATATTTAAATAAGGAAATAAGGTATTTGCTCCTAACAAAGAAACTATTGACTGAAGTGATGCAAGGTGGAGAGATTCGCCTATACAAAGATTTGCGAACTATTGCTGACGGGCAACTTATGCAACACGGTTGGTGGAGTTAAAAAATATAATCCGGCAGGAAGCTCAATCCTAGATTAATACACGCAAAATACACAGCCCAAAAATTGAAAATGGTATGGCTGGCTGTAATGAAAGTAGTTTCCAAATACGGATAAATAGAAATGCATGCTAATACACGCATTCAGTTTTTGTGTGCATGGGCTCTCTAATTTTTAGTGCGTGTAATGAATAACTAAAGCTAATGTATCAAACTATCCATCTACAGACACATCCACACAAAACTTAACACATAAATGTATGATAAGGAATTGAACAAAAAAATCAGTGTGTCGAGACAGGCCTACACGAATGAGTTAGCCCATACTTGGACTAAGAAGTTTATGGACGTATGCATTCGGGATAAGTTAACAAGCTATTGTTTTACTGAGTTATTGTTTCCTATTTGTATATCTGAAAAAGAGTATAAAGTATGCAGTAATATTTTTCCTGAAAATTACTCATCTAGTAAAGTTTCTTCGGACAGTTACCTAATACTATGCATAATTGACGTGTTTAATTTCGCAAACCTAGAAGCACGATGATCAATAAGGGGCTTTCATACACTCGATTTTCCACCAGTAGAACCAAATTCTAGTGGATGATCACCATCCATGAAAACATGGCAGTTACTAGCATTAAGTCCGACGGTCAAAATAGCAAAGGCAGAATATAATAAAAAAGCATAGAGGAGTCCAGGGAAATAATTCCAACAAACATATATCAAATAAGATAGACATAAAGATAATGATATGCATAATTGGTTTCATCATGGGTCATAATAGGTAATACTAGCGGTAGAGAATGAAAAAACTTACCAGAACAAGCAAATACGTTTTCAGGCAAACGACACCATCAAAATTTGCATTTCACTCCATTAGCAGTATGCTTAAGAGATATATAAACATCACCAGAGGCATCAACATTCTTCACACTCCAACCATCTTCACGAAAACCACTGACGGCATCATTGAAGCCCCTGACCAGCACAGAGACAGATATTTAACCACATTAATATTCAGTACATCTGCAAAGAGACCTTATTACCCCCTCCCCACACTATAAAATAAAAGAATGTATGCAACGAACAGTGTTATCCTCTTATAAACTTCTTCTGGCTAAGATACTACTTCTTTGGCTGCAATTCATTAACAAGGTCACTTTTATCATGCGCCATTTGGTCCTTCAGTAAAAATGTCAAAGCTCAAAGCTAAAATAGAAGGTTTAGTTTCATGCATGACTTTATGCTCCCATCTTAGAATTTAAAGTTTTAAATGACAATTTCGATAAACCCCAGGCTAAAAAAAGTTAGGGTGTGAGATTCTTGAAAACTGTGCTGCAACGAACTAAACAAGACAGATATATATTTATAATCGTATAGCAATGATAGATAAAGATGTATAGGTTGATAATTAACATGTGGTCAGGATTCTTACCGAGTGAGTTTTTGGCCGAAAGATCTGTAGAAAGTAGGGCCGTCATTTGCATGCGTTTGCCTGTTCTTAGTCTCCGTTGCTATGTGCTCAATATATTGCAGTGCCTACGTAGAAAAAAAAACATGATGAGTTCTTTGCTTACATAGAAACTAAGTAATGACCTAATCAAGGACAAAAATATTGTCTTGTCAACCAGAACAGATCTTATAATTTTGAAAAGGTTGAAAAATATATTATTTTCCCGTTTTGACAAATGAATCTTTTGTGAGACTCTGAGAAGCACTTATGTGGTCTTACTTCGTGGAAAAAAACCTAATTCATTGTCTCATGTCTCTTAGAATATCTCAGTTTTTTGGGGAAATTTCTTTTGTTACTTTGTTAAGATATTATGTAAATGTATGAAGAAGTTAATATAAAATGTCACTAATATATTCATGAACGAAATTCTGGCCCGACTGGAATCTGATAGTGATCGTTCAAAAAATAGAGAGAAAACTTATTTAGTAATAGTTCAAGGAAGCGTTGATGGCTATGTTGCTGGGATACAAATACAGGGACACGGATATGGTACAATATGGATGTGGAACAGGGATTTTCTTAAGACATAAGGATACAGTACGACATGGATACGTCTATATATTTATATAATTATAATATTTATGAGGTACAAAATAATAAATTAAAGAGCACCATATAATTAGGTTAGACAAAGTAATAATTTTAGCATTATATTCTAAAATTTAAACAAAAATAAATCTTACATGTGGCTTCTAAATAGTATAGAGGAATATCAAAGAAGAAAAATGTAATAATCAATTTATTTTAAGGTGAAAAAAGTTGTCTTGACATAAATTAACTTACATCTAATGTAGAAGTAGCAAGTCTCCTCTTTTCTATACTCTAAGCTATTCTAAATTTATATTACTAAATTTTAAAATCTAACAGGGGTTGACGTTGTGTCGGAAATGGTTGGATGCGTTAGATATCTGACACAGGTATCCGCCATTCTCTTTTACCTTAATTACATCGCGTCCGATATGTATCGAGGAGTATCAGAGGTGGTATCCGATAAGTATTGGATAATGCATTTTGTGATTTTTTGAAGTATCCATAACATAGGTTGATAGCCGATTGTCATCAAGAGTTATGTAGTCAATATGAGAAAATCACATTTTTGGTGCCTTAACTTGGCACGATTTTGTTTTTGGTGCCTTAACTTGGCATGCCACGTTTTTGGTCCCCTAACTTGGCTTTTTTTTCGATTTTGGTCCCACGGCGGCGACAATTTGAATTTCTCGCCGGATTTTGCCACGGTGGACGGATTTTGGGGATTTTGACCCAGTCAAGATGCCACGTCACCACGAGGCTGAGTTGGCACGCCATGTGGAGTTTTTAAAAAAAAATGTTAAATTACAAAAAAAATTACAAAATTCGATCCCATTTGTAGGAGAGTAATCATCGCGAATACTAGTATTCATTTTACTCATTACCTCATTCTTTCCATTTTCGGAAAATCATTATGTTGTATCAAATTCTTATTTGTTTTCGTGCTTTGGGGTATCTACATCATGTAAACCCTAGAAGACGCGTCCTTGATTATTGAATTATTTTGTCGGGAGTTTCTCCCAAATTCGTGTTCTTCCTTATAGCTTCTACTATATCACATTTGCTAGTAACAATATCACAGAGGCGGTAATTAAATTTAGATTCATTCAAAATCTTACTCAATCCAATATATTTAGTACCTTTAGCTACGTTTGAAATATACTAAATCGATTGTTTTTAATAGATAGATCCGACCAAAACTTCAAATTTGGAATTCAAAGGGATCAACCAAGAAACGACTCGACCCCGTACATTTATAACCGATGACCATCGCATTACAAATGCGATGCTCTAACCTCTGAGCTAAGCGGGCCTGAAATTATACCTCTCGATGACATAGCTATATTGAAATACATGATCAATAATGAATTTGAAGAAGAGTAGAAGAAATGGTTAGACCCCCTCGATGTAAAGATTGATTGTATACATTGAGATGAGTTTTCTCCTACATCATATTGACTACATAACTCTTGATGACAATCGGCTATCAACCTATGTTATGGATACTTCAAAAAATCACAAAATGCAGTATCCAATACTTATCGGATACCACCTCTGATACTCCTCGATACACATCGGACGCGCCACATCCTGTATCCTGTAATTAAGGTAAAAGAGAATGGCGGATACCTGTGTCAGATATCTGACGTATCCAACCATTTCCGACACAACGCCAACCCCTGTTAGATTTTTAAATTTAGTAATATAAATTTAGAATAGCATAGAATATAGAAAAGAGGAGACTTGCTACTTCTACATTAGATGTTCGTTAATTTAGGTCAAGTCAACTTTTTTTACCTTTAAATAAATTTATTATTACATTTTTCTTCTTTAATATTCCTCTATACTATTTAGAAGCCACATGTAAGATTTATTTTTGTTTAAATTTTAGAATATAATGCTATAATTATTACTTTGTCTAATCTAATTATATGGTGCTCTTTAATTTATTATTTGTACCTCATAAATATTATAATTATATAAATATATAGACGTATCCATGTCGTACTGTATCCTTAGGTTTTAAGAAAATCCGTGTCCCACATCTATATAGTACCGTATCCGTGTCCTTGTATTTGTATCCCAGCAACATAGCCATCAACCCTTCCTTGAACTATTACTAAATAAGTTTTCTCTCTATTTTTCGAACGATCACTATCAGATTCCTGTCGGGCGAGAATTTTGTTCATGAATATATTAGTGACATTTTAACGAGATGATGTAAGTATAAATTTCCCAAATTTATGTACATTAACTTCTTCATACATTTACATAATATCTTAACAAAGTAACAAAAGAAATTTCCCCAAAAAACTGAGATATTCTAAGAGACATGAGACAATGAATTAGGTTTTTTTCCGCGAAGTAAGACCATATAAGTGCTTCTCAGAGTCTCACAAAAGATTCATTTGTAAAAACGGGAAAATAATATATTTTTCAACCTTTTCAAAATTATAAGATCTGTTCTGGTTGACAAGACAATATTTTTGTCCTTGATTAGGTCATTACTTGGTTTCTATGTAAGCAACGAACTCATCATGTTTTTTTTTCCACGTAGGCACTGCAATATATTGAGCACATAGCAACGGAGACTAAAAACAGGCAAACGCATGCAAATGACGGGCCTACTTTCTACAGATCTTTCGGCCAAAAACTCACTCGGTAAGAATCTTGACCACATGTTAGTTATCAACCTATATATCTCTTTCTATCATTGGTATACGATTAAAAATATATATCTCTATCTTGTTTAGTTAGTTGCAGCACAGTTTTAGAATCTCACACCCTAACTTTTTTTAGCCTGTGGTTTATCGAAATCGTCATGTAAAACTTTAAATTCTAAGATGGGAGCATAAAGTCATGCATGAAACCAAACCTTCTATTTTAGCTTTGAGCTTTGACATTTTAACTGAAGGACCAAATGGCGCATGATTAAAGTGACCATGTTAATGAATTGCAGCCAAAGAAGCCGTATCTTAGCCAGAAGAAGTTTATAAGAGGATAACACTGTTCGTTGCATATATTCTTTTATTTTATAGTGTGGGGAGGGGGGTACTAAGGTCATTTTCCTATACACGAGATATTATGCATATGTGCATACCGTCAATGTACTATACTGCTCTCTTTGCAGATGTACTGAATATTAATGTGGTTAAATATCTGTCTCTGTGCTGGTCAGGGGCTTCAATGATGCCGTCAATGGTTTTGTTGAAGATGGTTGGAGTGTGAAGAATGTTGATGTCTCTGGTGATGTCTATATATCTCTTAAGCATACTGCTAAATGAGTGAATGCAAATTTTGATGGTGTCGTTTGCGTGAAAACATCTTTGCTTGTTCTGGTAAGTTCCAAACCTATTATGACCCATGGGCGTGGCTTTTTATATGGGTTTTTTTCATTCTCTACCGCTAGTATTACGTATTATGACCCATGATGAAACCAATTATGCATCTCATTATCTTTATATCTATCTTATTTGATATATGTTTGTTGAAATTATTTCCCTGGACTCCTCTCTATGCTTTTTTTTTTTTATTATATTCTGCCTTTGCTATTTAGACCGTCGGACTTAATGTTGCTCTAGTAACTGCCCTGTTTTCATGGATGGTGATCATCCACTAGAAGTTGGTTCTACTGGTGGCAAGTCGAGTGTATGAAAGCCCCTGATTGATCATCGTGCTTATAGGTTTGCGAAATTAAACACGTCAATTATGCATAATATTAGGTAACTGTCCGATGAAACTTTACTAGATGAGTAATTTTCAGGAAAAATATTACTGCATACTTTATACTCTTTTTCAGATATACAAATATAAAACAATAACTCAGTAAAACAATAGCTTGTTAACTTACCCCAAATGCATACGTCCATAAATTTCGTAGTCCAAGTATGGGCTAACTCATTCGTGTAGTCCTGTCTCGACACACTGATTTTTTGATCAATTCCTTATCATACATTTATGTGTTAAGTTTTGTGTGGATGTGTTTATAGATGGATAGTTTGATACATTAGCTTTAGTTGTTAATTACACGCACTAAAAATTAGAGAGCCCACGCACACAAAAACTGAATGCACGTATTAGCATGCATTTCTATTTATACGCCAGCCATACCATTTTCAATTTTTGGGCTGTGTCTTTCGCGTGTATTAATCTAGGATTGAGCTTCCTGCCGGATTAGATTTTTTAACTCCACCTGCTGTGTTGCATAAGTTGCCCGTCAGCAATAGTTCGGAAATCTTTGTATAGGCAAATCTCTCCACCTTGCATCACTTCAGTCAATAGTTTCTTTGTTAGGAGCACATACCTTATTTCCTTATTTAAATATGATTGCCAAAAATGACATAATTCTGCTTATCTCGTCAAATGATTGATTTCTTTAACATATATTTTCCCCTGAAACTGTTACTTTTATGGCTTAGGAATTAAGCAGTTGTGAATTACAACAATAAAACTTGACTGACACAATGGATTTTACATCTGGCTCACTCTGAAACATAGGGCTTTAGATCCTGCCAAATGTTGCTTATGACTTTGAATTTGACATTCATAGCTTGGCCAGTCTTCACTGCTGGTGAATGCATGATATTGCCTGAAGTGTCAGTTAGCGGTGGGCAGGTGGAAGTTTGTTATATCTCGCGATTGGAAGTTTTTTTAACTTAAGAACATGTATTCATGAATTGCATCAAGTATCTTTGGGCACTATTAGCAGTTTATCTTACTGGTGACAGAATGTTTTGCCTTCGAGGCTGGTGAAGCTTTTGAAAGTGCGCCGCTCTTCTTGGATGAATTTCAGCTTTGCTAATTATTCTGCATCACATTCAAGAGCTCCCGGCATTGGTTTTCCAGGATCAAATACCCACCGATTGTCTGAAACTACTGTGCTGCTTGGCAAGACCAATTATCATGATGAGGTTGGTTTAAATTAATTTGTTGGGAGCTGGCGGATGCACTGTTAACTTATTGAGCTATTTTGATAGAGTAGTTCATGGCATTAACATATTTGTCTTCACATCTCAGATACTGGAAATAATTCGATTTAAACGCTTGTCTAGTATGTTTTCAGCACGGGATATGTATCATTTGCAGGTGAGTCGTTCCCTTCCCTCTTCGATTGTGTACTATTTATTAATTTGTATTCCTCTCAGCCAAACAATGCTCTTTTCAAGTGTTGGCATTAATTCCTTTTTCCCTTTTTCTGCAATTTTCGCTCCTTTGCCGTATAAGAAAGAGGTAGAGGGTGGAATGAAGAGTACCATTGCTTATAAATGCGTTTAGGCCATAACCAACATACTGTGTTTGGCAATTGTGATTGTTAATTCTTGATAACTAGAAAAATCCTGGGTACATGGCTCGACGTAACCACCACATGAGTAGTCTGCCAAAAGTCCCATTAGCTCTCTTTTCAACTTTCAAGGACCTCTTGATGAATCCGATAGCAATATTGATGACCGAGCATGATTGGAAACTTAAATTCGCTGGCTATAAGTGCAGATAACCAACGGTATGGAAGACAGTGATTTTGGAGATTGCTCAGAACTGATATTTGCACCAGTAGACAGAAATTTACCAAATGATGCAGTTCTATTATGTTCCGGATTTCGGGCCTTCCTATTGGGTAGAAGTACGGTTCAGGTACAAATACAGTTGATCCAACTTGTTTCTGTTTGCTGATTTGTTGAATTAATATTTTGTAGAGATGCTAAATTAAGATCTTGACCTGGTAAAATGCTGGTTATGTTATCTTTTAAACTTTCTATTTCTTTCATTATTTCTCGGTAGAGGAAGGGAGAGACTTTGGTATGGGAGTTAATTTGGATTTCAAAAAGCAAAATAACTGTTTAGTTGACTTACATCACAAAATGTTTTCGTATAGAAATTTTTGGACAATAACATCAACATTCTCTGAGGTTTGATTTAATTAACAAAACTCTCCCAAGGTTTTAAATAATTATAGACACCCTTGAAGCATTAAAAACACCGAATATACGCGTTTATCTGGGGAATTGACCTAAAACCCCCTTGTGGTTTTCAAAACCTGCAGGAAATCCCCCTGCGGTTTGTTAATTGTCTAAAACCCACTTGTGGTTTCATAAACTCCGCACAAAACCACAAGAGGGTTTTAGGCAAAGTTTTATGAAACCACGGGAGGGGTTTATGCATTTTTTTCCATTTATCTGTAATGATTTTTGAAACCTCAGAGCGTCTCTGTAATTATCCAACTTCACAAGAGTCGTTGTATTGCTCTCTTAACCTTCAAGAGGGTTCTCGGAAGTTTCTGTAATTAGACCTTGGTTCTATATGATCCTTGAACTTTCATATGTTAGTTTAGTTTATTTTTATCCCTGTTATCTTTCTGTTACTTGTGACTGCAGGCAACACAACCATCAGCAAATTTGGTCTCAAATGAGGCATTTGGTACTAGTAACACACGCTCTATCTTGGTTCTAGCGTTCCAGTTTCCTTTCATGTCTCATCTTCAGGAAGAGACTGTAGCCATGGCTAAAAGCTACGCTCGAAATGTAATTTCCTCAGTGAAAAGCATTTATCTTGAAACAATGCCATCGGCATCTGCTACTGTCGTGAACCCCACTGAAGAGAGTCCAGAAGCAGCACCCGATATTCCTGAAGAGTCGAATTCTGCCGCAAATCTTGCTAGCCTCATCTGCCAAAGTTATAGGCAAGTTGAACCATCTTCATGTAAATATCAGCTAATACACATGTAAAAAGGTTTATGCATATCAAATTAGTTAATTTTAACATTCAGTGACTGTATAGCTACTATACGATAAGGGTTCGGTCATAGTTATGTTTCCAGTTGCAAACAAAATACTGTAGGTTTACATACTTGAAATAAATGCTCATGATGGTCGAGCTGTAAAATTGTATTGATCCTGGTTCAACATTCAAATTTTTTGCTTTAAACAGATCAAGTCTAGGCCTGGATTTGCTCGGGTACAACTTGCAGAGCAACGATTTGGTGTATTTCAAAGAGCATCACCAGCATGCTATACTCTGTTTCTCATTCACGGTATGTTCATCTAAATTTCTTTAATAGAAGAATCCTCTCTAAATATCATAATTATCTTTTGGCACTTTGGTAGCAAACCCCTTTTTGTTGTGCATAATAGACAAAAAAAAAAAAAAAAAAAGAAAACAAATGTGAATAAAAGAGAGACAAAAAACCTTGTGTATTTCTATATGGCAAATGACTACATTTGTAAGAGAGTGAGTTTGAATTTTTCTGTCTTTTTGTTTGCTGCAGGCTCCCCCAGCGTGCCTCTACGCCAACCAAGCGGGGCTTAACATGCTAGAAACGGCAACAGATTTTGTACATGTCCTCACATTGGATAAGATACTTGATGGCCAGAACAATGTGTCACTATACAATATACTCCCTACTATACTGGAACAGGTATACTAAAAAACAAAAACTCCAACAACCCTTTTCTTAGATTATCGGAGCTTATATAGATTCCTTGAAACTTTCTCATGCATCACAAAGAGAAACGGGAAATCTTCTGAAATATTATTTATTTTTAAAGTAAATTATTTCTATTTTGCAGGGGTATACGTACCTCCTGGATTCGTCCTTTCTCTGATGAATCGTCACGTCATGTATGAGGAAGCTGTAGTGTGGCTTGTGAAGGGTTTGGAAGGTCCAATCGAATGCCTTGCAGTGGCGTTCATAAATTGGTCATTTGTTTGAGCAATTCTATGCAGCAGCTTTTACTTGGAGAAGTTCTGATAATAGTATTGAGCAAATTTAGTGGGGTGTTTTATGTCTTTTTTGTTCAAATGTCTAAGATTTGGCTACTATCAGCAGGATTAATATTGTTGAGACTGCTTTTCAGCTTGAATGCACCTATGGTTTTTGATTTAAACATATCTTATATTTTGAAAATCTAGTGGCAGTTATTTCCATGCATGTGATTGTCACCAGGCTGATTGTCAGTTTTAGTGATAAATAATAATAATACACACATGAGGTTGAAGTCAAATTTTTGCTATTAAACTCCTAAAGTTTGAATAGTTACAAAATATTTCTTAAAGGCTTAAAAACATGAAAGAGGACCGTATCCGGTTTATAATTATTTCATTTTGGGGAACTCATTTCGAAGATCTTTTAATGATTCAATTATTAAAATGTTAAAAGAACCTTGTAATTAGACCAAATTTTGAGGGTACAAGCATAATTATACCTAAACACATTTTGTTAACCACATACTTCGTATAGAAACATTTCTCAATTGATTGATTGGTGAATTGAACTGACAATCAATATGACGGAGCAATGGAAACCAGACACAAATAGGAATGAAATCACATGTAAGACCTAGGATGCATTAATACTTGAAAAACATCACAAAATGCAGTATCGGATATACGATGCGCACTAGATACTTGTGGATACGTATCGGATATGCCACGTGGCATATCCATTTACTTTTTATTTTTTTAAATTAGGATATGCGTATCGGATACGCCCCTAGGATGTATCTGATATGCGTATCGGTAATATATGGAGCGGTTTGTTAGTTTTTAAAAAGTTAGATGGGGTTATTTTGTAACATCAAGTAACTATGACTTAATTTTGCAAATATCTCTAAACTTAAGGATATATAATCTACGAGTTCTTCAAATGAAAGAATTAACATATTGAGAAAAAAAATTGGGAGCTTCTATTTCGTTGAGACAAATAAAAGAGGGATGAAGTAGTTGAACAACGAAAAAGTTATCATGATATTGGAGCTTAAATTGAACGGTCAGTTATTGTTATTGTAATTGTATAACTATTTAATGTTGGTATAATTTCTGAATTTACATTTTGGTACTTTGAGTTTTAGATGGATTATGGATCTTTTCATTTATGTTTGCATAACTTTTTGGTGTTTGAAATTGAATATGTAGATATATTTGTTTCTGAGTAAACCGAAAATAGTATTAACGGTCATTTTATAATTATGTTGTTATATCAACTAAATTTTAGTATAAAATATTCTACGCATCCTGCACGTATCGTATCTTGTAATTTTCAAAAAAATCGTGTCCCTGTGTCCGTATCTTGTCGTATCAGTATCCCTTATCCGTATCCACGTAGCCTAGTGTAAGACTAATTGTTTATATTCTTCACTAATTATTCATATCAGTGCAAAGAGAAAATGTCCTTACACCATACATGAATTGAAAGAATCGCATTACCTTGAATATCGACCGTGAACAAATAATTAAAAGTGTCAATTGCGTTAACTCTCCTAAATTATGTGCTCGTTGCAATGTTCCTCTAACCTATTAATTTTAAATCTATGAACTATGGGGCTAAATGTGGAGAAATCATTAGTATTATACTAAAGCAGGAGAAATGGAAAGTCTCATTAGTATTATACTAAAATCGGAGAAAAGGAAAGTCATATCATTTGCATGCATTAACTACAAATCACGAGAATAAATGATACCCCAAATGCCTGAGATTTGGTTGCTATCAGCAGGATTAATATTGTTGAGACTGCTTTTCAGCTTGAATGCACCTATGGTTTTTGACTTAAACCTATCTTATATTTTGAAAATCTAGTGGCAGTTAGTTCCATATGATTGTCACCGGGTTGATTGTCAGTTTTAGTGATTAATAATAATCATAGACACATGAAAATTTCTGCAATTAAACTCCTGAAGTTTGAATAATTACGAAATATTTCTTAAAGGCTTAAAAACATGAAAGAGGACCATATCCGGTTTTATAATTGTTTCATTCCGAGGAATTCATTTCTAAGATCTTTTCAAGATTCAATTATTAAAATGTGAAAAAGAACCTTGTAATTAGACCAAATTTTGAGGGTACATACATTATTATACCTAAAAACATTTTGTTAACCACATACTTTGTATAGAAACATTTCTCAATTGATTGGTGAATTGAACTGACAATCAATGACAGAGCAATGGAAACCAGACACAAATAGGAATGAAATCACATGGAAGACCTAGGATGCACAGATACTTGAAAAAAATCACAAAATGCAGTATCGGATACGTATCAAATACGATACGCGCTGGATACTCGTTGGATACGTATCCGATATGCCACGTGGCGTATCCATTTATTTTTTATTTTTTAAAATTAGGATACGCGTATCGGATACGTCCTTAGGACTTATTGGATACGCCTCTAGGACGTATCTGATGCGCATATCGATAATTTATGGGGCGGTTTGTTAGTTTGTAAAAATTAGATGGGGTTATTTTGTATCATCAATAACTATGAGTTAGTTTTGCAAATATCACTCAAGTTAAAGGATAAATAATGCTACGAGTTCTTCAAATGAAAGAACTAACATATAGAGAAAAAACATGGGAGCTTCTATATCGTTGAGACAAATAAAAGAGGGATAAAGTAGTTGAACAACGAAGAAGTTATCATAATGTTATTGGAGTTTGAATTGAATAGTCAGTTATTATTATTGGTATAATTTCTAAATTTACATTTTGGTACTTTGAGTATAGATGGATTATGGATCTTTTCATTTTTGCTTGCATAATTTCTTGGTGTTTGAAATTGAATATGTAGATATATTTCTTTCAGAGTGAACTCAAAATATTATTAATTTTGACGGTCATTTTATTATTATTATGTTGTTATATTAACTAAATTTTTAGCTTTAATATTCTACGTATCCTGTAATTTTCAAAAAACACGTGTCCTTCTGTCCAGGGGCGTAGCCACCCCAAAGGCTGGGGTGGGCTACGGCCCGGGGTAGATTTTTTAAATTAAATGCATAATTAGATATATTAGCCCAACTCAATGTAATTTAATTGAAAAAAATTTAAGAAACATAAGTACTTAAGCCCAAGTTAACAAATTATTTTTCTAACTCAACTAATATTCTCACTCGACAATCAATTCCACACATATACAATTTAACTAATATGTAGATGTTTCTACCGCAACGAAAGGACAAATATTTTTAACTATGATAAATTACATACATTGAAAGAGAGAGTTGAAAGTATAGATTTCAACTGAAATTGTTAGATGAATTTTATTCTCTAAAGAACCGTTGGGCTCAACTTCAATGGAGTTTTCAGAAGAAAATGCATAAAATACCCATGTATTTTCAAAATCATGCATCAACTCATCTCGTGTTTAAAAAATAAACGCCTCGTAATTTCAATAATCTTCCACCAAATTCTCTATCTATGTACTACACATAATGGAGCACGCATGTCAAGTGCGTTTAATGAGACCTTTTAAACTTTTATATACCTACTAAATTCACTAAAATATCTTAAAGTAAGAAATGCTTAAAACTCTATTTCTCAATCTTGCGTCAAATTCATATTATTAAGAACCCACAACTAGTTACTAGCTAAATTTTATTTCCTGAACCCACTTAAAGTAATTAAAAATCTTTCACCAAACTCCCTCTTATTATAACAAAAGTACAAAAAGTTTTACAAGATACGTAAAGTTGATAATACATATTAACTAACGTATGTTAAGTCGTTTGTTAAAAGGGGTTGGATGGTAGTTTGTGAAAAGAAATGTTATGTATGCTCCCTTCGATTTGCATTTATTTGTTTGATACTATATACATTTTATAGTTTTTTTTGTCTAATAATGTGTATTTTCTTATTATATTTTAGACATTTTGTATTCAATTCTTTTCGACTTTTTTGTTTGAATAACTTAGTGTTTTAGCATAGCCCAGGGTGAAAAAAATTTCTGGCTACGCCCCTGCTTCTGTCCTTATCGTGTCGTGTCCGTATCCGTGCAACCTAGAGTAAGACTAATTGTTTATATTCTTCACTAATTATTCACATCAGTGCAAAGAGAAAATGTCCTTACACCATACACGAATTGAAAGAAACGCATTACCTTGAATGTCGACAATGAACGAATAACTAAAAGTGTCAATTGCGTTAAATCTACTAAATTATGTGCTCCTTGCAATGTTCCTCTAACGTATTAATTATAAATCTATGAATTATGGGGCTAAATGTGGAGAATTCATTACTATTATACTAAAACAGGAGAAATGGAAAGTCTCATTAGTATTATACCAAAATAGGAGAAAAGGAAAGTCATATATCATTTGCATGCATTACCTACAAATCACGAGAATAAATGATACCCCACATATCTTACCATTTCATATGTAATATAATATTGTTTTAAGAATTTTTTGTAAACCAAATCATTGGCTACTTGAGAACTTTTTCACTATTTAATTTAAAGGAGGAATTGCAATAACAGGCAGATATAATTAATAAGACTGCAGCCAATAAGGAAAAACTATGACTATTTCACCATGTAATTTAAAGAAACTGTAATAACAAGCATGTATAATTACATTTCAGCCGATAAGGAAAAACTAGGCATTTTGTACAGATGTACTAATTAACTCAGTTAATTAATTCATTATGTCACTATTAATATTCGACAACCACACTTCAGTTATGCATTTAATGTTATATAGCTCTTAAATAGAATAACAATGTTATACCACAAGCAAGTCATACTATAACAAATTTAGCACTGGTTTTTCTGATTCCTTATACTTACATTCAGAATAGTAATGGCGATGAATAGAACTTCTAGAGGTCGGAGGGCATCTACGTCTATTAACTTGATGAGCTTGAGGGTGCCTGAAGTCATTTCTCCCGAGCTTTCGCTCAGGATTATGGCCAACATCAACATCCCAAGGTAATATTTATCAAAGTCGCGATTTAACATAAATTTCATTCGTTATTAATGGTAACTCATACATATATATGTGTGTGTGTGTATATATATATATATATACATACATACATATATATATATATATATATATATATATATATATATATATATATATATATACATACAGGATTATGGCCAACATCAACATCCCCAGGTAATATTTATCAAAGTCGCGATTTAACATAAATTTCATTCGTTATTAATGGTAACTCATACATATATATGTGTGTATATATATATATATATATATACATATATATATATATATATACATATATATATATATATATACATATACATATATCAATTTAACTTGAAAAGGAAAAAGAAATTTAAACCTTTAGAAAAAGCATTTATAGTTTGTTTTAATACTTTTATTTGTTAGAAGACAATAATAGTGAATATAAAATTACAATTCTCTAAAAGATGGTTATCTTTTATTATTATACTTTAAGTTAGTAAATAAAATACAACAAACAAATCTTAATTAACAAATATATATATACCAACTATTATTTGGTGATCATTACGCGTAACAAATAAAAAAGAGAAAATAATAGGGGGCAATATTCTAGTACAACAGAATAACGTGAGGGTAATTAATTTGCCACTCTTTGTCTTTTCATAAGAGGGTAATTAGTTTACTCAACATTAGATGACAGGATTATTTGTCGATAACTCTTAAATAATGGTAACTAAATTAATTAATGATGTGGCTTCCCTCTTTCCCTTCTCTAGTCTTTACACATATATAAATTTGTTTTCTTCATATATGTCATAGGATTATTTCGCTGGCTCTGGAAATTAGGCAGGAGCTCCAATCCAAAGCTATAGGAACTGATGTCGCCTGGATCCCCGTATCGATTGCTAAGGTTGTGAATGATAAACTTAACACTTTTTTTTTTGAAACATTTTGAAGATTACGATTATTATTTATTCATTAATTTCCCATTAGGTGAAGTGTTGATTATTGATTTATTTGTATGTTAATTTGTTTATTCAAGCTGCCGAGTCCGACTTCTCGAGGTGTTGCCTATGTGGCGCCTGCTTATTATGGAACAGCGGCACGAGCAGGCACTACAGTACCTGTGAAAGCTATTAAGGCAAGTTATTAATCCCTACATACACAATATCATTTTGAGAGTTTATTTTAATTAATAGTAACATTTCATTTACTCAAGTATAGCAATATCCTCAAAGGTTTTATAAATATTAGAAACAAAGAAACTATAATTTCCCGTTATTGACGTGAGCATGCATATATATGATGACTTTATTGCATTTTTTAGGAATTTTATTTTCTGACTATATAATGTAATTATTACAAGAATCAATTTATTTTTGTTTTATTTGTTCAGGCAGTTGAAATCTTAAGAGACAAACACTCATGGTGTTGGGATTGCCGAAAAGTTGATGTTTATGCCACATTTTCGGATAATAATGGGGGAATGATTGAAATAGTACACACACAGGTTTGCAATTATTAGTTGCGACATATTTTAGTTTTCCATCGGATTTAAGAAGCCAAAATATATTTGAACAATTTTATCTTAAATATTAATTAATATTTTATGCAGTATTTTGCTGCAACAACTGCGGGGTTTGCTCGAGACTTCTGGACACTAAGATACACTTCCATCACAGATGATGGTTGCTTTATGGTACGATTACCTTGGTATTGTTTATTATTAAACATGCACGCATGTGATAACTTGCACTAGTTCTATTTCTGCTAAAGGGTCAAATGCATAACACTCGTGTTTCTCAAAATCTATATTAAACCCTATTGAATAGTTATTATTATTGTTATTATTATTACTATTATTATTACTATTATTATTAATAAACTTTTCTCGCATTTTCAAAAGTTATATACCCCTTTTGAACAAAGACATGCAACGAATGTTAATTAAATATAAATTGTTGATTTTATCCCTCCCATGAAATTAGGGTAGGAAATTGTAGCAAGAGAAGGTTTGGAGCACGTTTCTTGTAACAGAAAGGAGTTTAGGGCAAGTTTTATAGGAACATGAGTGAATTTAGTGGAGAGTTTTTAATAACAAGAGCTGTGTTGTTGTATGATTATTGATAATATGCAAAAGTTTGGTAGATGATATTAATAACATGAGAGGGTCTGGTGCAACGTTTTAAAATAACAGAATGGGACTTGGTGCATGCTTTTAATAACATGAGGATTTTGAGGCATGTCCAAATATAAGGTAAATAGAGATAAACCCCTCAAACAATATGCTTCTTTGCAATGTCCCCCAAACCTCTCAATGTGCAATTTACTCCCTAACCCAGGATAAGTGCGTAAATTGCCCTTTGATGTCAAATGTGATGGACAAAAATACGGACACATGTCTAAAATAAACGGTTGATCAAAGACTGAAGAGTCAATTCGTGCATTTTCAATAGGTTAGGGGGCAATTGACACATTTTAATAGGTTTGGTGTCGCTAAAGACACCATAGTTTGGGAGGCTTAACGCAACTAACCCTTCAAAATACAAGGAGGTTTTATGCATTTACTTCAAAAGAGAAAAATAGGTCTCTTGTTGGCATTCTAATAAACAGAGAGGAGGTTTAGTGCAAATGTTAGAAAAGACACAAATCCGTTCTATGCCATTTCCCCTTAAAATCAAGTTTTTAATGTTTGGGGAATAGTCGAGATTCTTCGTTTATAATAAAATAACATATGGCTTTTCAATGTTCATTGTACACAATTCCAAACCTACATTTTCTTGGATATATTGGCACGACCCTTGTGTTATATATCAAATGATTTATCATGTTTCATCGACTTTACTCATTCTCTTATACTATTTATGTTTAAGGTGTGTGAGAAGTCAATTTCTGAATCCGATGGTGTCCAAAGCCCGCCTATGAGTTTGGAGTTTGAGAGAACAAAAATACTAACTAGTGGATACATGATCCGCCCATGCGATGCGGATAATGGTGCAAGTTCAACAATATATGTCGTTGATCACTTGGACCAAGAGGTAACAATATATCCACATGTATAGTTTTTATTAGATATTTATGATTTCTTTATTAATTAGTTAACTATCATAAGATAACAACATAAATTTATTTTTCAGGCGTTGCTTGTTCCTGACATAGTCCGACCACTGTATTTGTCTCCTCAACTTGGTCTCAAGAGATTGATTGTTCCAGTAAGTAATTAATAATGTTTATTTGAGAAGTGATGTTCATGGTAAAATAATAAAATAAGTTTGGAATGTGAATTCACTATTCATGGTATTAAACATTTGTTGATTATGTGGTCTCTTAATCTGAAACAAGTTCATTTTGCTGGTCTTTCGAACGAATTACCCGTCACCAATTTGTTTTTCTTTTTTTTAAAGAACGATTTATCACGTATAGTGCAATAGCTGCAAGATGAAGTTTTACAGCCAATTCGATCATTGGTGTATATACTTAGTTGTGATGAGTTGTGGAAAAGTTGATGCTCTATATTTAGGAATTACATATAATCTCAACATCTGGTTGTACCACATCATCATACAACAACTGCATTTGGCGTCTCCTCTGCGAGGGCTTTCTGAATCTTATAAGGGATTCAAACTCTGGTTTTTTCAGATAGTAAGAGGGCGTCCTCCGACGGGTTGAATTTTGCAGGTCGGGTGGGTCTTGAACATCCCTAGGTGCATATAATAAATTTCCATTCTCCAGCCTCCGCGCTAATGTAGTTATTAGCTATATAAATACAAATATATTTATGCATATTAGTTATCAAAATATATACATTTAGGTAAATTATTTATACAACTTTACAAACATACTAAGCAAATTAAGACTCTTTTTAAAGTATCATAAATAATTAAGTTCGTAAATTCAATGACACAAATAGTTTGACGCATAAAACTAAACTTTCTTATTAGAATATAATTTTATTGAACTATATTAAACACTGTGTTGTTAAAACGCTTGCCCAATCAACTAAATAATAAATGAAACTAATGGAATAATATTATCTGTTTTTAAATCCCCAAATTAAAGTATTAATAAACGATTTTCTCAATTATACATCATAAATGACTTATGTTAAAACTCAAGATAAATATAGCTTTTATCATCATGCATCAGTTAGAGAACTTAATTTTTAAAAAGTAGGCAGAAAATAAAATAGCGATTACACCTTAAAAATATAAAAGTAATTAGTACTTGTTTAATTTTATATAATATTATTTAACTATATCATATATCGACAAGAAATGAAGTAATAAAATACACTTGCCGTCAGTTTCCACTTGTGTCATTTCTTATCCCTCTTACGACGGCCGCCACCACCATGACTCTCACATTTGGCCGCCGGCGCAGAAATCTCCTCATTACAAACTTAGGGTTTCAGCATTCACTTACTGGTTTGAAATTAATTTATAATCTTTTGCGCCTTTTTTTTGTTTGAATTAATGGGTTCGTAATATAGTAGTTTAAGTCTTATTATCACCTTCTTTACATTGAAACGATCATGTCTCGATACAAATTTGTTTCATTGTGAATCCCATATCTCTGTTTGTTCTTAAATTTAAAACAGGGCATTAATATTATTCACTTTTGTCTTCTGCCCTGTTTTTCTGGATGAGGGTTTTTGCCTTTAACTTTTAGACGTTGTGTAGGATTTGGTGTGCAATAGTAATTGTCTGTCTTATTTGTTTATTAGTTAATATTCTGATGGTAAAAAGTTTGGGAAAACTTATATGTTCCTTAATAGTTAACAAGCCAAATGTGCAAAGATCAAGCTTGGTCTGTCGTAAAGTATATGTTTGTGTTACAATCACTTCATATTTCATTATTATGCTCTCAACCAACCTAAGAATTTAGTTAAATTAGACACTCAAGACCATGCTTCAATGCAAAGTTAGAGCCATGAAGCAAATTCATGCATATAAGATAAGTGTAGCTGGAATACAGATGTTGCTTTGGGTGTGTGGTAACACGAGAAGAGATAAGGTAAGAAATGAATACATTTGGAAAAAATTAGGTGTGACACCCATCGACGGGAAGATGCGAGAAAATCGTTTTTGATGGTACGATTATGTGCAACGATGACCTATAGAAGCTTCGGTACGACGTGTGGAGACTCTGACCTAGGGGCGACAAATTGAGCAGGAGGACGACTGACGAAAACATGGATGGAAGTCATACGAAGTGACATGAAGCTTAGAAGCCTAAGTGAAGACGTTTTACTCAACGGGAACGAGTGGAGGAGGAGAATTCATGTGGAGGCTAACTATACACGATTCTTGTTTGGTTCATATGGCCTACCCAATTAGTTGGGATTATAGGCTTGGTTGTTGTTTTTGTAGACATTCAAGAATTGATTTTTAACTATTGATATGGATAGTTATCCTTCGTAGTTTGTGTTGGAAGATTCATTTGGTTGCTGGTAGTAGATGGCAATCATAATGTAGTCCTTACTCAACACATTTTTCATGGTTCAATAGTAGTGACCATGTATTTCTTTAGGCCAAAGTACGACTACTATGGTCGTTTGTGAGGACGAAAGGTAGTCAATATACTATTGCTAGGTACCCGTCTGTTGTTTTCTGTACAATTGTTCACATCACCTTTGTCGCCCTCATCCTTAGTCGTGGGTTTTGAGGAACAATCGATGGTTGTGAATAAGTGCAGCTTTGTGGAGGATAAACTTCACAAATTTATTTGGCTCATCATGTCAAGTTTGTGTCTTAGTTCCTTCCCGAGTGGACCAAATGGACTTGAGACTAGCTTGGACGTTTTGTAACATATTTATATTTTAATCATATTAACACACTTTTATTCCCTATATATATCCATTCCTAAAATGTGGAGAAATCATTATTAAAATAGAAGTATTATCAAACTAAAATAAATGAAGTGGAGTTTTTAATTAGTTCGACCATGCAGACAGGGATTGGTGAGGCATTGTTTGTAAAATGGTGACTAAAATCGAAAAGAGTTCATATTTGATGCAGTGCGGGAGATGGGATTGGAATTCGTGTTGCAGTTGAATCACTGTAAGCCCAAGTGTTGATTTAGGCTGATTTATTGGCATTTAGGGTTGGAATTTGGGTCAATCCGTTTTTGATGAATCATGAGTCTAATTCAGTACGGATCAACCAATAAGCAATACACGTCGCTTAGCCATGAGGTGTGGCCCAATTTTGAGCAACTTCCATAGCTTAGGCTCAGTTTTCTTTCTTCGTTTTGGGTAGTTTTTTTTTGTTTTTATAATATCTCTTCCATACAACTCAGATTTCGATCCCATTTGTAGGAGAGTAATCATCGCGAATACTAGTATTCATTTTACTCATTACCTCATTCTTTCCATTTTCGGAAAATCATTATGTTGTATCAAATTCTTATTTGTTTTCGTGCTTTGGGGTATCTACATCATGTAAACCCTAGAAGACGCGTCCTTGATTATTGAATTATTTTGTCGGGAGTTTCTCCCAAATTCGTGTTCTTCCTTATAGCTTCTACTATATCACATTTGCTAGTAACAATATCACAGAGGCGGTAATTAAATTTAGATTCATTCAAAATCTTACTCAATCCAATATATTTAGTACCTTTAGCTACGTTTGAAATATACTAAATCGATTGTTTTTAATAGATAGATCCGACCAAAACTTCAAATTTGGAATTCAAAGGGATCAACCAAGAAACGACTCGACCCCGTACATCTGTAACCGATGACCATCACATTACAAATGCGATGCTCTAACCTCTGAGCTAAGCGGGCCTGAAATGATACCTCTCGATGACATAGCTATATTGAAATACATGATCAATAATGAATTTGAAGAAGAGTAGAAGAAATGGTTAGACCCCCTCGATGTAAAGATTGATTGTATACATTGAGATGAGTTTTCTCCTACATCATATTGACTACATAACTCTTGATGACAATCGGCTATCAACCTATGTTATGGATACTTCAAAAAATCACAAAATGCAGTATCCAATACTTATCGGATACCACCTCTGATACTCCTCGATACACATCGGACGCGCCACATCGTGTATCCTGTAATTAAGGTAAAAGAGAATGGCGGATACCTGTGTCAGATATCTGACGTATCCAACCATTTCCGACACAACGCCAACCCCTGTTAGATTTTTAAATTTAGTAATATAAATTTAGAATAGCATAGAATATAGAAAAGAGGAGACTTGCTACTTCTACATTAGATGTTCGTTAATTTAGGTCAAGACAACTTTTTTTACCTTTAAATAAATTTATTATTACATTTTTCTTCTTTAATATTCCTCTATACTATTTAGAAGCCACATGTAAGATTTATTTTTGTTTAAATTTTAGAATATAATGCTATAATTATTACTTTGTCTAATCTAATTATATGGTGCTCTTTAATTTATTATTTGTACCTCATAAATATTATAATTATATAAATATATAGACGTCTCCATGTCGTACTGTATCCTTAGGTTTTAAGAAAATCCGTGTCCCACATCTATATAGTACCGTATCCGTGTCCCTGTATTTGTATCCCAGCAACATAGCCATCAACCCTTCCTTGAACTATTACTAAATAAGTTTTCTCTCTATTTTTCGAACGATCACTATCAGATTCCTGTCGGGCGAGAATTTTGTTCATGAATATATTAGTGACATTTTAACGAGATGATGTAAGTATAAATTTCCCAAATTTATGTACATTAACTTCTTCATACATTTACATAATATCTTAACAAAGTAACAAAAGAAATTTCCCCAAAAAACTGAGATATTCTAAGAGACATGAGACAATGAATTAGGTTTTTTTCCGCGAAGTAAGACCATATAAGTGCTTCTCAGAGTCTTACAAAAGATTCATTTGTAAAAACGGGAAAATAATATATTTTTCAACCTTTTCAAAATTATAAGATCTGTTCTGGTTGACAAGACAATATTTTTGTCCTCGATTAGGTCATTACTTGGTTTCTATGTAAGCAACGAACTCATCATGTTTTTTTTTCCACGTAGGCACTGCAATATATTGAGCACATAGCAACGGAGACTAAAAACAGGCAAACGCATGCAAATGACGGCCCTACTTTCTACAGATCTTTCGGCCAAAAACTCACTCGGTAAGAATCTTGACCACATGTTAGTTATCAACCTATATATCTCTTTCTATCATTGGTATACGATTATAAATATATATCTCTGTCTTGTTTAGTTCGTTGCAGCACAGTTTTAGAATCTCACACCCTAACTTTTTTTAGCCTGTGGTTTATCGAAATCGTCATGTAAAACTTTAAATTCTAAGATGGGAGCATAAAGTCATGCATGAAACTAAACCTTCTATTTTAGCTTTGAGCTTTGACATTTTAACTGAAGGACCAAATGGCGCATGATTAAAGTGACCATGTTAATGAATTGCAGCCAAAGAAGCCGTATCTTAGCCAGAAGAAGTTTATAAGAGGATAACACTGTTCGTTGCATATATTCTTTTATTTTATAGTGTGGGGAGGGGGTACTAAGTTCATTTTCCAATACACGAGATATTATGCATATGTGCATACCGTCAATGTACTATACTGCTCTCTTTGCAGATGTACTGAATATTAATGTGGTTAAATATCTGTCTCTGTGCTGGTCAGGGGCTTCAATGATGCCGTCAGTGGTTTTGTTGAAGATGGTTGGAGTGTGAAGAATGTTGATGTCTCTGGTGATGTCTATATATCTCTTAAGCATACTGCTAATGGAGTGAATGCAAATTTTGATGGTGTCGTTTGCGTGAAAACATCTTTGCTTGTTCTGGTAAGTTCCAAACCTATTATGACCCATGGGCGTGGCTTTTTATATGGGTTTTTTTCATTCTCTACCGCTAGTATTACCTATTATGACCCATGATGAAACCAATTATGCATCTCATTATCTTTATATCTATCTTATTTGATATATGTTTGTTGAAATTATTTCCCTGGACTCCTCTCTATGCTTTTTTTTTTATTATTATATTCTGCCTTTGCTATTTAGACCGTCGGACTTAATGTTGCTCTAGTAACTGCCCTGTTTTCATGGATGGTGATCATCCACTAGAAGTTGGTTCTACTGGTGGCAAGTCGAGTGTATGAAAGCCCCTGATTGATCATCGTGCTTATAGGTTTGCGAAATTAAACACGTCAATTATGCATAATATTAGGTAACTCACTACAAGAAAATGTAGCAATGGTGTCAAAAAAATTACTCACCATTGCTATATTTTCAGTGAGCATTGATCAATGGCTACAAACAATTTTGTAACCAGCTTTTGTAACTATTGGCCTCGTAGGCATAAAGTTATGTCAGCAATGGTTACAAATTAATTAGTCACCAACAATAGTGTCAAAAGAATCACTCACCACGTAGTGTCAAAATAATATGCAACCATGACGTGGTGTCAGATGAATTGGTAGCCATGCAATTAGATTAAAAGAAAAGCAAAAATAAAAAAAAAGGGTGGTGTCCGATTCATTGTATGCCACGCCTTTTTTCTTTTTTTTTTTTTAAAAGCGTGGTGTCCAAAGAATCGGACACCACGCTATTTCGTTTTTTTTTTTTAAAATCGTATTGTACCGTGGTGAGTGAATAATCACTCACCACGGTTTTTTTTTTAAAAGCGTGGTGTCCAAAGAATTGGACACCACGCTATTTCGTTTTTTTTTTTTTTTTTAAATCGTATTGTACCGTGGTGAGTGAATAATCACTCACCACGGTTTTTTATTTTTAAAAACCATGGTGAGTGAATAATCACTCACCATGGTTTTTTAATTTTTTTTTTTTAAACCGTGGAACCATGGTGAGTGAATAATCACTCACCATGGAATCCGAAAATTTTTAAAAAAAGTTGGTGGCGGATTAACCGCCACTTTTTTGCCAAATTTTCAAATTTTTCAATTTTGTTGGCTTTTTCCCTCCATTTTATTATATATACATATATAATTCATAATATACTAACACACACAAATATATATATATATATAAACATGATATATGTAGTATATATATATGTTTAAAAATATACTTATATATATATATATATATATATGTTATGTAGTGTGTAAAATATATCTATATATATATATATATAAACACAAAAATCAATATATTATCTATATATATATATATATATATATATATATATATATATATATATAAACACACAAAACAATATATAAAAACCCAAACAATACATAACTAATATAACACCCAAAAAAGAAAGTGGTAAAAGAGAGGATTTTTCGGATTTTAGAGTGAGATTTTCATATTTTTTGAGGGAGAGGAGATAATTTTCGGATTTTTTGAGGGAGAGGAGATGATTTTCTGATTTTTTGAGGGAGAGGGGAGGATTTTCGGATTTTTTGAGGGAGAGGGGAGGATTTTCGGATTATTGAGGGAGAAGAGATGAAGAGATGAAGTTTGTGAAAAATGGGGTATATTTATAGATATATAAAATTGTGGTGACAGATTTTTTTGACCCCTTTGCTATCACAAGGATTGTGCCCTCAATGGGGTCAAAATAATCTGACACCATTGATATCACATGGATTGTGCTTTTGTGGGGTCAAAAAAATCACTCACCATGTCTGAACATGGTGAGTGATTTTTTTTACCCCACAGACTTTAAAGCAATGGTGAGTGATTTTCTTGACCCCACACCTAGCAAGAAATAAATCAGTCACCATTGCATTATTATGGTTAATTAGAATTTTAATTTTGCATTCATGTCTTAATAATTTGTTATTAGATAGTTAATGTGTAATTAGGACCACATTATGTGTACTCATTCTATAATTAGTAGTAATTAGGAGAATTTCATTTTAATTAGGATAGTTTTAGTAAAAGTGTTGGATTTTGTTTTAAAAATTAGGAAAAGTTAAGAAATATTATGGAATTTAGGATAAAACTAAAATTTAGGGTAACATATGAAAATTAGATTTGTAGTTTAATTAAATGACATGATTACATTAGTAATTAACACTTTGATGACAATTATTTTATAATTAGTAATTAAAATATAAATTTTATACTAATTTGAGTAAAATTAATTAGTAATTAAGTTTAGCAAGGTATAAATCATGATTATATATGTGTAATCATTCTATAATTAGTAGTAATTAGGAGAATTTCATTTTAATTAGGATAGTTTTAGTAAAAGTGTTGGATTTTGTTTTAAAAATTCTGAAAAGTTAAGAAATATTATGATATTTAGGATAAAACTCAAATTTAGGATAACATAGAAAAATTAGATCTGTAGTTTAATTAAATAGCACGATTACATTAGTAATTAACACTTTGATGACAATTATTGTATAATTAGTAATTAAACTATAAATTTGTGTTCGAATTTTACCATTACACGTTTACTATAAAATGACATGTCACCAACCTAACAAAAGGATAACTGGATATGATTGGACGTGTTAGAAAACGATATATATATAACTACTTGCACTATAAACTTGAACTTTTAAACGAAGTAACAATTATTTTCATAATTTTTTTTATAAAATATTGTGACACGCTTCACGAGGAAGTCGCATTGCATACTCGTAAAAAGGAGTCGCGATTCGAAACAGAAAAGAACAAATATATCATCGTATGCTATAACATTAAACAAATTGATTTGAGCAAACACAATGAATAGCAATCTTTTATTGTAGTGACTAACAATTTAAATTTTGGACTTGAGTCTCTTTTAAAGCATACATAAGTGGAAAAAGTCCAATTAATAAAAAAAAAATCGAAACTCGTGGTGTCCGATTTTTCGGACACCACGCTTTCCAATTTATTTTTTATTTTTGTTTTATAAACCGTGGTGTCCGAAAAATCGGACACCACGGTTTTCCTCATTTATTTTTTTTAAACTGTGGTGTCCAAAAAATCGGACACCACGGTTTTGTTATTTTATTTTTATTTTATTTAAAACCGTGGTGTCCGATTTTTCGGACACCACGGTTTATTTTATTTTTTTAATTTACATATTGTATTATATTGTTGGTTTGATCATTTTTTTACCGTGTACTCGTCCCTGTACTTGTGATTCTGTAATGTATATTGTATGATATTTCAGGGATTATATTGTATTATATTGTAGGACACCACGCGCCGATTTTTTTTTTTAAAAAAAAAATTTAACCGTGGTGTCCGAAAAATCGGACACCACGGTTTATAAAACAAAAATAAAAAACAAATTGGAAAGCGTGGTGTCCAAAAAATCGGACACCACGCTTTGATGGAACATAAAAAAAATTAAAAAAAAAATAAAATGAAAATGCATGTCAGGCGTCCAATTTCTTGGACGCCATGACATGCTCTTTGTTTTTTTTTTTTTTTTTTTTTTTTATATTTTTTGAATCATAATACCGTTTGATTCAATTTGAATCAAACGGTAATTTTCTTTTTTTTTTTTATAAATTTGTTAATTGTTTAATTAGTGCGATTTCTTTTTTTTTTTTTTTAATCTTTTAATCAATTGTTACCTTTTTCTTTTTTTGTGAAAGTCTCCTAATTACTACTAATTATCAAATGAGTACACATAATATGATCCTAATTACACTTTAATTTTCTAATAGCAAATAATTAAGACATGCATGCATGCTTAACATTTTAATTAACACTACTAATTGCATAAACAAATATAAAATGCTAAATATTAAATAAAATTTAAAAAACAAGCAAATATCCAGCAAATACTATTTTTTGTTAACAACATTCATAAACACAACAATATCAACATATAAAATGCATACAAACTAATTATAAGAATAAATAGAAAAAATTAAGAAATCTAAAACATACAATTTTAAAAAAAAAAAAAAACAAAAAACGTGGTGTCCGAAAATTTGGCATTTTATTAAACCACAAATCTAATTTTCCTATGTTATCCTAAATTTTAGTTTTATCCTAAATTCCATAATATTTCTTAACTTTTCCTAATTTTTAAAACAAATCTTTCACTTTTACTAAAACTATCCTAATTGAAATAAAATTCTCCTAATTACTACTAATTATAGAATGAGTACACATATATAATCATGATTTACCTAGCTAAACTTAATTACTAATTAATTTACTCAAATTACTATGAAATTTATAGTTTAATTACTAATTATACTAAAACAATAAAAACAAAAAAAAAACGAAAATAGGCAATGGCTACAAAAAATATGGATGCCACATGGTGTCAGAAAAATCTGACACCATGTGAGCATCCAAAAAATTTGTAGCCATAGTTTAAAGGACCATATCATGCCATGTGGCATGATCTGGTCCATCAAAGCATGGTGTCCAAAAAATTGGACACCACGCTTTCCAATCAGTTTTTTTTTTTTTGTTTTTGTTTTATAAACTGTGGTGTCCGATTTTTCGGACACCACGGTTTCCTGTTTTTTTTTTTTAAAAACTGTGGTGTCCGAAAAATCGAACACCACGGTTTTTGTTTTTTTTTCTTTTTAAATCGTGGTGTCCGATTTTTTGGACACCACGGTTTAAATGTTATTTTTTTCCCTTTTTTAATCTTTACAAACCTTAACACGATTTTTTTATTTTTTCCCTTTGATGACAATGATAGTATAATTAGTAATTAAACTATAAATTTCATAGTAATTTGAGTAAAATTAATTAGTAATTAAGTTTAGCTGAGTAAATCATGATTATATATGTGTACTCATTCTATAATTAGTAGTAATTAGGAGAATTTTATTTTAATTAGGATAGTTTTAGTAAAAGTGTTGGACTTGTTCTATAAATTAGGAAAAGTTAAGAAATATTATGGACTTTAGGATAAAAATAAAATTTAGGATAACATAGGAAAATTAGATTTGTAGTTTAATAAAATGCCATAATTATATTAGTAATAACACTTTGATGACAATTATAGTATAATTAGTAATTAAACTATAAATTTCATAGTAGTTTGAGTAAAATCAATTAGTAATTAAGTTTAGCTAGGTAAATCATGATTATATATGTGTACTCATTCTATAATTAGTTGTAATTAGGAGAATTTCATTTTAATCTTGATAAAACTAAAATTTAGGATAACATAGTAAAATTAGATCTGTAGTTTAATAAAATGCCATGACTATATAGTAATTAACACTTTGATGACAAATATTGTATAAGTAGTAATTAAACTATAAATTTCATAGTTTTAGTACAAGTGTTGAATTTTACTCAGATTACTATGAAATTTATAGTTTAATTACTAATTATACAATAATTATCATCAAAGTGTTAATTACTAATACATTCGTTTCATTTTATTAAACTACAAATCTAATTTTCCTATATTATCCTAAATTTTAATTTTATCCTAAATTCCATAATATTTCTTAACTTTTCCTAATTTTGTAAACAAAATCTATGAATTTTACTAAAACCATCCTAATTAAAACGAATTTTCCTAATTACTACTAATTATAGAATGAGTACACATATATAATCATGATTTACCTAGCTAAACTTAATTACTAATTAATTTTACTCAAATTACTATGAAATTTATAGTTTAATTACTAATTATACTATAATTGTCATCAAAGGGAAAAAAATAAAAAAATAGTGTTAAGGTGTGTAAAGATTAAAAAAGGGAAAAAAATAACATTTAAACTGTGGTGTCCAAAAAATCGGACACCACGATTTAAAAACAAACAAAAAAAAAAACGAAAACCACGGCATGATCTGGTCCTTTAAACTATGGCTACAAATTTTTTGGATGCTCACATGGTGTCAGATTTTTCTGACACCATGTGGCATCCATATTTTTTGTAGCCATTGCCTATTTTCGTTTTTTTTTTGTTTTATTTTGCATGGCTACAAAATAATTTGTCACCATTGTGTTTAATGGTGAGTGAATATTTTCACCCCATGCTTGGTGAGTGAATTTTTTCTCACTATTGCTGCCTACAAATATTTTTGACACCATTGATTTAAATTCTGAAGCCACATGGCTACAGATTAAAATCACTCACCATATTTTTGTAACCATTGCATTACATTCTTGTAGTGACTGTCCGAAGAAACTTTACTAGATGAGTAATTTTCAGGAAAAATAATACTGCATACTTTATACTCTTTTTCAGATATACAAATATAAAACAGTAACTCAGTAAAACAATAGCTTGTTAACTTACCCCAAATGCATACGTCCATAAATTTCGTAGTCCAAGTATGGGCTAACTCATTCGTGTAGTCCTGTCTCGACACACTGATTTTTTGATCAATTCCTTATCATACATTTATGTGTTAAGTTTTGTGTGGATGTGTTTATAGATGGATAGTTTGATACATTAGCTTTAATTGTTAATTACACGCACTAAAAATTAGAGAGCCCACGCACACAAAAACTGAATGCACGTATTAGCATGCATTTCTATTTATACGCCAGCCATACCATTTTCAATTTTTGGGCTGTGTCTTTCGCGTGTATTAATCTAGGATTGAGCTTCCTGCCGGATTAGATTTTTTAACTCCACCTGCTGTGTTGCATAAGTTGCCCGTCAGCAATAGTTCGGAAATCTTTGTATAGGCAAATCTCTCCACCTTGCATCACTTCAGTCAATATTTTCTTTGTTAGGAGCACATACCTTATTTCCTTATTTAAATATGATTGCCAAAAATGACATAATTCTGCTTATCTCGTCAAATGATTGATTTCTTTAACATATATTTTCCCCTGAAACTGTTACTTTTATGGCTTAGGAATTAAGCAGTTGTGAATTACAACAATAAAACTTGACTGACACAATGGATTTTACATCTGGCTCACTCTGAAACATAGGGCTTTAGATCCTGCCAAATGTTGCTTATGACTTTGAATTTGACATTCATAGCTTGGCCAGTCTTCACTGCTGGTGAATGCATGATATTGCCTGAAGTGTCAGTTAGCGGTGGGCAGGTGGAAGTTTGTTATATCTCGCGATTGGAAGTTTTTTTAACTTAAGAACATGTATTCATGAATTGCATCAAGTATCTTTGGGCACTATTAGCAGTTTATCTTACTGGTGACAGAATGTTTTGCCTTCGAGGCTGGTGAAGCTTTTGAAAGAGCGCCGCTCTTCTTGGATGAATTTCAGCTTTGCTAATTATTCTGCATCACATTCAAGAGCTCCCGGCATTGGTTTTCCAGGATCAAATACCCACCGATTGTCTGAAACTACTGTGCTGCTTGGCAAGACCAATTATCATGATGAGGTTGGTTTAAATTAATTTGTTGGGAGCTGGCGGATGCACTGTTAACTTATTGAGCTATTTTGATAGAGTAGTTCATGGCATTAACATATTTGTCTTCACATCTCAGATACTGGAAATAATTCGATTTAAACGCTTGTCTAGTATGTTTTCAGCACGGGATATGTATCATTTGCAGGTGAGTCGTTCCCTTCCCTCTTTGATTGTGTACTATTTATTAATTTGTATTCCTCTCAGCCAAACAATGCTCTTTTCAAGTGTTGGCATTAATTCCTTTTTCCCTTTTTCTGCAATTTTCGCTCCTTTGCCGTATAAGAAAGAGGTAGAGGGTGGAATGAAGAGTACCATTGCTTATAAATGCGTTTAGGCCATAACCAACATACTGTGTTTGGCAATTGTGATTGTTAATTCTTGATAACTAGAAAAATCCTGGGTACATGGCTCGACGTAACCACCACATGAGTAGTCTGCCAAAAGTCCCATTAGCTCTCTTTTCAACTTTCAAGGACCTCTTGATGAATCCGATAGCAATATTGATGACCGAGCATGATTGGAAACTTAAATTCGCTGGCTATAAGTGCAGATAACCAACGGTATGGAAGACAGTGATTTTGGAGATTGCTCAGAACTGATATTTGCACCAGTAGACAGAAATTTACCAAATGATGCAGTTCTATTATGTTCCGGATTTCGGGCCTTCCTATTGGGTAGAAGTACGGTTCAGGTACAAATACAGTTGATCCAACTTGTTTCTGTTTGCTGATTTGTTGAATTAATATTTTGTAGAGATGCTAAATTAAGATCTTGACCTGGTAAAATGCTGGTTATGTTATCTTTTAAACTTTCTATTTCTTTCATTATTTCTCGGTAGAGGAAGGGAGAGACTTTGGTATGGGAGTTAATTTGGATTTCAAAAAGCAAAATAACTGTTTAGTTGACTTACATCACAAAATGTTTTCGTATAGAAATTTTTGGACAATAACATCAACATTCTCTGAGGTTTGATTTAATTAACAAAACTCTCCCAAGGTTTTAAATAATTATAGACACCCTTGAAGCATTAAAAACACCGAATATACGCGTTTATCTGGGGAATTGACCTAAAACCCCCTTGTGGTTTTCAAAACCTGCAGGAAATCCCCCTGCGGTTTGTTAATTGTCTAAAACCCACTTGTGGTTTCATAAACTCCGCACAAAACCACAAGAGGGTTTTAGGCAAAGTTTTATGAAACCACGGGAGGGGTTTATGCATTTTTTTCCATTTATCTGTAATGATTTTTGAAACCTCAGAGCGTCTCTGTAATTATCCAACTTCACAAGAGTCGTTGTATTGCTCTCTTAACCTTCAAGAGGGTTCTCGGAAGTTTCTGTAATTAGACCTTGGTTCTATATGATCCTTGAACTTTCATATGTTAGTTTAGTTTATTTTTATCCCTGTTATCTTTCTGTTACTTGTGACTGCAGGCAACACAACCATCAGCAAATTTGGTCTCAAATGAGGCATTTGGTACTAGTAACACACGCTCTATCTTGGTTCTAGCGTTCCAGTTTCCTTTCATGTCTCATCTTCAGGAAGAGACTGTAGCCATGGCTAAAAGCTACGCTCGAAATGTAATTTCCTCAGTGAAAAGCATTTATCTTGAAACAATGCCATCGGCATCTGCTCCTGTCGTGAACCCCACTGAAGAGAGTCCAGAAGCAGCACCCGATATTCCTGAAGAGTCGAATTCTGCCGCAAATCTTGCTAGCCTCATCTGCCAAAGTTATAGGCAAGTTGAACCATCTTCATGTAAATATCAGCTAATACACATGTAAAAAGGTTTATGCATATCAAATTAGTTAATTTTAACATTCAGTGACTGTATAGCTACTATACGATAAGGGTTCGGTCATAGTTATGTTTCCAGTTGCAAACAAAATACTGTAGGTTTACATACTTGAAATAAATGCTCATGATGGTCGAGCTGTAAAATTGTATTGATCCTGGTTCAACATTCAAATTTTTTGCTTTAAACAGATCAAGTCTAGGCCTGGATTTGCTCGGGTACAACTTGCAGAGCAACGATTTGGTGTATTTCAAAGAGCATCACCAGCATGCTATACTCTGTTTCTCATTCACGGTATGTTCATCTAAATTTCTTTAATAGAAGAATCCTCTCTAAATATCATAATTATCTTTTGGCACTTTGGTAGCAAACCCCTTTTTGTTGTGCATAATAGACAAAAAAAAAAAAAAAAAAAGAAAACAAATGTGAATAAAAGAGAGACAAAAAACCTTGTGTATTTCTATATGGCAAATGACTACATTTGTAAGAGAGTGAGTTTGAATTTTTCTGTCTTTTTGTTTGCTGCAGGCTCCCCCAGCGTGCCTCTACGCCAACCAAGCGGGGCTTAACATGCTAGAAACGGCAACAGATTTTGTACATGTCCTCACATTGGATAAGATACTTGATGGCCAGAACAATGTGTCACTATACAATATACTCCCTACTATACTGGAACAGGTATACTAAAAAACAAAAACTCCAACAACCCTTTTCTTATATTATCGGAGCTTATATAGATTCTTTGAAACTTTCTCATGCATCACAAAGAGAAACGGGAAATCTTCTGAAATATTATTTATTTTTAAAGTAAATTATTTCTATTTTGCAGGGGTATACTATTGTACCTCCTGGATTCGTCCTTTCTCTGATGAATCGTCACGTCATGTATGAGGAAGCTGTAGTGTGGCTCGTGAAGGGTTTGGAAGGTTCCATCGAATGCCTTGCAGTGGCGTTCATAAATTGGTCATTTGTTTGAGCAATTCTATGCAGCAGCTTTTACTTGGAGAAGTTCTGATAATAGTATTGAGCAAATTTAGTGGGGTGTTTTATGTCTTTTTTGTTCAAATGTCTAAGATTTGGCTACTATCAGCAGGATTAATATTGTTGAGACTGCTTTTCAGCTTGAATGCACCTATGGTTTTTTGATTTAAACATATCTTATATTTTGAAAATCTAGTGGCAGTTATTTCCATGCACGATTGTCACCAGGCTGATTGTCAGTTTTAGTGATAAATAATAATAATACACACATGAGGTTGAAGTCAAAGTTTTGCTATTAAACTCCTAAACTTTGAATAGTTACAAAATATTTCTTAAAGGCTTAAAAACATGAAAGAGGACCGTATCCGGTTTATAATTATTTCATTTTGGGGAACTCATTTCGAAGATCTTTTAATGATTCAATTATTAAAATGTTAAAAGAACCTTGTAATTAGACCAAATTTTGAGGGTACAAGCATAATTATACCTAAACACATTTTGTTAACCACATACTTCGTATAGAAACATTTCTCAATTGATTGATTGGTGAATTGAACTGACAATCAATATGACGGAGCAATGGAAACCAGACACAAATAGGAATGAAATCACATGTAAGACCTAGGATGCATTAATACTTGAAAAAAATCACAAAATGCAGTATCGGATATACGATGCGCACTAGATACTTGTGGATACGTATCGGATATGCCACGTGGCATATCCATTTACTTTTTATTTTTTAAAATTAGGATATGCGTATCGGATACGCCCCTAGGATGTATCTGATATGCGTATCGGTAATATATGGGGCGGTTTGTTAGTTTTTAAAAAGTTAGATGGGGTTATTTTGTAACATCAAGTAACTATGACTTAATTTTGCAAATATCTCTAAACTTAAGGATAAATAATCTACGAGTTCTTCAAATGAAAGAATTAACATATTGAGAAAAAAAATTGGGAGCTTCTATTTCGTTGAGGCAAATAAAAGAGGGATGAAGTAGTTGAACAACGAAAAAGTTATCATGATATTGGAGCTTAAATTGAACAGTCAGTTATTGTTATTGTATAACTATTTAATGTTGGTATAATTTCTGAATTTACATTTTGGTACTTTGAGTTTTAGATGGATTATGGATCTTTTCATTTATGTTTGCATAACTTTTTGGTGTTTGAAATTGAATATGTAGATATATTTGTTTCTGAGTAAACCGAAAATAGTATTAACGGTCATTTTATAATTATGTTGTTATATCAACTAAATTTGAGTATAAAATATTCTACGCATCCTGCACGTATCGTATCTTGTAATTTTCAAAAAAATCGTGTCCCTGTGTCCATATCGTGTCGTATCTGTATCCCTTATCCGTATCCACGCAGCCTAGTGTAAGACTAATTGTTTATATTCTTCACTAATTATTCATATCAGTGCAAAGAGAAAATGTCCTTACACCATACATGAATTGAAAGAATCGCATTACCTTGAATATCGACCGTGAACAAATAATTAAAAGTGTCAATTGCGTTAACTCTCCTAAATTATGTGCTCGTTGCAATGTTCCTCTAACCTATTAATTTTAAATCTATGAACTATGGGGCTAAATGTGGAGAAATCATTAGTATTATACTAAAGCAGGAGAAATGGAAAGTCTCATTAGTATTATACTAAAATCGGAGAAATGGAAAGTCTCATTAGTATTATACTAAAATCGGAGAAAAGGAAAGTCATATCATTTGCATGCATTAACTACAAATCACGAGAATAAATGATACCCCAAATGCCTGAGATTTGGTTGCTATCAGCAGGATTAATATTGTTGAGACTGCTTTTCAGCTTGAATGCACCTACGGTTTTTGACTTAAACCTATCTTATATTTTGAAAATCTAGTGGCAGTTAGTTCCATATGATTGTCACCGGGTTGATTGTCAGTTTTAGTGATTAATAATAATCATAGACACATGAAAATTTCTGCAATTAAACTCCTGAAGTTTGAATAGTTACGAAATATTTCTTAAAGGCTTAAAAACATGAAAGAGGACCATATCCGGTTTTATAATTGTTTCATTCCGAGGAATTCATTTCTAAGATCTTTTCAAGATTCAATTATTAAAATGTGAAAAAGAACCTTGTAATTAGACCAAATTTTGAGGGTACATACATTATTATACCTAAAAACATTTTGTTAACCACATACTTTGTATAGAAACATTTCTCAATTGATTGGTGAATTGAACTGACAATCAATGACAGAGCAATGGAAACCAGACACAAATAGGAATGAAATCACATGGAAGACCTAGGATGCACAGATACTTGAAAAAAATCACAAAATGCAGTATCGGATACGTATCAAATACGATACGCGCTGGATACTCTTTGGATACGTATCCGATATGCCACGTGGCGTATCCATTTATTTTTTATTTTTTAAAATTAGGATACGCGTATCGGATACGTCCTTAGGACGTATTGGATACGCCTCTAGGACGTATCTGATGCGCATATCGATAATTTATGGGGCGGTTTGTTAGTTTGTAAAAATTAGATGGGGTATTTTGTATCATCAATAACTATGAGTTAGTTTTGCAAATATCACTCAAGTTAAAGGATAAATAATGCTACGAGTTCTTCAAATGAAAGAACTAACATACAGAGAAAAAACATGGGAGCTTCTATATCGTTGAGACGATAAAGTAGTTGAACAACGAAGAAGTTATCATAATGTTATTGGAGTTTGAATTGAATAGTCAGTTATTATTATTGTATAACTATTTAATGTTGGTATAATTTCTAAATTTACATTTTGGTACTTTGAGTATAGATGGATTATGGATCTTTTCATTTTTGCTTGCATAATTTCTTGGTGTTTGAAATTGAATATGTAGATATATTTCTTTCAGAGTGAACTCAAAATATTATTAATTTTGACGGTCATTTTATTATTATTATGTTGTTATATTAACTAAATTTTTAGCTTTAATATTCTACGTATCCTGTAGGTATCGTGTATCCTGTAATTTTCAAAAAACTCGTGTCCTTTTGTCCTTATCGTGTCGTATCCGTATCCGTGCAACCTAGAGTAAGACTAATTGTTTATATTCTTCACTAATTATTCACATCAGTGCAAAGAGAAAATGTCCTTACAGCATACACGAATTGAAAGAAACGCATTACCTTGAATGTCGACAATGAACGAATAACTAAAAGGGTCAATTGCGTTAAATCTCCTAAATTATGTGCTCGTTGCAATGTTCCTCTAACGTATTAATTATAAATCTATGAATTATGGGGCTAAATGTGGAGAATTCATTACTATTATACTAAAACAGGAGAAATGGAAAGTCTCATTAGTATTATACCAAAATAGGAGAAAAGGAAAGTCATATATCATTTGCATGCATTACCTACAAATCACGAGAATAAATGATACCCCACATATCTTACCATTTCATATGTAATATAATATTGTTTTAAGAATTTTTTGTAAAAATCATTGGCTACTTGAGAACTTTTTCACTATTTAATTTAAAGGAGGAATTGCAATAACAAGCAGATATAATTAATAAGACTGCAGCCAATAAGGAAAAACTATGACTATTTCACCATGTAATTTAAAGAAACTGTAATAACAAGCATGTATAATTACATTTCAGCCGATAAGGAAAAACTAGGCATTTTGTACAGATGTACTAATTAACTCAGTTAATTAATTCATTATGTCACTATTAATATTCAACAACCACACTTCAGTTATGCATTTAATGTTATATAGCTTTTAAATAGAATAACAATGTTATACCACGAGCAAGTCATACTATAACAAATTGAGCACTGGTTTTTCTGATTCCTTATACTTACATTCAGAATAGTAATGGCGATGAATAGAACTTCTAGAGGTCGGAGGGCATCTACGTCTATTAACTTGATGAGCTTGAGGGTGCCTGAAGTCATTTGTCCCGAGCTTCCGCTCAGGATTATGGCCAACATCAACATCCCAAGGTAATATTTATCAAAGTCGCGATTTAACATAAATTTCATTCGTTATTAATATGCTAACTCATACATATATATGTGTGTGTGTGTATATATATATATATATATATATATATATATATATATATATATATATATATATATACATACATATATATATATACATATATATATATATACATATACATATATATATATATACATACAGGATTATGGCCAACATCAACATCCCCAGGTAATATTTATCAAAGTCGCGACTTAACATAAATTTCATTCGTTATTAATATGGTAACTCATACATATATATGTGTGTGTGTGTGTGTGTGTATACATATATATATATATATATATATATATATATATATATATATATATATATACATATATCAATTTTAACTTGAAAAGGAAAAAGAAATTTAAACCTTTAGAAAAAGCATTTATAGTTTGTTTTAATACTTTTATTTGTTAGAAGACAATAATAGTAAATATAAAATTACAATTCTCTAAAAGATGGTTATCTTTTATTATTATACTTTAAGTTAGTAAATAAAATACAACAAACAAATCTTAATTAACAAATATATATATACCAACTATTATTTGGTGATCATTACGCGTAACAAATAAAAAAGAGAAAATAATAGGGGGCAATATTCTAGTACAACAGAATAACGTGAGGGTAATTAATTTGCCACTCTTTGTCTTTTCATAAGAGGGTAATTAGTTTACTCAACATTAGATGACAGGATTATTTGTCGATAACTCTTAAATAATGGTAACTAAATTAATTAATGATGTGGCTTCCCTCTTTCCCTTCTCTAGTCTTTACACATATATAAATTTGTTTTCTTCATATATGTCATAGGATTATTTCGCTGGCTCTGGAAATTAGGCAGGAGCTCCAATCCAAAGCTATAGGAACTGATGTCGCCTGGATCCCCGTATCGATTGCTAAGGTTGTGAATGATAAACTTAACACTTTTTTTTTTGAAACATTTTGAAGATTACGATTATTATTTATTCATTAATTTCCCATTAGGTGAAGTGTTGATTATTGATTTATTTGTATGTTAATTTGTTTATTCAAGCTGCCGAGTCCGACTTCTCGAGGTGTTGCCTATGTGGCGCCTGCTTATTATGGAACAGCGGCACGAGCAGGCACTACAGTACCTGTGAAAGCTATTAAGGCAAGTTATTAATCCCTACATACACAATATCATTTTGAGAGTTTATTTTAATTAATAGTAACATTTCATTTACTCAAGTATAGCAATATCCTCAAAGGTTTTATAAATATAAGAAACAAAGAAACTATAATTTCCCGTTATTGACGTGAGCATGCATATATATGATGTCTTTATTGCATTTTTTAGGAATTTTATTTTCTGACTATATAATGTAATTATTACAAGAATCAATTTATTTTTGTTTTATTTGTTCAGGCAGTTGAAATCTTAAGAGACAAACACTCATGGTGTTGGGATTGCCGAAAAGTTGATGTTTATGCCACATTTTCGGATAATAATGGGGGAATGATTGAAATAGTACACACACAGGTTTGCAATTATTAGTTGCGACATATTTTAGTTTTCCATAGGATTTAAGAAGCCAAAATATATTTGAACAATTTTATCTTAAATATTAATTAATATTTTATGCAGTATTTTGCTGCAACAACTGCGGGGTTTGCTCGAGACTTCTGGACACTAAGATACACTTCCATCACAGATGATGGTTGCTTTATGGTACGATTACCTTGGTATTGTTTATTATTAAACATGCACGCATGTGATAACTTGCACTAGTTCTATTTCTGCTAAAGGGTCAAATGCATAACACTCGTGTTTCTCAAAATCTATATTAAACCCTATTGAATAGTTATTATTATTGTTATTATTATTACTATTATTATTACTATTATTATTAATAAACTTTTCTCGCATTTTCAAAAGTTATATACCCCTTTTGAACAAAGACATGCAACGAATGTTAATTAAATATAAATTGTTGATTTTATCCCTCCCATGAAATTAGGGTAGGAAATTGTAGCAAGAGAAGGTTTGGAGCACGTTTCTTGTAACAGAAAGGAGTTTAGGGCAAGTTTTATAGGAACATGAGTGAATTTAGTGGAGAGTTTTTAATAACAAGAGCTGTGTTGTTGTATGATTATTGATAATATGCGAAAGTTTGGTAGATGATATTAATAACATGAGAGGGTCTGGTGCAACGTTTTAAAATAACAGAATGGGACTTGGTGCATGCTTTTAATAACATGAGGATTTTGAGGCATGTCCAAATATAAGGTAAATAGAGATAAACCCCTCAAACAATATGCTTCTTTGCAATGTCCCCCAAACCTCTCAATGTGCAATTTACTCCCTAACCCAGGATAAGTGCGTAAATTGCCCTTTGATGTCAAATGTAATGGACAAAAATACGGACACATGTCTAAAATAAACGGTTGATCAAAGACTGAAGAGTCAATTCGTGCATTTTCAATAGGTTAGGGGGCAATTGACACATTTTAATAGGTTTGGTGTCGCTAAAGACACCATAGTTTGGGAGGCTTAACGCAACTAACCCTTCAAAATACAAGGAGGTTTTATGCATTTACTTCAAAAGAGAAAAATAGGTCTCTTGTTGGCATTCTAATAAACAGAGAGGAGGTTTAGTGCAAATGTTAGAAAAGACACAAATCCGTTCTATGCCATTTCCCCTTAAAATCAAGTTTTTAATGTTTGGGGAATAGTCGAGATTCTTCGTTTATAATAAAATAACATATGGCTTTTCAATGTTCATTGTACACAATTCCAAACCTACATTTTCTTGGATATATTGGCACGACCCTTGTGTTATATATCAAATGATTTATCATGTTTCATCGACTTTACTCATTCTCTTATACTATTTATGTTTAAGGTGTGTGAGAAGTCAATTTCTGAATCCGATGGTGTCCAAAGCCCGCCTATGAGTTTGGAGTTTGAGAGAACAAAAATACTAACTAGTGGATACATGATCCGCCCATGCGATGCGGATAATGGTGCAAGTTCAACAATATATGTCGTTGATCACTTGGACCAAGAGGTAACAATATATCCACATGTATAGTTTTTATTAGATATTTATGATTTCTTTATTAATTAGTTAACTATCATAAGATAACAACATAAATTTATTTTTCAGGCGTTGCTTGTTCCTGACATAGTCCGACCACTGTATTTGTCTCCTCAACTTGGTCTCAAGAGATTGATTGTTCCAGTAAGTAATTAATAATGTTTATTTGAGAAGTGATGTTCATGGTAAAATAATAAAATAAGTTTGGAATGTGAATTCACTATTCATGGTATTAAACATTTGTTGATTATGTGGTCTCTTAATCTGAAACAAGTTCATTTTGCTGGTCTTTCGAACGAATTACCCGTCACCAATTTGTTTTTCTTTTTTTTAAAGAACGATTTATCACGTATAGTGCAATAGCTGCAAGATGAAGTTTTACAGCCAATTCGATCATTGGTGTATATACTTAGTTGGGATGAGTTGTGGAAAAGTTGATGCTCTATATTTAGGAATTACATATAATCTCAACATCTGGTTGTACCACATCATCATACAACAACTGCATTTGGCGTCTCCTCTGCGAGGGCTTTCTGAATCTTATAAGGGATTCAAAACTCTGGTTTTTTCAGATAGTAAGAGGGCGTCCTCCGACGGGTTGAATTTTGCAGGTCGGGTGGGTCTTGAACATCCCTAGGTGCATATAATAAATTTCCATTCTCCAGCCTCCACGCTAATGTAGTTATTAGCTATATAAATACAAATATATTTATGCATATTAGTTATCAAAATATATACATTTAGGTAAATTATTTATACAACTTTACAAACATACTAAGCAAATTAAGACTCTTTTTAAAGTATCATAAAAAATTAAGTTCGTAAATTCAATGACACAAATAGTTTGACGCATAAAACTAAACTTTCTTATTAGAATATAATTTTATTGAACTATATTAAACACTGTGTTGTTAAAACGCTTGCCCAATCAACTAAATAATAAATGAAACTGATGGAATAATATTATCTGTTTTTAAATCCCCAAATTAAAGTATTGATAAAAGATTTTCTCAATTATACATCATAAATGACTTATGTTAAAACTCAAGATAAATATAGCTTTTATCATCATGCATCAGTTAGAGAACTTAATTTTTAAAAAGTAGGCAGAAAATAAAATAGCGATTACACCTTAAAAATATAAAAGTAATTAGTACTTGTTTAATTTTATATAATATTATTTAACTATATCATATATCGACAAGAAATGAAGTAATAAAATACACTTGCCGTCAGTTTCCACTTGTGTCATTTCTTATCCCTCTTACGACGGCCGCCACCACCATGACTCTCACATTTGGCCGCCGGCGCAGAAATCTCCTCATTACAAACTTAGGGTTTCAGCATTCACTTACTGGTTTGAAATTAATTTATAATCTTTTGCGCTTTTTTTTGTTTGAATTAATGGGTTCGTAATATAGTAGTTTAAGTCTTATTATCACCTTCTTTACATTGAAACGATCATGTCTCGATACAAATTCGTTTCATTGTGAATCCCATATCTCTGTTTGTTCTTAAATTTAAAACAGGGCATTAATATTATTCACTTTTGTCTTCTGCCCTGTTTTTCTGGATGAGGGTTTTTGCCTTTAACTTTTAGACGTTGTGTAGGATTTGGTGTGCAATAGTAATTGTCTGTCTTATTTGTTTATTAGTTAATATTCTGATGGTAAAAAGTTTGGGAAAACTTATATGTTCCTTAATAGTTAACAAGCCAAATGTGCAAAGATCAAGCTTGGTCTGTCGTAAAGTATATGTTTGTGTTACAATCACTTCATATTTCATTATTATGCTCTCAACCAACCTAAGAATTTAGTTAAATTAGACACTCAAGACCATGCTTCAATGCAAAGTTAGAGCCATGAAGCAAATTCATGCATATAAGATAAGTGTAGCTGGAATACAGATGTTGCTTTGGGTGTGTGGTAACACGAGAAGAGATAAGGTAAGAAATGAAGACATTTGGAAAAAATTAGGTGTGACACCCATCGACGGGAAGATGCGAGAAAATCGTTTTTGATGGTTCAATTATGTGCAACGATGACCTATAGAAGCTTCGGTACGACGTGTGGAGACTCTGACCTAGGGGCGACAAATAGAGCAAGAGGACGACTGACGAAAACATGGATGGAAGTCATACGAAGTGACATGAAGCTTAGAAGCCTAAGTGAAGACGTTTTACTCAACGGGAACGAGTGGAGGAGGAGAATTCATGTGGAGGCTAACTATACACGATTCTTGTTTGGTTCATATGGCCTACCCAATTAGTTGGGATTATAGGCTTGGTTGTTGTTTTTGTAGACATTCAAGAATTGATTTTTAACTATTGATATGGATAGTTATCCTTCGTAGTTTGTGTTGGAAGATTCATTTGGTTGCTGGTAGTAGATGGCAATCATAATGTAGTCCTTACTCAACACATTTTTCATGGTTCAATAGTAGTGACCATGTATTTCTTTAGGCCAAAGTACGACTACTATGGTCGTTTGTGAGGACGAAAGGTAGTCAATATACTATTGCTAGGTACCCGTCTGTTGTTTTCTGTACAATTGTTCACATCACCTTTGTCGCCCTCATCCCTAGTCGTGGGTTTTGAGGAACAATCGATGGTTGTGAATAAGTGCAGCTTTGTGGAGGATAAACTTCACAAATTTATTTGGCTCATCATGTCAAGTTTGTGTCTTAGTTCTTTCCCGAGTGGACCAAATGGACTTGAGACTAGCTTGGACGTTTTGTAACATATTTATATTTTAATCATATTAACACACTTTTATTCCCTATATATATCTATTCCTAAAATGTGGAGAAATCATTATTAAAATAGAAGTATTATCAAACTAAAATAAATGAAGTGGAGTTTTTAATTAGTTCGACCATGCAGACAGGGATCGGTGAGGCATTGTTTGTAAAATGGTGACTAAAATCGAAAAGAGTTCATATTTGATGCAGTGCGGGAGATGGGATTGGAATTCGTGTTGCAGTTGAATCACTGTAAGCCCAAGTGTTGATTTAGGCTGATTTATTGGCATTTCGGGTTGGAATTTGGGTCAATCCGTTTTTGATGAATCATGAGTCTAATTCAGTACGAATCAACCAATAAGCAATACACGTCGCTTAGCCATGAGGTGTGGCCCAATTTTGAGCAACTTCCATAGCTTAGGCTCAGTTTTCTTTCTTCGTTTTGGGTAGTTTTTTTGTTTTTATAATATCTCTTCCATACAACTCAGATTTCGATCCCATTTGTAGGAGAGTAATCATCGCGAATACTAGTATTCATTTTACTCATTACCTCATTCTTTCCGTTTTTGGAAAATCATTATGTTGTATCAAATTCTTATTTGTTTTCGTGCTTTGGGGTATCTACATCATGTAAACCCTAGAAGACGCGTCCTTGATTATTGAAGTATTTTGTCGGGAGTTTCTCCCAAATTCGTGTTCTTCCTTATAGCTTCTACTATATCACATTTGCTAGTAACAATATGATAGAGGCGGTAATTAAATTTAGCTTCATTCAAAATCTTACTCAATCCAATATATTTAGTACCTTTAGCTACGTTTGAAATATACTAAATCGATTGTTTTTAATAGATAGATCCGACCAAAACTTCAAATTTGGAATTCAAAGGGATCAACCAAGAAACGACTCGACCCCGTACATCTGTAACCGATGACCATCACATTACAAATGCGATGCTCTAACCTCTGAGCTAAGCGGGCCTGAAATGATACCTCTCGATGACATAGCTATATTGAAATACATGATCAATAATGAATTTGAAGAAGAGTAGAAGAAATGGTTAGACCCCCTCGATGTAAAGATTGATTGTATACATTGAGATGAGTTTTCTCCTACATCATATTGACTACATAACTCTTGATGACAATCGGCTATCAACCTATGTTATGGATACTTCAAAAAATCACAAAATGCAGTATCCAATACTTATCGGATACCACCTCTGATACTCCTCGATACACATCGGACGCGCCACATCGTGTATCCTGTAATTAAGGTAAAAGAGAATGGCGGATACCTGTGTCAGATATCTGACGTATCCAACCATTTCCGACACAACGCCAACCCCTGTTAGATTTTTAAATTTAGTAATATAAATTTAGAATAGCATAGAATATAGAAAAGAGGAGACTTGCTACTTCTACATTAGATGTTCGTTAATTTAGGTCAAGACAACTTTTTTTACCTTTAAATAAATTTATTATTACATTTTTCTTCTTTAATATTCCTCTATACTATTTAGAAGCCACATGTAAGATTTATTTTTGTTTAAATTTTAGAATATAATGCTATAATTATTACTTTGTCTAATTTAATTATATGGTGCTCTTTAATTTATTATTTGTACCTCATAACTATTATAATTATATAAATATATAGACGTATCCATGTCGTACTGTATCCTTAGGTTTTAAGAAAATCCGTGTCCCACATCTATATAGTACCGTATCCGTGTCCCTGTATTTGTATCCCAGCAACATAGCCATCAACCCTTCCTTGAACTATTACTAAATAAGTTTTCTCTCTATTTTTCGAACGATCACTATCAGATTCCTGTCGGGCGAGAATTTTGTTCATGAATATATTAGTGACATTTTAACGAGATGATGTAAGTATAAATTTCCCAAATTTATGTACATTAACTTCTTCATACATTTACATAATATCTTAACAAAGTAACAAAAGAAATTTCCCCAAAAAACTGAGATATTCTAAGAGACATGAGACAATGAATTAGGTTTTTTTCCGCGAAGTAAGACCATATAAGTGCTTCTCAGAGTCTCCCAAAAGATTCATTTGTAAAAACGGGAAAATAATATATTTTTCAACCTTTTCAAAATTATAAGATCTGTTCTGGTTGACAAGACAATATTTTTGTCCTTGATTAGGTCATTACTTGGTTTCTATGTAAGCAACGAACTCATCATGTTTTTTTTTTCCACGTAGGCACTGCAATATATTGAGCACATAGCAACGGAGACTAAAAACAGGCAAACGCATGCAAATGACGGCCCTACTTTCTACAGATCTTTCGGCCAAAAACTCACTCGGTAAGAATCTTGACCACATGTTAGTTATCAACCTATATATCTCTTTCTATCATTGGTATACGATTATAAATATATATCTCTGTCTTGTTTAGTTCGTTGCAGCACAGTTTTAGAATCTCACACCCTAACTTTTTTTAGCCTGTGGTTTATCGAAATCGTCATGTAAAACTTTAAGTTCTAAGATGGGAGCATAAAGTCATGCATGAAACTAAACCTTCTATTTTAGCTTTGAGCTTTGACATTTTAACTGAAGGACCAAATGGCGCATGATTAAAGTGACCATGTTAATGAATTGCAGCCAAAGAAGCCGTATCTTAGCCAGAAGAAGTTTATAAGAGGATAACACTGTTCGTTGCATATATTCTTTTATTTTATAGTGTGGGGAGGGGGTACTAAGTTCATTTTCCAATACACGAGATATTATGCATATGTGCATACCGTCAATGTACTATACTGCTCTCTTTGCAGATGTACTGAATATTAATGTGGTTAAATATCTGTCTCTGTGCTGGTCAGGGGCTTCAATGATGCCGTCAGTGGTTTTGTTGAAGATGGTTGGAGTGTGAAGAATGTTGATGTCTCTGGTGATGTCTATATATCTCTTAAGCATACTGCTAATGGAGTGAATGCAAATTTTGATGGTGTCGTTTGCGTGAAAACATCTTTGCTTGTTCTGGTAAGTTCCAAACCTATTATGACCCATGGGCGTGGCTTTTTATATGGGTTTTTTTCATTCTCTACCGCTAGTATTACCTATTATGACCCCATGATGAAACCAATTATGCATCTCATTATCTTTATATCTATCTTATTTGATATATGTTTGTTGAAATTATTTCCCTGGACTCCTCTCTATGCTTTTTTTTTTATTATTATATTCTGCCTTTGCTATTTAGACCGTCGGACTTAATGTTGCTCTAGTAACTGCCCTGTTTTCATGGCTGGTGATCATCCACTAGAAGTTGGTTCTACTGGTGGCAAGTCGAGTGTATGAAAGCCCCTGATTGATCATCGTGCTTATAGGTTTGCGAAATTAAACACGTCAATTATGCATAATATTAGGTAACTGTCCGAAGAAACTTTACTAGATGAGTAATTTTCAGGAAAAATATTACTGCATACTTTATACTCTTTTTCAGATATACAAATATAAAACAATAACTCAGTAAAACAATAGCTTGTTAACTTACCCCAAATGCATACGTCCATAAATTTCGTAGTCCAAGTATGGGCTAACTCATTCGTGTAGTCCTGTCTCGACACACTGATTTTTTGATCAATTCCTTATCATACATTTATGTGTTAAGTTTTGTGTGGATGTGTTTATAGATGGATAGTTTGATACATTAGCTTTAGTTGTTAATTACACGCACTAAAAATTAGAGAGCCCACGCACACAAAAACTGAATGCACGTATTAGCATGCATTTCTATTTATACGCCAGCCATACCATTTTCAATTTTTGGGCTGTGTCTTTCGCGTGTATTAATCTAGGATTGAGCTTCCTGCCGGATTAGATTTTTTAACTCCACCTGCTGTGTTGCATAAGTTGCCCGTCAGCAATAGTTCGGAAATCTTTGTATAGGCAAATCTCTCCACCTTGCATCACTTCAGTCAATAGTTTCTTTGCTAGGAGCACATACCTTATTTCCTTATTTAAATATGATTGCCAAAAATGACATAATTCTGCTTATCTCGTCAAATGATTGATTTCTTTAACATATATTTTCCCCTGAAGCTGTTACTTTTATGGCTTAGGAATTAAGCAGTTGTGAATTACAACAATAAAACTTGACTGACACAATGGATTTTACATCTGGCTCACTCTGAAACATAGGGCTTTAGATCCTGCCAAATGTTGCTTATGACTTTGAATTTGACATTCATAGCTTGGCCAGTCTTCACTGCTGGTGAATGCATGATATTGCCTGAAGTGTCAGTTAGCGGTGGGCAGGTGGAAGTTTGTTATATCTCGCGATTGGAAGTTTTTTTAACTTAAGAACATGTATTCATGAATTGCATCAAGTATCTTTGGGCACTATTAGCAGTTTATCTTACTGGTGACAGAATGTTTTGCCTTCGAGGCTGGTGAAGCTTTTGAAAGAGCGCCGCTCTTTTTGGATGAATTTCAGCTTTGCTAATTATTCTGCATCACATTCAAGAGCTCCCGGCATTGGTTTTCCAGGATCAAATACCCACCGATTGTCTGAAACTACTGTGCTGCTTGGCAAGACCAATTATCATGATGAGGTTAGTTTAAATTAATTTGTTGGGAGCTGGCGGATGCACTGTTAACTTATTGAGCTATTTTGATAGAGTAGTTCATGGCATTAACATATTTGTCTTCACATCTCAGATACTGGAAATAATTCGATTTAAACGCTTGTCTAGTATGTTTTCAGCACGGGATATGTATCATTTGCAGGTGAGTCGTTCCCTTCCCTCTTTGATTGTGTACTATTTATTAATTTGTATTCCTCTCAGCCAAACAATGCTCTTTCCAAGTGTTGGCATTAATTCCTTTTTCCCTTTTTCTGCAATTTTCGCTCCTTTGCCGTATAAGAAAGAGGTAGAGGGTGGAATGAAGAGTACCATTGCTTATAAATGCGTTTAGGCCATAACCAACATACTGTGTTTGGCAATTGTGATTGTTCAATTCTTGATAACTAGAAAAATCCTGGGTACATGGCTCGACGTAACCACCACATGAGTAATCTGCCAAAAGTCCCATTAGCTCTCTTTTCAACTTTCAAGGACCTCTTGATGAATCCGATAGCAATATTGATGACCGAGCATGATTGGAAACTTAAATTCGCTGGCTATAAGTGCAGATAACCAACGGTATGGAAGACAGTGATTTTGGAGATTGCTCAGAACTGATATTTGCACCAGTAGACAGAAATTTACCAAATGATGCAGTTCTATTATGTTCCGGATTTCGGGCCTTCCTATTGGGTAGAAGTACGGTTCAGGTACAAATACAGTTGATCCAACTTGTTTCTGTTTGCTGATTTGTTGAATTAATATTTTGTAGAGATGCTAAATTAAGATCTTGACCTGGTAAAATGCTGGTTATGTTATCTTTTAAACTTTCTATTTCTTTCATTATTTCTCGGTAGAGGAAGGGAGAGACTTTGGTATGGGAGTTAATTTGGATTTCAAAAACCAAAATAACTGTTTAGTTGACTTACATCACAAAATGTTTTCGTATAGAAATTTTTGGACAATAACATCAACATTCTCTGAGGTTTGATTTAATTAACAAAACTCTCCCAAGGTTTTAAATAATTATAGACACCCGTGAAGCATTAAAAACACCGAATATACGCGTTTATCTGGGGAATTGACCTAAAACCCCCTTGTGGTTTTCAAAACCTGCAGGAAATCCCCCTGCGGTTTGTTAATTGTCTAAAACCCACTTGTGGTTTCATAAACTCCGCACAAAACCACAAGAGGGTTTTAGGCAAAGTTTTATGAAACCACGGGAGGGGTTTATGCATTTTTTTCCATTTATCTGTAATGATTTTTGAAACCTCCGAGCATCTCTGTAATTATCCAACTTCACAAGAGTCGTTGTATTGCTCTATTAACATTCAAGAGGGTTCTCGGAAGTTTCTGTAATTAGACCTTGGTTCTATATGATCCTTGAACTTTCATATGTTAGTTTAGTTTATTCTTATCCCTGTTATCTTTCTGTTACTTGTGACTGCAGGCAACACAACCATCAGCAAATTTGGTCTCAAATGAGGCATTTGGTACTAGTAACACACGCTCTATCTTGGTTCTAGCGTTCCAGTTTCCTTTCATGTCTCATCTTCAGGAAGAGACTGTAGCCATGGCTAAAAGCTACGCTCGAAATGTAATTTCCTCAGTGAAAAGCATTTATCTTGAAACAATGCCATCGGCATCTGCTCCTGTCGTGAACCCCACTGAAGAGAGTCCAGAAGCAGCACCCGATATTCCTGAAGAGTCGAATTCCGCCACAAATCTTGCTAGCCTCATCTGCCAAAGTTATAGGCAAGTTGAACCATCTTCATGTAAATATCAGCTAATACACATGTAAAAAGGTTTATGCATATCAAATTAGTTAATTCTAACATTCAGTGACTGTATAGCTACTATACGATAAGGGTTCGGTCATAGTTATGTTTCCAGTTGCAAACAAAATACTGTAGGTTTACATACTTGAAATAAATGCTCATGATGGTCGAGCTGTAAAATTGTATTGATCCTGGTTCAACATTCAAATTTTTTGCTTTTAACAGATCAAGTCTAGGCCTGGATTTGCTCGGGTACAACTTCCAGAGCAACGATTTGGTGTATTTCATAGAGCATCACCAGCATGCTATACTCTGTTTCTCATTCACGGTAAGTTCATCTAAATTTCTTTAATAGAAGAATCCTCTCTAAATATCATAATTATCTTTTGGCACTTTGGTAGCAAACCCCTTTTTGTTGTGCATAATAGACAAAAAAAAAAAAAAAAGAAAACAAATGTGAATAAAAGAGAGACAAAAAACCTTGTGTATTTCGATATGGCAAATGACTACATTTGTAAGAGAGTGAGTTTGAATTTTTCTGTCTTTTTGTTTGCTGCAGGCTCCCCCAGCGTGCCTCTACGCCAACCAAGCGGGGCTTAACATGCTAGAAACGGCAACAGATTTTGTACATGTCCTCACATTGGATAAGATACTTGATGGCCAGAACAATGTGTCACTATACAATATACTCCCTACTATACTGGAACAGGTATACTAAAAAACAAAAACTCCAACAACCCTTTTCTTATATTATCGGAGCTTATATAGATTCTTTGAAACTTTCTCATGCATCACAAAGAGAAACGGGAAATCTTCTGAAATATTATTTATTTTTAAAGTAAATTATTTCTATTTTGCAGGGGTATACTATTGTACCTCCTGGATTCGTCCTTTCTCTGATGAATCGTCACGTCATGTATGAGGAAGCTGTAGTGTGGCTCGTGAAGGGTTTGGAAGGTTCCATCGAATGCCTTGCAGTGGCGTTCATAAATTGGTCATTTGTTTGAGCAATTCTATGCAGCAGCTTTTACTTGGAGAAGTTCTGATAATAGTATTGAGCAAATTTAGTGGGGTGTTTTATGTCTTTTTTGTTCAAATGTCTAAGATTTGGCTACTATCAGCAGGATTAATATTGTTGAGACTGCTTTTCAGCTTGAATGCACCTATGGTTTTTTGATTTAAACATATCTTATATTTTGAAAATCTAGTGGCAGTTATTTCCATGCACGATTGTCACCAGGCTGATTGTCAGTTTTAGTGATAAATAATAATAATACACACATGAGGTTGAAGTCAAAGTTTTGCTATTAAACTCCTAAACTTTGAATAGTTACAAAATATTTCTTAAAGGCTTAAAAACATGAAAGAGGACCGTATCCGGTTTATAATTATTTCATTTTGGGGAACTCATTTCGAAGATCTTTTAATGATTCAATTATTAAAATGTTAAAAGAACCTTGTAATTAGACCAAATTTTGAGGGTACAAGCATAATTATACCTAAACACATTTTGTTAACCACATACTTCGTATAGAAACATTTCTCAATTGATTGATTGGTGAATTGAACTGACAATCAATATGACGGAGCAATGGAAACCAGACACAAATAGGAATGAAATCACATGTAAGACCTAGGATGCATTAATACTTGAAAAAAATCACAAAATGCAGTATCGGATATACGATGCGCACTAGATACTTGTGGATACGTATCGGATATGCCACGTGGCATATCCATTTACTTTTTATTTTTTAAAATTAGGATATGCGTATCGGATACGCCCCTAGGATGTATCTGATATGCGTATCGGTAATATATGGGGCGGTTTGTTAGTTTTTAAAAAGTTAGATGGGGTTATTTTGTAACATCAAGTAACTATGACTTAATTTTGCAAATATCTCTAAACTTAAGGATAAATAATCTACGAGTTCTTCAAATGAAAGAATTAACATATTGAGAAAAAAAATTGGGAGCTTCTATTTCGTTGAGACAAATAAAAGAGGGATGAAGTAGTTGAACAACGAAAAAGTTATCATGATATTGGAGCTTAAATTGAACAGTCAGTTATTGTTATTGTATAACTATTTAATGTTGGTATAATTTCTGAATTTACATTTTGGTACTTTGAGTTTTAGATGGATTATGGATCTTTTCATTTATGTTTGCATAACTTTTTGGTGTTTGAAATTGAATATGTAGATATATTTGTTTCTGAGTAAACCGAAAATAGTATTAACGGTCATTTTATAATTATGTTGTTATATCAACTAAATTTGAGTATAAAATATTCTACGCATCCTGCACGTATCGTATCTTGTAATTTTCAAAAAAATCGTGTCCCTGTGTCCATATCGTGTCGTATCTGTATCCCTTATCCGTATCCACGCAGCCTAGTGTAAGACTAATTGTTTATATTCTTCACTAATTATTCATATCAGTGCAAAGAGAAAATGTCCTTACACCATACATGAATTGAAAGAATCGCATTACCTTGAATATCGACCGTGAACAAATAATTAAAAGTGTCAATTGCGTTAACTCTCCTAAATTATGTGCTCGTTGCAATGTTCCTCTAACCTATTAATTTTAAATCTATGAACTATGGGGCTAAATGTGGAGAAATCATTAGTATTATACTAAAGCAGGAGAAATGGAAAGTCTCATTAGTATTATACTAAAATCGGAGAAATGGAAAGTCTCATTAGTATTATACTAAAATCGGAGAAAAGGAAAGTCATATCATTTGCATGCATTAACTACAAATCACGAGAATAAATGATACCCCAAATGCCTGAGATTTGGTTGCTATCAGCAGGATTAATATTGTTGAGACTGCTTTTCAGCTTGAATGCACCTACGGTTTTTGACTTAAACCTATCTTATATTTTGAAAATCTAGTGGCAGTTAGTTCCATATGATTGTCACCGGGTTGATTGTCAGTTTTAGTGATTAATAATAATCATAGACACATGAAAATTTCTGCAATTAAACTCCTGAAGTTTGAATAGTTACGAAATATTTCTTAAAGGCTTAAAAACATGAAAGAGGACCATATCCGGTTTTATAATTGTTTCATTCCGAGGAATTCATTTCTAAGATCTTTTCAAGATTCAATTATTAAAATGTGAAAAAGAACCTTGTAATTAGACCAAATTTTGAGGGTACATACATTATTATACCTAAAAACATTTTGTTAACCACATACTTTGTATAGAAACATTTCTCAATTGATTGGTGAATTGAACTGACAATCAATGACAGAGCAATGGAAACCAGACACAAATAGGAATGAAATCACATGGAAGACCTAGGATGCACAGATACTTGAAAAAAATCACAAAATGCAGTATCGGATACGTATCAAATACGATACGCGCTGGATACTCTTTGGATACGTATCCGATATGCCACGTGGCGTATCCATTTATTTTTTATTTTTTAAAATTAGGATACGCGTATCGGATACGTCCTTAGGACGTATTGGATACGCCTCTAGGACGTATCTGATGCGCATATCGATAATTTATGGGGCGGTTTGTTAGTTTGTAAAAATTAGATGGGGTATTTTGTATCATCAATAACTATGAGTTAGTTTTGCAAATATCACTCAAGTTAAAGGATAAATAATGCTACGAGTTCTTCAAATGAAAGAACTAACATACAGAGAAAAAACATGGGAGCTTCTATATCGTTGAGACGATAAAGTAGTTGAACAACGAAGAAGTTATCATAATGTTATTGGAGTTTGAATTGAATAGTCAGTTATTATTATTGTATAACTATTTAATGTTGGTATAATTTCTAAATTTACATTTTGGTACTTTGAGTATAGATGGATTATGGATCTTTTCATTTTTGCTTGCATAATTTCTTGGTGTTTGAAATTGAATATGTAGATATATTTCTTTCAGAGTGAACTCAAAATATTATTAATTTTGACGGTCATTTTATTATTATTATGTTGTTATATTAACTAAATTTTTAGCTTTAATATTCTACGGATCCTGTAGGTATCGTGTATCCTGTAATTTGCAAAAAACTCGTGTCCTTTTGTCCTTATCGTGTCGTATCCGTATCCGTGCAACCTAGAGTAAGACTAATTGTTTATATTCTTCACAAATTATTCACATCAGTGCAAAGAGAAAATGTCCTTACACCATACACGAATTGAAAGAAACGCATTACCTTGAATGTCGACAATGAACGAATAACTAAAAGGGTCAATTGCGTTAAATCTCCTAAATTATGTGCTCGTTGCAATGTTCCTCTAACGTATTAATTATAAATCTATGAATTATGGGGCTAAATGTGGAGAATTCATTACTATTATACTAAAACAGGAGAAATGGAAAGTCTCATTAGTATTATACCAAAATAGGAGAAAAGGAAAGTCATATATCATTTGCATGCATTACCTACAAATCACGAGAATAAATGATACCCCACATATCTTACCATTTCATATGTAATATAATATTGTTTTAAGAATTTTTTGTAAAAATCATTGGCTACTTGAGAACTTTTTCACTATTTAATTTAAAGGAGGAATTGCAATAACAAGCAGATATAATTAATAAGACTGCAGCCAATAAGGAAAAACTATGACTATTTCACCATGTAATTTAAAGAAACTGTAATAACAAGCATGTATAATTACATTTCAGCCGATAAGGAAAAACTAGGCATTTTGTACAGATGTACTAATTAACTCAGTTAATTAATTCATTATGTCACTATTAATATTCAACAACCACACTTCAGTTATGCATTTAATGTTATATAGCTTTTAAATAGAATAACAATGTTATACCACGAGCAAGTCATACTATAACAAATTGAGCACTGGTTTTTCTGATTCCTTATACTTACATTCAGAATAGTAATGGCGATGAATAGAACTTCTAGAGGTCGGAGGGCATCTACGTCTATTAACTTGATGAGCTTGAGGGTGCCTGAAGTCATTTGTCCCGAGCTTCCGCTTAGGATTATGGCCAACATCAACATCCCAAGGTAATATTTATCAAAGTCGCGATTTAACATAAATTTCATTCGTAATTAATATGGTAACTCATACATATATATGTGTGTGTGTGTATATATATATATATATATATATATATACATACATATATATATATACATATATATATACATATATACATATACATATATATACATATACATATATATATATATATACATATACATATATATATATACATATATATATATATATATACATATACATATATCAATTTAACTTGAAAAGGAAAAAGAAATTTAAACCTTTAGAAAAAGCATTTATAGTTTGTTTTAATACTTTTATTTGTTAGAAGACAATAATAGTGAATATAAAATTACAATTCTCTAAAAGATAGTTATCTTTTATTATTATACTTTAAGTTAGTAAATAAAATACAACAAACAAATCTTAATTAACAAATATATATATACCAACTATTATTTGGTGATCATTACGCGTAACAAATAAAAAAGAGAAAATAATAGGGGGCAATATTCTAGTACAACAGAATAACGTGAGGGTAATTAATTTGCCACTCTTTGTCTTTTCATAAGAGGGTAATTAGTTTACTCAACATTAGATGACAGGATTATTTGTCGATAACTCTTAAATAATGGTAACTAAATTAATTAATGATGTGGCTTCCCTCTTTCCCTTCTCTAGTCTTTACACATATATAAATTTGTTTTCTTCATATATGTCATAGGATTATTTCGCTGGCTCTGGAAATTAGGCAGGAGCTCCAATCCAAAGCTATAGGAACTGATGTCGCCTGGATCCCCGTATCGATTGCTAAGGTTGTGAATGATAAACTTAACACTTTTTTTTTTGAAACATTTTGAAGATTACGATTATTATTTATTCATTAATTTCCCATTAGGTGAAGTGTTGATTATTGATTTATTTGTATGTTAATTTGTTTATTCAAGCTGCCGAGTCCGACTTCTCGAGGTGTTGCCTATGTGGCGCCTGCTTATTATGGAACAGCGGCACGAGCAGGCACTATAGTACCTGTGAAAGCTATTAAGGCAAGTTATTAATCCCTACATACACAATATCATTTTGAGAGTTTATTTTAATTAATAGTAACATTTCATTTACTCAAGTATAGCAATATCCTCAAAGGTTTTATAAATATTAGAAACAAAGAAACTATAATTTCCCGTTATTGACGTGAGCATGCATATATATGATGACTTTATTGCATTTTTTAGGAATTTTATTTTCTGACTATATAATGTAATTATTACAAGAATCAATTTATTTTTGTTTTATTTGTTCAGGCAGTTGAAATCTTAAGAGACAAACACTCATGGTGTTGGGATTGCCGAAAAGTTGATGTTTATGCCACATTTTCGGATAATAATGGGGGAATGATTGAAATAGTACACACACAGGTTTGCAATTATTAGTTGCGACATATTTTAGTTTTCCATAGGATTTAAGAAGCCAAAATATATTTGAACAATTTTATCTTAAATATTAATTAATATTTTATGCAGTATTTTGCTGCAACAACTGCGGGGTTTGCTCGAGACTATTGGACACTAAGATACACTTCCATCACAGATGATGGTTGCTTTATGGTACGATTACCTTGGTATTGTTTATTATTAAACATGCACGCATGTGATAACTTGCACTAGTTCTATTTCTGCTAAAGGGTCAAATGCATAACACTCGTGTTTCTCAAAATCTATATTAAACCCTATTGAATAGTTATTATTATTGTTATTATTATTACTATTATTATTACTATTATTATTAATAAACTTTTCTCGCATTTTCAAAAGTTATATACCCCTTTTGAACAAAGACATGCAACGAATGTTAATTAAATATAAATTGTTGATTTTATCCCTCCCATGAAATTAGGGTAGGAAATTGTAGCAAGAGAAGGTTTGGAGCACGTTTCTTGTAACAGAAAGGAGTTTAGGGCAAGTTTTATAGGAACATGAGTGAATTTAGTGGAGAGTTTTTAATAACAAGAGCTGTGTTGTTGTATGATTATTGATAATATGCAAAAGTTTGGTAGATGATATTAATAACATGAGAGGGTCTGGTGCAACGTTTTAAAATAACAGAATGGGACTTGGTGCATGCTTTTAATAACATGAGGATTTTGAGGCATGTCCAAATATAAGGTAAATAGAGATAAACCCCTCAAACAATATGCTTCTTTGCAATGTCCCCCAAACCTCTCAATGTGCAATTTACTCCCTAACCCAGGATAAGTGCGTAAATTGCCCTTTGATGTCAAATGTAATGGACAAAAATACGGACACATGTCTAAAATAAACGGTTGATCAAAGACTGAAGAGTCAATTCGTGCATTTTCAATAGGTTAGGGGGCAATTGACACATTTTAATAGGTTTGGTGTCGCTAAAGACACCATAGTTTGGGAGGCTTAACGCAACTAACCCTTCAAAATACAAGGAGGTTTTATGCATTTACTTCAAAAGAGAAAAATAGGTCTCTTGTTGGCATTCTAATAAACAGAGAGGAGGTTTAGTGCAAATGTTAGAAAAGACACAAATCCGTTCTATGCCATTTCCCCTTAAAATCAAGTTTTTAATGTTTGGGGAATAGTCGAGATTCTTCGTTTATAATAAAATAACATATGGCTTTTCAATGTTCATTGTACACAATTCCAAACCTACATTTTCTTGGATATATTGGCACGACCCTTGTGTTATATATCAAATGATTTATCATGTTTCATCGACTTTACTCATTCTCTTATACTATTTATGTTTAAGGTGTGTGAGAAGTCAATTTCTGAATCCGATGGTGTCCAAAGCCCGCCTATGAGTTTGGAGTTTGAGAGAACAAAAATACTAACTAGTGGATACATGATCCGCCCATGCGATGCGGATAATGGTGCAAGTTCAACAATATATGTCGTTGATCACTTGGACCAAGAGGTAACAATATATCCACATGTATAGTTTTTATTAGATATTTATGATTTCTTTATTAATTAGTTAACTATCATAAGATAACAACATAAATTTATTTTTCAGGCGTTGCTTGTTCCTGACATAGTCCGACCACTGTATTTGTCTCCTCAACTTGGTCTCAAGAGATTGATTGTTCCAGTAAGTAATTAATAATGTTTATTTGAGAAGTGATGTTCATGGTAAAATAATAAAATAAGTTTGGAATGTGAATTCACTATTCATGGTATTAAACATTTGTTGATTATGTGGTTTCTTAATCTGAAACAAGTTCATTTTGCTGGTCTTTCGAACGAATTATCCGTCACCAATTTGTTTTTCTTTTTCTTAAAGAACGATTTATCACATATAGTGCAATAGCTGCAAGATGAAGTTTTACAGCCAATTCGATCATTGGTGTATATACTTAGTTGGGATGAGTTGTGGAAAAGTTGATGCTCTATATTTAGGAATTACATATAATCTCAACATCTGGTTGTACCACATCATCATACAACAACTGCATTTGGCGTCTCCTCTGCGAGGGCTTTCTGAATCTTATAAGGGATTCAAAACTCTGGTTTTTTCAGATAGTAAGAGGGCGTCCTCCGACGGGTTGAATTTTGCAGGTCGGGTGGGTCTTGAACATCCCTAGGTGCATATAATAAATTTCCATTCTCCAGCCTCCGCGCTAATGTAGTTATTAGCTATATAAATACAAATATATTTATGCATATTAGTTATCAAAATATATACATTTAGGTAAATTATTTATACAACTTTACAAACATACTAAGCAAATTAAGACTCTTTTTAAAGTATCATAAAAAATTAAGTTCGTAAATTCAATGACACAAATAGTTTGACGCATAAAACTAAACTTTCTTATTAGAATATAATTTTATTGAACTATATTAAACACTGTGTTGTTAAAACGCTTGCCCAATCAACTAAATAATAAATGAAACTGATGGAATAATATTATCTGTTTTTAAATCCCCAAATTAAAGTATTGATAAAAGATTTTCTCAATTATACATCATAAATGACTTATGTTAAAACTCAAGATAAATATAGCTTTTATCATCATGCATCAGTTAGAGAACTTAATTTTTAAAAAGTAGGCAGAAAATAAAATAGCGATTACACCTTAAAAATATAAAAGTAATTAGTACTTGTTTAATTTTATATAATATTATTTAACTATATCATATATCGACAAGAAATGAAGTAATAAAATACACTTGCCGTCAGTTTCCACTTGTGTCATTTCTTATCCCTCTTACGACGGCCGCCACCACCATGACTCTCACATTTGGCCGCCGGCGCAGAAATCTCCTCATTACAAACTTAGGGTTTCAGCATTCACTTACTGGTTTGAAATTAATTTATAATCTTTTGCGCTTTTTTTTGTTTGAATTAATGGGTTCGTAATATAGTAGTTTAAGTCTTATTATCACCTTCTTTACATTGAAACGATCATGTCTCGATACAAATTCGTTTCATTGTGAATCCCATATCTCTGTTTGTTCTTAAATTTAAAACAGGGCATTAATATTATTCACTTTTGTCTTCTGCCCTGTTTTTCTGGATGAGGGTTTTTGCCTTTAACTTTTAGACGTTGTGTAGGATTTGGTGTGCAATAGTAATTGTCTGTCTTATTTGTTTATTAGTTAATATTCTGATGGTAAAAAGTTTGGGAAAACTTATATGTTCCTTAATAGTTAACAAGCCAAATGTGCAAAGATCAAGCTTGGTCTGTCGTAAAGTATATGTTTGTGTTACAATCACTTCATATTTCATTATTATGCTCTCAACCAACCTAAGAATTTAGTTAAATTAGACACTCAAGACCATGCTTCAATGCAAAGTTAGAGCCATGAAGCAAATTCATGCATATAAGATAAGTGTAGCTGGAATACAGATGTTGCTTTGGGTGTGTGGTAACACGAGAAGAGATAAGGTAAGAAATAAAGACATTTGGAAAAAATTAGGTGTGACACCCATCGACGGGAAGATGCGAGAAAATCGTTTTTGATGGTTCAATTATGTGCAACGATGACCTATAGAAGCTTCGGTACGACGTGTGGAGACTCTGACCTAGGGGCGACAAATAGAGCAAGAGGACGACTGACGAAAACATGGATGGAAGTCATACGAAGTGACATGAAGCTTAGAAGCCTAAGTGAAGACGTTTTACTCAACGGGAACGAGTGGAGGAGGATAATTCATGTGGAGGCTAACTATACACGATTCTTGTTTGGTTCATATGGCCTACCCAATTAGTTGGGATTATAGGCTTGGTTGTTGTTTTTGTAGACATTCAAGAATTGATTTTTAACTATTGATATGGATAGTTATCCTTCGTAGTTTGTGTTGGAAGATACATTTGGTTGCTGGTAGTAGATGGCAATCATAATGTAGTCCTTACTCAGCACATTTTTCATGGTTCAATAGTAGTGACCATGTATTTCTTTAGGCCAAAGTACGACTACTATGGTCGTTTGTGAGGACGAAAGGTAGTCAATATACTATTGCTAGGTACCCGTCTGTTGTTTTCTGTACAATTGTTCACATCACCTTTGTCGCCCTCATCCTTAGTCGTGGGTTTTGAGGAACAATCGATGGTTGTGAATAAGTGCAGCTTTGTGGAGGATAAACTTCACAAATTTATTTGGCTCATCATGTCAAGTTTGTGTCTTAGTTCCTTCCCGAGTGGACCAAATGGACTTGAGACTAGCTTGGACGTTTTGTAACATATTTATATTTTAATCATATTAACACACTTTTATTCCCTATATATATCCATTCCTAAAATGTGGAGAAATCATTATTAAAATAGAAGTATTATCAAACTAAAATAAATGAAGTGGAGTTTTTAATTAGTTCGACCATGCAGACAGGGATCGGTGAGGCATTGTTTGTAAAATGGTGACTAAAATCGAAAAGAGTTCATATTTGATGCAGTGCGGGAGATGGGATTGGAATTCGTGTTGCAGTTGAATCACTGTAAGCCCAAGTGTTGATTTAGGCTGATTTATTGGCATTTCGGGTTGGAATTTGGGTCAATCCGTTTTTGATGAATCATGAGTCTAATTCAGTACGAATCAACCAATAAGCAATACACGTCGCTTAGCCATGAGGTGTGGCCCAATTTTGAGCAACTTCCATAGCTTAGGCTCAGTTTTCTTTCTTCGTTTTGGGTAGTTTTTTTGTTTTTATAATATCTCTTCCATACAACTCAGATTTCGATCCCATTTGTAGGAGAGTAATCATCGCGAATACTAGTATTCATTTTACTCATTACCTCATTCTTTCCGTTTTTGGAAAATCATTATGTTGTATCAAATTCTTATTTGTTTTCGTGCTTTGGGGTATCTACATCATGTAAACCCTAGAAGACGCGTCCTTGATTATTGAAGTATTTTGTCGGGAGTTTCTCCCAAATTCGTGTTCTTCCTTATAGCTTCTACTATATCACATTTGCTAGTAACAATATGATAGAGGCGGTAATTAAATTTAGCTTCATTCAAAATCTTACTCAATCCAATATATTTAGTACCTTTAGCTACGTTTGAAATATACTAAATCGATTGTTTTTAATAGATAGATCCGACCAAAACTTCAAATTTGGAATTCAAAGGGATCAACCAAGAAACGACTCGACCCCGTACATCTGTAACCGATGACCATCACATTACAAATGCGATGCTCTAACCTCTGAGCTAAGCGGGCCTGAAATGATACCTCTCGATGACATAGCTATATTGAAATACATGATCAATAATGAATTTGAAGAAGAGTAGAAGAAATGGTTAGACCCCCTCGATGTAAAGATTGATTGTATACATTGAGATGAGTTTTCTCCTACATCATATTGACTACATAACTCTTGATGACAATCGGCTATCAACCTATGTTATGGATACTTCAAAAAATCACAAAATGCAGTATCCAATACTTATCGGATACCACCTCTGATACTCCTCGATACACATCGGACGCGCCACATCGTGTATCCTGTAATTAAGGTAAAAGAGAATGGCGGATACCTGTGTCAGATATCTGACGTATCCAACCATTTCCGACACAACGCCAACCCCTGTTAGATTTTTAAATTTAGTAATATAAATTTAGAATAGCATAGAATATAGAAAAGAGGAGACTTGCTACTTCTACATTAGATGTTCGTTAATTTAGGTCAAGACAACTTTTTTTACCTTTAAATAAATTTATTATTACATTTTTCTTCTTTAATATTCCTCTATACTATTTAGAAGCCACATGTAAGATTTATTTTTGTTTAAATTTTAGAATATAATGCTATAATTATTACTTTGTCTAATTTAATTATATGGTGCTCTTTAATTTATTATTTGTACCTCATAACTATTATAATTATATAAATATATAGACGTATCCATGTCGTACTGTATCCTTAGGTTTTAAGAAAATCCGTGTCCCACATCTATATAGTACCGTATCCGTGTCCCTGTATTTGTATCCCAGCAACATAGCCATCAACCCTTCCTTGAACTATTACTAAATAAGTTTTCTCTCTATTTTTCGAACGATCACTATCAGATTCCTGTCGGGCGAGAATTTTGTTCATGAATATATTAGTGACATTTTAACGAGATGATGTAAGTATAAATTTCCCAAATTTATGTACATTAACTTCTTCATACATTTACATAATATCTTAACAAAGTAACAAAAGAAATTTCCCCAAAAAACTGAGATATTCTAAGAGACATGAGACAATGAATTAGGTTTTTTTCCGCGAAGTAAGACCATATAAGTGCTTCTCAGAGTCTCCCAAAAGATTCATTTGTAAAAACGGGAAAATAATATATTTTTCAACCTTTTCAAAATTATAAGATCTGTTCTGGTTGACAAGACAATATTTTTGTCCTTGATTAGGTCATTACTTGGTTTCTATGTAAGCAACGAACTCATCATGTTTTTTTTTTCCACGTAGGCACTGCAATATATTGAGCACATAGCAACGGAGACTAAAAACAGGCAAACGCATGCAAATGACGGCCCTACTTTCTACAGATCTTTCGGCCAAAAACTCACTCGGTAAGAATCTTGACCACATGTTAGTTATCAACCTATATATCTCTTTCTATCATTGGTATACGATTATAAATATATATCTCTGTCTTGTTTAGTTCGTTGCAGCACAGTTTTAGAATCTCACACCCTAACTTTTTTTAGCCTGTGGTTTATCGAAATCGTCATGTAAAACTTTAAGTTCTAAGATGGGAGCATAAAGTCATGCATGAAACTAAACCTTCTATTTTAGCTTTGAGCTTTGACATTTTAACTGAAGGACCAAATGGCGCATGATTAAAGTGACCATGTTAATGAATTGCAGCCAAAGAAGCCGTATCTTAGCCAGAAGAAGTTTATAAGAGGATAACACTGTTCGTTGCATATATTCTTTTATTTTATAGTGTGGGGAGGGGGTACTAAGTTCATTTTCCAATACACGAGATATTATGCATATGTGCATACCGTCAATGTACTATACTGCTCTCTTTGCAGATGTACTGAATATTAATGTGGTTAAATATCTGTCTCTGTGCTGGTCAGGGGCTTCAATGATGCCGTCAGTGGTTTTGTTGAAGATGGTTGGAGTGTGAAGAATGTTGATGTCTCTGGTGATGTCTATATATCTCTTAAGCATACTGCTAATGGAGTGAATGCAAATTTTGATGGTGTCGTTTGCGTGAAAACATCTTTGCTTGTTCTGGTAAGTTCCAAACCTATTATGACCCATGGGCGTGGCTTTTTATATGGGTTTTTTTCATTCTCTACCGCTAGTATTACCTATTATGACCCCATGATGAAACCAATTATGCATCTCATTATCTTTATATCTATCTTATTTGATATATGTTTGTTGAAATTATTTCCCTGGACTCCTCTCTATGCTTTTTTTTTTATTATTATATTCTGCCTTTGCTATTTAGACCGTCGGACTTAATGTTGCTCTAGTAACTGCCCTGTTTTCATGGCTGGTGATCATCCACTAGAAGGTGGTTCTACTGGTGGCAAGTCGAGTGTATGAAAGCCCCTGATTGATCATCGTGCTTATAGGTTTGCGAAATTAAACACGTCAATTATGCATAATATTAGGTAACTGTCCGAAGAAACTTTACTAGATGAGTAATTTTCAGGAAAAATATTACTGCATACTTTATACTCTTTTTCAGATATACAAATATAAAACAATAACTCAGTAAAACAATAGCTTGTTAACTTACCCCAAATGCATACGTCCATAAATTTCGTAGTCCAAGTATGGGCTAACTCATTCGTGTAGTCCTGTCTCGACACACTGATTTTTTGATCAATTCCTTATCATACATTTATGTGTTAAGTTTTGTGTGGATGTGTTTATAGATGGATAGTTTGATACATTAGCTTTAGTTGTTAATTACACGCACTAAAAATTAGAGAGCCCACGCACACAAAAACTGAATGCACGTATTAGCATGCATTTCTATTTATACGCCAGCCATACCATTTTCAATTTTTGGGCTGTGTCTTTCGCGTGTATTAATCTAGGATTGAGCTTCCTGCCGGATTAGATTTTTTAACTCCACCTGCTGTGTTGCATAAGTTGCCCGTCAGCAATAGTTCGGAAATCTTTGTATAGGCAAATCTCTCCACCTTGCATCACTTCAGTCAATAGTTTCTTTGCTAGGAGCACATACCTTATTTCCTTATTTAAATATGATTGCCAAAAATGACATAATTCTGCTTATCTCGTCAAATGATTGATTTCTTTAACATATATTTTCCCCTGAAGCTGTTACTTTTATGGCTTAGGAATTAAGCAGTTGTGAATTACAACAATAAAACTTGACTGACACAATGGATTTTACATCTGGCTCACTCTGAAACATAGGGCTTTAGATCCTGCCAAATGTTGCTTATGACTTTGAATTTGACATTCATAGCTTGGCCAGTCTTCACTGCTGGTGAATGCATGATATTGCCTGAAGTGTCAGTTAGCGGTGGGCAGGTGGAAGTTTGTTATATCTCGCGATTGGAAGTTTTTTTAACTTAAGAACATGTATTCATGAATTGCATCAAGTATCTTTGGGCACTATTAGCAGTTTATCTTACTGGTGACAGAATGTTTTGCCTTCGAGGCTGGTGAAGCTTTTGAAAGAGCGCCGCTCTTTTTGGATGAATTTCAGCTTTGCTAATTATTCTGCATCACATTCAAGAGCTCCCGGCATTGGTTTTCCAGGATCAAATACCCACCGATTGTCTGAAACTACTGTGCTGCTTGGCAAGACCAATTATCATGATGAGGTTGGTTTAAATTAATTTGTTGGGAGCTGGCGGATGCACTGTTAACTTATTGAGCTATTTTGATAGAGTAGTTCATGGCATTAACATATTTGTCTTCACATCTCAGATACTGGAAATAATTCGATTTAAACGCTTGTCTAGTATGTTTTCAGCACGGGATATGTATCATTTGCAGGTGAGTCGTTCCCTTCCCTCTTTGATTGTGTACTATTTATTAATTTGTATTCCTCTCAGCCAAACAATGCTCTTTTCAAGTGTTGGCATTAATTCCTTTTTCCCTTTTTCTGCAATTTTCGCTCCTTTGCCGTATAAGAAAGAGGTAGAGGGTGGAATGAAGAGTACCATTGCTTATAAATGCGTTTAGGCCATAACCAACATACTGTGTTTGGCAATTGTGATTGTTCAATTCTTGATAACTAGAAAAATCCTGGGTACATGGCTCGACGTAACCACCACATGAGTAGTCTGCCAAAAGTCCCATTAGCTCTCTTTTCAACTTTCAAGGACCTCTTGATGAATCCGATAGCAATATTGATGACCGAGCATGATTGGAAACTTAAATTCGCTGGCTATAAGTGCAGATAACCAACGGTATGGAAGACAGTGATTTTGGAGATTGCTCAGAACTGATATTTGCACCAGTAGACAGAAATTTACCAAATGATGCAGTTCTATTATGTTCCGGATTTCGGGCCTTCCTATTGGGTAGAAGTACGGTTCAGGTACAAATACAGTTGATCCAACTTGTTTCTGTTTGCTGATTTGTTGAATTAATATTTTGTAGAGATGCTAAATTAAGATCTTGACCTGGTAAAATGCTGGTTATGTTATCTTTTAAACTTTCTATTTCTTTCATTATTTCTCGGTAGAGGAAGGGAGAGACTTTGGTATGGGAGTTAATTTGGATTTCAAAAACCAAAATAACTGTTTAGTTGACTTACATCACAAAATGTTTTCGTATAGAAATTTTTGGACAATAACATCAACATTCTCTGAGGTTTGATTTAATTAACAAAACTCTCCCAAGGTTTTAAATAATTATAGACACCCGTGAAGCATTAAAAACACCGAATATACGCGTTTATCTGGGGAATTGACCTAAAACCCCCTTGTGGTTTTCAAAACCTGCAGGAAATCCCCCTGCGGTTTGTTAATTGTCTAAAACCCACTTGTGGTTTCATAAACTCCGCACAAAACCACAAGAGGGTTTTAGGCAAAGTTTTATGAAACCACGGAAGGGGTTTATGCATTTTTTTCCATTTATCTGTAATGATTTTTGAAACCTCCGAGCGTCTCTGTAATTATCCAACTTCACAAGAGTCGTTGTATTGCTCTCTTAACCTTCAAGAGGGTTCTCGGAAGTTTCTGTAATTAGACCTTGGTTCTATATGATCCTTGAACTTTCATATGTTAGTTTAGTTTATTCTTATCCCTGTTATCTTTCTGTTACTTGTGACTGCAGGCAACACAACCATCAGCAAATTTGATCTCAAATGAGGCATTTGGTACTAGTAACACACACTCTATCTTGGTTCTAGCGTTCCAGTTTCCTTTCATGTCTCATCTTCAGGAAGAGACTGTAGCCATGGCTAAAAGCTACGCTCGAAATGTAATTTCCTCAGTGAAAAGCATTTATCTTGAAACAATGCCATCGGCATCTGCTCCTGTCGTGAACCCCACTGAAGAGAGTCCAGACGCAGCACCCGATATTCCTGAAGAGTCGAATTCTGCCGTAAATCTTGCTAGCCTCATCTGCCAAAGTTATAGGCAAGTTGAACCATCTTCATGTAAATATCAGCTAATACACATGTAAAAAGGTTTATGCATATCAAATTAGTTAATTCTAACATTCAGTGACTGTATAGCTACTATACGATAAGGGTTCGGTCATAGTTATGTTTCCAGTTGCAAACAAAATACTGTAGGTTTACATACTTGAAATAAATGCTAATGATGGTCGAGCTGTAAAATTGTATTGATCCTGGTTCAACATTCAAATTTTTTGCTTTAAACAGATCAAGTCTAGGCCTGGATTTGCTCGGGTACAACTTCCAGAGCAACGATTTGGTGTATTTCATAGAGCATCACCAGCATGCTATACTCTGTTTCTCATTCACGGTAAGTTCATCTAAATTTCTTTAATAGAAGAATCCTCTCTAAATATCATAATTATCTTTTGGCACTTTGGTAGCAAACCCCTTTTTGTTGTGCATAATAGACAAAAAAAAAAAAAAAAAGAAAACAAATGTGAATAAAAGAGAGACAAAAAACCTTGTGTATTTCTATATGGCAAATGACTACATTTGTAAGAGAGTGAGTTTGAATTTTTCTGTCTTTTTGTTTGCTGCAGGCTCCCCCAGCGTGCCTCTACGCCAACCAAGCGGGGCTTAACATGCTAGAAACGGCAACAGATTTTGTACATGTCCTCACATTGGATAAGATACTTGATGGCCAGAACAATGTGTCACTATACAATATACTCCCTACTATACTGGAACAGGTATACTAAAAAACAAAAACTCCAACAACCCTTTTCTTATATTATCGGAGCTTATATAGATTCTTTGAAACTTTCTCATGCATCACAAAGAGAAACGGGAAATCTTCTGAAATATTATTTATTTTTAAAGTAAATTATTTCTATTTTGCAGGGGTATACTATTGTACCTCCTGGATTCGTCCTTTCTCTGATGAATCGTCACGTCATGTATGAGGAAGCTGTAGTGTGGCTCGTGAAGGGTTTGGAAGGTTCCATCGAATGCCTTGCAGTGGCGTTCATAAATTGGTCATTTGTTTGAGCAATTCTATGCAGCAGCTTTTACTTGGAGAAGTTCTGATAATAGTATTGAGCAAATTTAGTGGGGTGTTTTATGTCTTTTTTGTTCAAATGTCTAAGATTTGGCTACTATCAGCAGGATTAATATTGTTGAGACTGCTTTTCAGCTTGAATGCACCTATGGTTTTTTGATTTAAACATATCTTATATTTTGAAAATCTAGTGGCAGTTATTTCCATGCACGATTGTCACCAGGCTGATTGTCAGTTTTAGTGATAAATAATAATAATACACACATGAGGTTGAAGTCAAAGTTTTGCTATTAAACTCCTAAACTTTGAATAGTTACAAAATATTTCTTAAAGGCTTAAAAACATGAAAGAGGACCGTATCCGGTTTATAATTATTTCATTTTGGGGAACTCATTTCGAAGATCTTTTAATGATTCAATTATTAAAATGTTAAAAGAACCTTGTAATTAGACCAAATTTTGAGGGTACAAGCATAATTATACCT